>OU343217.1:299049534-299157957 GCA_910596185.1 Chrysanthemum makinoi | reverse complement strand
AAACAGTTTCAGCTTGGCATTTGAAACGTTCTTCTAATATCACCTTCTTTAGATACTTACCATGAGGGTTCTTGAGTTCCATATACCTTAGAAATCTAATTGACCATTGCACATGTAATTTCTCGGTAAAGATTGAGCGACGAGTATCCCAACTCGCCTTCATGAATCGATTGTTGACTTGTAACAAACTTTTCGCACACTTGAGAGAACCAAGTTTGTTGTTGAGGGATTTGTGGAACCATTGACGTTCGCTGTGGTCCTTGTTGAGGATGGTTTGGAGTATATTGTTGATTAAATTGTTGTTGATAAATTGCTTGTTGTTGATTCCATTGTTGATGTTGTGGACTTAGTTGTTGTTGTTGTGGTTGATTATGAGTGTAAGGAAAATAGTTGGATGATGGTGGTTGAGACATATTTGTGAAGTGATATTGATCGTTAAGGATAATTCAGGTTGAGGTTGTTTAGACTTAAGTAGATGAGTAGAAGAAAACAAAGTTGCGAAATCCAAACGCGCTAGCAAGAAACTCGCACAAGAAACTCGCGTAACTTCAAACTCGCAGAAGAAATCCCCGCCAAACCGCAAACTCGCAGGTTCAGTGACTCGCCAACTCTCGCAAACTCAGAAATTCGCACGTAAACTCGCCAACTCGCAAACCTCGCGAAATTCGCATGTAAACTCGCCAACTCGCAAACTCGCAGAATTCGCATAAACTCGCTAAACTTCAAGGAGAAACCGCAGACACTCATGAGAAACCGCAGAAATTCATGGCTAACTCGCCAAACTCGCAAAACTCATAAAAATGTGTAAACTCGCAGAAACACGTATTCATCCAAAAGTCCATAAATTTCAATCAAAAACACGTTTTTAAGTACGAATTTCTATTAAATCTAATCAATATTAACCTAAACTATCCCTTGGCTCTTGATACCACTTGTTAGGTCACCATATTATCACAACAATATGTATTTCTAGAGAGAGAAAGTTATTGAGAGAGAAAGTGGAAGGAACTAATGAATGATTAGTGAAAATGATAATTGCAATTAGAACCAATAACCCTCTCCCTTCTGGGAGGGGTATTTATGTGTTTACATAAGTAGGGGAGTTTCCCTGGTTCTAGAAGAACCTTCTATCACAGCTCATGGGCTTACTACATGAGCTGATAAACTAATTACAAACATTTATAAACCATAATTATTAACGACCTATTACAAATAAAATGACCTACACTTGATAATAAAATATGTTCCTAACAGAGTCAAAGGATGGCAATAGTGGTGGATGATTTGGCCTAGGGGGCAAGTCATCCAAGTCCTCCAAAAAAGGATTTGGTGAAGTAGGTGGAGTGGAAAACAACTCCATAGGAGTGAGTCGAGACCTTGGTGAAGGTGGTGGGGTGTTTTGATGTTTGGATGGGTGCCTGAGGTGAAGTTGGTGTTTTTGTTGGTGGTGGAGTGGTGATCACAATGTGTGATTGAGTAGGTGTGGCTAAGGTAAGGCTTGTATCATCTCGGATGGGAGATGAAATTGTGAGTGGAGAAGACTCGGATGAGGAGCTAAGGTTAACGAAGCAACAAGGCCTCACACTAATTCTAGCGGTCTTCTTGTAAGGTTTTGGAGATGATTTTGTCATTTTTTACTTTGGTTTTGTGGTGTTTGGGAATGTAGTTAAGGGTGTCTTTGTGATCATAGAATCTTGCGGCTACCATGGCTTCATTTGAATATACCCGGGAATGCATATTAGTTATGCAATACCTTTAGTATTCAAGAGCATGCAAGTGATGAAAATTTAACGTTTCTATTTGTATTAGCAATGAAAAAATTGTTTTCCTACAAGTGAGAAGCTTTTCAAAACTTTTGACATGGGGTGTTTGGTTGTTTAAACAAGGCCTTATATTCATTATCTATCAATTAGTGGGAAGCATGATTTGTTTATGCAATATGATAATGTAGTACCTAATTTCAATGACTAGTTATGTATTTTGCCAATTGAATTCATATTTGGTATAAAATCATACATAAAACCCCATGTAATGATTTGTGATAGTTTTGTGCATAAATAAGAATCCTAGACTCAGAATTAAGAGATAAAATGGAGTTAGGATACTTACAATGATGTTATCTTCAGTGATTAGTGAGTGGGAAGGTGACAATAATGAGCTTGGTTTAAGTTTTACACGTTTTGGTAAAGTGGGTTTTGATGAAGAGGATGATTTGATATAGTGTTTTGCTTCTCGTGACACCACGGACCGACGGCACCAAATTTTGGTTCCTTGTCATTATTTAGTGCCGTGGCTACAGTAGCAGGAACAAGACAAAATGTTTAGTTTTGACTATTCTAATGTTTTGGGCTATGTTTATCCTACATGTTTGGTTCCATTAACCTTAAACCAAGTCTAAGAAGATTAAAAGGTTCTCGTTTAAGAGGCTTAGTTAAGATGTCGGCAATGTTGTCTTCAGAGGATACTTTCTCGATTGAAATGTTTCCTTTTTGAACATTGTCGCGAAGAAAGTGATGGCGCATTTCAATATGCTTTGTACGAGCATGTTGAACGGGATTCTTGCTGAGATCGATGGCTCCTTTGTTGTCGCAAAGTATCACAATGTCGTTGAGATGAATTACGTAATCTACGAGAGCTTGCTTCATCCAAAGAGCTTGTTGACATGCTTTTCCGCCGAGACGCGTCGACTTCCCAGAGTTGAAATGGCCAAGGCGTTTGCTTCTTTGCAAACCATGAGGTGAGACAATGTCCAACAAAAGTGCAAATACCACTTGTACTTTTCTATCGACATAGTCACCGGCATGATCCGAGTCGGCATACACTATGGTTTCTACACCCGTTCCTTTGGGATACCATAATCCTAAACACGTTGTTCCCTTAATGTATCTAAAAATCCTTTTAAGGCTTCTAAGTGTGATGCCTTTGGGTTTTCGAAACACATAGACAAACACTAAACATAATGTCTGGTCTACTAGCCGTAAGATAGAGTAGGCTACCAATCATTCCTCTATATTTAGTGTTATCTACGGATTCACCTTCCTCATCCTTGGTTAGTTTAGTGTCCGAGGACATGGGTGTCTTAGTTGGTTTGGAATCTTCAAGACCAAATTTCTTAAGCATGTCTTTTATATATTTAGATTGGTTAAAAAATATGCCATCTTCTAGTTGTTTAATTTGAAGTCCTAGAAAGAAATTTAACTCACCCATCATACTCATTTCAAACTCGTCGCGCATGATTTTAGAGAAATCATCACATAATTCTTGACAAGTTGATCCGAATATAATGTCATCAACGTATATTTGAACAATGATAATATGTGATTCCTTTTCTTGGTAAAAAGAGTATTATCTACTAATCCCATAGTATATTTGTTATCAATAAGAAAAGTTTTAAGTCGGTCGTACCAAGCTTTTGGTGCTTGCTTAAGACCATACAATGCTTTCTTGAGTTTGAAGACATGATGTGGTTTCTCAAAGTCGGTGAAACCGGGAGGTTGAGTAACATACACTTCTTCGTTAATAAACCCATTAAGAAAGGCACTTTTAACATGCATTTGAAATAATTTAAAATCATATGCACATGCATAAGCTAGCAATATTCTAATAGACTCAAGTCTAGCTACCGGTGCATAAGTTTCATCATAATCAATCCCCTCTTGTTGATTATAACCTTGCGCTACAAGCCTAGCGATTCCTTCTAAGTGAGTTAGCAAAAGAGTAGGTTCTCCAATTACGCTCGGAACAAGATGAAGAAGTGGGTTGATCAAGAACTCTAAAAGCTAACGATTGTAGCGAAGGAGTTTGTGTTCCAATATTAGCCAATCAAGTTTTAGGCTCCATAGTTGCCATCCTGGAGAGAGAGCCAATACTTGGAAAAAGGTTTTGTATTTTTAAAAAGGACTCTTAAATGATCAGGCCTTCAGTTGGGCTTAAATATACGTTTTTAACATCATAAATGCTTTTAAATAGCCCATAAACATTTCTGGCCGTTACCTGCCCAACACAAGACGTTTTCAAATGACATGAAACGTTTCCTATTTTCCAGAAATGTTTTTGTCGCGTTTCCTGTTTCCGAAACATTTTCACTACGGGAGACGTCACCCCGACGGTGTTTCCGTGCAACATAGTCGTAAAGTATGTGTTTATGGGTCATTTAGACCAAGTGTGATTATGAAAATGATGTATTATGTTTTGTTAATGAATTTTGGAAGTTTTCAAGTTATATACGTCGTTTTTTGGAAAAATGGGTCAAAAGGGCACAAAAAAAGGTATGTAGAAAAAGGGGCGTTTGGAACAAGGTCTATTTTAACCCATTTTTGATCAAACGGGTCAAGAATTCTATGAAACAATGTATATGGTGTACTTCCAGTTTAATGTGAATACATGTCTAAAGTATTGGTGTCCTTAAAAAAGGGTTGTAGTGCACATAAGGGGGTCTTTAGTGCATAAGAAGGGTAATAGTACACAAGAGGGGTCTTCTATTGCATAAAAAGGGTTTTTGCAGTTTTTGGTTGTTTTCGTTATTTTGTATAAAATCAACTGTGGTTCGTTGAAAGTCGTGACACCCATCATTTTAAAGGTAATTGAGTCTAGTTTCACTTCAAAATAGTTTCAAGGTCCGGTTTGTATCGATTGTTGTCAGTTTGTTGAAGAGTAACAGAATGTCAGTTTTAGATCATGTCGTTTCCAAAATAAAAAAATTTAATTTTTGGTCAAATCGGGAAAGAGGCGTTTCATGTACGGCCAAAACCCTTTAAGATATGCAATAAACAAATCATTTTTATAGACTGACTAGTAGCTACGAAATAATCCCACTTGTCTTTTACTTGTATCTTTCAAATTTGCATCAAGTTACTTGTTTGTTTCTCATGGCTATATTAATTGCAAAAATAAATGTACTTACCTTGTCATTTTTTTAGGCATAATTTCATGTATATCCTTGTAAATTTCAAAAATTACATATATATTTTTTTTACCAGTTTTTGATGCATAAAGTACAATGCTTTTAATGCATCAAAAGGATATATATGTAAATTTTGAATTTTGCAAGGATATATATGTAAATGCCCATTTTTTTTTATTTTTGTGTAACCTATTATTTTTTTCTAGATCTATGTAGAATACTTTAGATTTTATTTTTTTGTTTTATCGTATTACAAGTTTTCTGTATTATTTGACCAATTTAATCCTCTTCTGGTTAAATTTGAGTGTATAAACCAAATGTCTTGTGTCCTAATGATATCTCATGTTGTGTGAAAAGCTCTTCAACCAACCAAATGGCGTGTGGGTTCAAGTCATGCTTAGAACATGTGAAATTCCACAAAAAAGATGATCGACTTTAACATTGCCCCCCTTTTTGGCACCAAATGTCCACCCCTACAAGGAATAGCTCCGACAACTCTAGTGGGGCACCAATTGAGTGAGCACGCCAAAACTCTGACCATGAGCCTTTTTCCACAAAGTCTCTCCAAGTGCCCATAGGTTTTGCGGAGGTGGGTACTATCTGAAGCAAATGTCAATGATGGGACTTGAACCTGGGTCAATTGACTCAAGCACTAGTGCTCCAACCAATGGACTAATGCTCCAGTGGTTAGAACATGTGAAATAGATTTTTGGTATAAATGTTGTGAGATAGTTAAAATTAGATACATTTTGATGCACAAGCCCTAATCATTATTAAGTATTTCGTCAAACACAGAACTATAAAGACCGAATTCAAATAATACACAAAACTAATTACACGATACATCAAAAAGATCAAATTCAAAAGTATGCTACATAGTTTTAGAAAAATTATTGGCTACACAAAACTATAAAAAGTGAAAAAAAAAATAAGATATACATTTTCCGATTTTCGTGCAATTAGTCCTAATCATTAATAAGTATTTCGCTAGCTCTGTTTCACTGTTTCACCTGTGTAATTGCTCTTTTTCATTCTTCTGTGAAACTAAAGGTATGCTAGTGCTGCTTAAGCAAAATGTTGACACAATTATCGATCTTAAAGGTAACTGGTAGTTCCAGTATACCTGCTAGCAGACACGTCCAACAAGTAGAATGATAACCCATGCAAGTAAATCAGAAAATTAGGGAATATTTTTATTGATGTTGATGAACCAAAGTCCAAACATTTCACCACTCTTTACTTATAGATTTCATAGCTCAACATTTTGTAATTTCTCATAATATATCTTACACCTAGACTTTATTTGATTACCTATCACTAACATTTGTCAATGACTAAATAGAAAACTACTAACAAAACTACATGCCCAATAGCAATACACAGTACATACAGCATTTCATAGTGCAAATATCGTCAAGAAAACCGTTACTTTTTGTTACGGCCATATTTGTGGTTCAACCAGACATGAATATATATACGGAACAAGATAGTCATGTATCATATCAATCAAAATGGATTTAGGTTATGTATAGTGATATATTTTTGTGAACTACTTATAGTGATATGACCAAAGGCCTCTTGGCTCAGCGGTATGTGAGTAGCCCAACAACTTAAAGGTGGTCGATTCAACTCTCGTTGGAGACATATGAGATAAAATTTGTGACATAGGTGGTGTAGGTAGTACAAATTCTATCTCATGCATCTTTTTTAAGATAAATATGTTTATGGGGATAAGTGGAGAAAGTGCAGAATGCGTCTTTTAGATAATTATCTTTCGACATACTGTCTCTGGTTCATGGAAGAATTTTCAAAGGAAAACGTTTTTTGGTAGGTTATTTGCATAAGATTTTAGTCATTATTCTCACTTCTGACGTACTATTCGAACGCTAAGTTGCTAATGCTTTATTTTTATTTGCATCACAGAATAATCTAAGATGTCAAACATCATTTGGAACATATAAATTTCTTTTATAGCAACTTGTTACATAGCTTATAGTTTGCATGCAATACTCAATGAATAATTAAGTACTCAAATTTGCAAAGTTACAATATGCAGTCGGCTTCTATTAACACCTTTCACATTTACAAATTTAAAGACAATAGTTACAGAAGATGAAGACATGTACAAGCAATGAAAGGATCAAGAAACATGAAGACAAACCATGCCAATCAGAAACTCTGAGGCCAGTTGCAGATAATGGGCTCGTGTGACTATGCAGCTACATCAAGCTACAAACTATCATTCGAGTATAATAAAAGGTTTAAGAACATGAACAAGCTTAAGGATTGATTACCTGTGGAGATACCAAACACAACTCAGGTTGTCGTACAATGTAGATTTGATCACCCATACTGTTTTCCTTGTAGATATCCTGGTTTCTGTGCCATGTCCATAGTGCATATGTCGAATTTACCACCTGCAAAAAAACTCGTTACTTATTATTTGACCCCTAAAACATGAATTAATCAGAATCTGGCTATCTAAAATTTCCATTTGTTACCTCAAGAATGCCATGTCCAAAGCTGCTTTCTCTATAAGCACTCCATTCGGGTTGTTCATCCCAGCAAAACTTTCCCTTTGCAGGACCAGATGTGAAATTTTTATGACATACCCCTCCAAATTCAGGTATATTATCACTAGGCGAAGGACACTTTCCTGGTTCATCTGCGTGATCGACATCAATCTTCTCAATGTTACCTCCGTCTCCAATTGTTATATACACGGGCCCACAAGGGTCTAAACTGTAGTTGTACACTCTATTCATCCTCTCGTAGGCATGCACCTGAAAAAACCCGAAGATTGGGACAAACAATTCAGTAACGTTGAAAACACTGATATTGTTTATAGAAGAATTATTCATACCCCGAGTGTTTGGGTTGATTTTCCACCTCTACTTTACATAAGACTTACATGACCAGAGAACACGATATCAACATTAAACTGATACAAAAGTTCTTCCATTTCTAGCCTCATACACTCAAATTCTTGATAATGTGACGAGTAGCTATTATACCAAGGGGAATGCCACGCGGCTACTAACCAAGGTGTCACACTTCGGTTTAATTTACTCAAGTCCTTTTGGAGCCAAGAATACTGTGCACCTAAAACGATCACATATAATTATATTACTATCAGTTACTAGCATAATAAACTGAGTACCTGATATAAGAGTGTGAATAGTTTACCGGTCCTGTTGTAGTCGATATATGCTCCTAACATGATGAAATGCATGCCACCCGCATCAAACGAGTAGTAGAAATTGCTGTTAGATCCTGACTCGTTGGATGGTACTGCAAACCTTTTTAGATATGATTCAAAAGTGACTCCATCAGCTTGTGGCTCGATCTCATGGTTACCTTCGATGACCATCATAGGTACTCTAGAGATCAAGGACTCCATGAACCTGGACTTTAGATATGAAATTTGTGTCAAATTAACAAACTGTTGTAGGTTTGTAGAATCATAGCATTCAATGTAAGATATGGTGAAACTATCGATTGGTTGACTTGGATTACATTTTCTCTCTGACGGGTCAAATGGGTAGAATCACACAAAAGGTACCACTGAAATAAAACAGGTCAAATCGGAAGAAGGACGCCCAAAATGTACTTATAAGTTTTAATGCATACAACCTCCAAGATATATACCAGACTTGACCAGAACCCATTTTGAACCGTTACCCGTCCAGCAGTGACGAAGCCAAGATT
Source organism: Chrysanthemum makinoi (assembly GCA_910596185.1). NCBI lineage: Eukaryota > Viridiplantae > Streptophyta > Magnoliopsida > Asterales > Asteraceae > Chrysanthemum > Chrysanthemum makinoi. Next base: position 299,149,346 of record OU343217.1, on the reverse strand, counting down.
TTTAATTCGGGTGGGCCAAATCAAATATAAGAAAAATAAATGTATAAATTTTAGAAGTTTTCCGGTAAAAAGTTACCATTAAAATCATCAAAACCTAATCTAAACTATGTAGTAAAAGTTTTTTCAAAGTAAAAATAAAGAAAAGTACTACGTACACATCTAAGTGTTTATCAAATCTTTTATTTGGGTGGGCAGAAACTATTTAGTAAGTATAGTACACTAGATAACATATATATACATTGGTAGCTAACATATGTTTAGGGTGGGCCATGGCATACCCAATGCCACACTTGGCTCCGTCCCTGCCGTCCAGCCCAACCGGTCTATTTTTTTCCTGAGCCCGTTTGGGGCTAACCCATTAAACAAGTTCCAACCAGTTGACCAAGCTTATACAGAGTTAGAATTTACCTTCCCCATCCATCCCAACGGGGTTGATACGTTTCACGAATAGGCGCATCCGGAAATGCACAAGAAAAACATGATGCACCTTCGCCACCAGTAGTAAGGTACTGATTGGCATAACTCAAGTCTCCAACCATTAGAATCATAGATGGATCATTTTCAATCAAATGATCAATAGTGGTTGTCGTATTAGCTGTGAGTCCAAGGTCCCCAACAACTGCAATTTTACGAGGATATGTGTTTGGGCTCGGAAATGGTAACGTTTCAAAAACATGCTCGTCACTCATTGCTGGAATAGAACTGTCTCCACATTTGTAGTAATATTTTGAACCAGGTTCAAGACCTACATTACATACATCGACAACTATTAATACTAAATTACAAATTACAATATTTTACGATGATAAATACTTACCATCAATCTTGACGTGATGAATGATTCCCGACGTGTAGTTAAGAAGTCCTTCAAATGGATACAACTGATTATAAATCACTGAAACCCCATTTCGTTTCTTTGTATAATTTCCACTATTTTCGCCATACCACACCTCACTAGCAACTGTAGATGGATCAAGTGGTGTCACATCCTTCCCAATCTGTGCATCCCCTTTACAATAACAACAAGGTGTTTAGCATTTTGTTTTAAACGTTATAATGTAGTACAACAACATACCCAATCCCACCGGGGCGGGGTATGGGGGAGGTAGAATGTAGACAGATCCTGCCCCTACCCCAGGATAAACCCGAAGGTAGGGAGACTTTCAGGAAGACCTCCGGCAAGCATAAGTGTGCGGGTGAGAGAGCTCAAAATATAATGCAAGTGAGAAAGTGTGCAATATCAAGGATGAAGCGACAAAAGACAGAATACGAAAAACAAGCAAGCAAGCGTACGGGGAAATAGACATAAAAACAACAAAAGAACTAAAGAGAATTAGACAAAAACGTCATAATGTGATATGGCTAATCACAATCACATAATCAGCCGTAACACACGAGCAGACGAGCTGCAAGGAGATAGCGTTTGGATATTCTTTTGAAGTTTAAAGTTGTGCTAATTAGATAACGAGTTTTCTTAACCCGTACAATATAACAACTCTATAATAGGCCACCCAAGTACGTGTTTGCGTCTGGTTTTTGCATATAAAAAATCAGCCTAAAATATGTTGGACGACGAAAATACCTTTGATATCTTTCTAGAGCACAATATACAACTAATTACATCTCTCTTTTTTACATTAGATCTACCAAAATTTTAGCGGCGGTATCATACTTAGGTGATATACATTGTTCCAAACACTTGCTAACTTATGAAACTAATCTGGATCACTTTTGTTACGGGCTTACGGCTACTCTAAACAGAACTACAGATCGAAGATCCAAAACACTTATTTGATCTCCTAGATTTCTATTAACCTACAATCACTATAAACTAGGTACTCCCTCCGTCCCAAATTATAAGTCTATTTTGACTTTTTCAAAGTCATTTTATACCAACTTTGACTTTAATTATTTCTTTTAGCCTTATATAATACTTGTTCTAAAATAGTATATAAATGGATATGTTATTTAAATGCATTTTCATTTGTATACTTTTCATCAAGTATTATATAACACGAAAAACTAAGGTCAAAGTTGAAAGAAAAGGACTTTGAAAAATCAAAAGTGGACTTATAATTTGGGAGGGAGGGAGTATCTAAGGCTTGAAAAGATAATAACCAGATAATCACTTTCAAAACACAATGGGCCAAGCAACGCTATAGTCTCATAACCACATAAAACTAAGCAAATAAAAAAACCATACCAGTGATCCACGAAATCCACATAGAATCTACAGATGAAAGTGCCAAAGCAATTTGCTCAGGAAAATCTAAAGTCACATTCTTCCTTAACCTTGTATGATTCATGGGCAAGTCATCACTACCCAATCTAAGCAACTTGTCGAATTTTCGAGTCACAGGTTTAAAAGGTCCATCCAATGTAGTAGGTATATGACTAGAAACACTCACTAACATGATCATGATCATGATCATAGCTAAGGGTTTCATAATACTAATATTCATGGCGGATGTTTTATATGTTATGTGAATGGTATAAAATATTTAGTTAGAGGGAGTTGAAGTTATATTATTTTGGAATAAGAAAAGGTTTGAAAATGGAATATGATAAAGCATATTCAATGGTTATGGTGGCACGTACCTAGCACTTCGATGGGTTTTAAGATTGCGTTGGGTAGAAGACAAATTTGATCCTAAATATATCATGTAAACATATTTGTGTCGGTTCATGTTTTTTATATTTTAAGTAATGTAAGGGGAACTAATAAGGTGACTAGTGAGTGCTGAATTAATTCATTGTATTCATTAGTTATTTGGTAGAATAGCTAGTTTCTTAATAACTTTTGTCATCAGCCTCCCTTAATCATAATGTTGATTAAAGTTAAAAAACGAACAACTTTAACAATCAAATACAACACTAAAATAAAATTATATGTCAAACTATGCTTTCTAAATTTAAATTCGTCATTATTATGATGTTAGATTGAAGGGGTGATACTTTTAAAAAACATCATACTTGTTAAAAAATACTCTTTTGAGTAGCGAAAAGCAAATACTCCTATGAGTATTAATGTTGACATCCTGTATTTTTGTGAGTAGTTTGACTATTTTAACCTTCCATGTTACATAATGATCCATGTGAGTTTACGAAATTGCAGCCACTGTCCCTAAGGTAAATTCCACAAATGGTCCTTTCAAAAAAAAATCATAACTTTTTTCGGAATTTTTTTTCCGCTTTTTTTTTTCCAAATTCTTTTTTGAGTTAATTACATAAATCGTCCTTGTGGTTTCGTCAAAGTTACGGATCTTGTCCCTATACTTTTTTAGCTAAGCCGTCCTCGTGGTTTACAAATCTTACGGATCTTCCTCGACTGACCGGTCCCAAAAGGATCCCTTGCAAATCTCTAACGTGAGGGCTAACTATCGTTATACAAACCACAGGGACGATTTATGTAATTTACTCTTTAAAAAACAAAGTTTTTTCTTTTTAGTTTTATTATTCAAATTTTTTAATTTTATACGAAATTTTTAATAAAAAACTTTTTAAATTTAATTTTAACGAGTGATGGAAGCGACGCAATGGATTGCTTAGGACTTACTTTCAAATGACAAACCTCAGAACTATTTTTGTTAAGTTGTGAAACTTTGCATTTAATGTTTGACTTATTTTAAACGCTTAAACCTTAGGATTTTGCCAAGTTAAAACTTTGATTTAATGTTTTATTATATAAAAATTTTAATAAAAACTTGTTTTAATAAATCTCTCTTCCCAACAAATAGATATATAATTTTATTATAATAAATTAAAACAAATTTTAATTTTATTATATATATATTTTTAAAACTGCTTTTCTTTAAAAAATTAATTTTATTAAAACGTATATTTTTTCGACATTCTCATTTTATTTTATTTCTGATATTGTACATATCTTAAGACGTCATGACATACTTGAAATGAAGAAATAATCTCGCTTCCCTTAGTGGTGAATTTTTCGGTTGGACTTTAATCAAGTTTTTTTTTAAAAGTTCTCATGAAACAAATGTTCTCGTAAATTTTACAAGTACTTTGGTAATGTTATTATTATTTTTTCGAAAGGCTAAGATTTTATTAACAAAAAAGTTCCAAAACTAAACCGGAAATTGCAAGAAACACAAAACAAAATAAATCAACCAAGAGGTAGAACATCAAAAAGCCTTCAAATCCATCATTCCAAGCCGCCAAACCATGAGAGAACCGAGCAGTAATCAAAAAGCCTCCAAAATTTTTTTATTTTTAATTTTACTTTAATTTTTTTAATAAAATTAATTTTTTTAAGAAAAAACAGTTTTTAAAAAAAATATATTATAATAAAATTAAAATAATTTTTTTTAATTTTATTATAATTTTTTTGATTTTTTTTAAATTAAAAAAAATTAAAATAGTTTTTTAATTTATTATAATAAAATTAAAATTTGTTTTTTTTTAATTTAGTATAATAAATTTAAAATTAAATTTTAAAAAAAAATTATTAAAAAATTTAATCGTAATAAAATTAAAAAAATTTTGAATAATAAAACTAAAAAGAAAAACTTTTTTAAAGAGTAAATTACGAATCGTCTTGTGGTTTGTATAACGATCGTTAGCCCTCACGTTATAGAGATTTGCGGAGGTCCTTTGGGACTAGGTCGATCGGATAAGATCCGTAAGATTTGTAAACCACAGAGACGAAACGCGCTAAAAAAAAGTATAGGGACAAGATCCGTAACTTTGACCAAACCACAAGGACGATTTATGTAATTAACTCTTCTTTTTTTGAAATTCTTTTTCAAATTTTTTTTCGGAATTTTTTTTTCCGAATTTTTTTCGAAATTCTTTTTCAATTTCTTTTTGAAACTTTTTTGTCGATTTTTTTTTTCTAAAATATTTTTTTTTTCAAAATTTTTTTCGTCACATGTGAAAATAAATTTCTTGAATTATTTTCATCACATGTAAAAACGTATAAAATCGGATAAAAAAGTATAAAAACGGAAAAATAAAAGTGGGCGAAAACTTAATAAAACGAACGAAAACGTATATAAAACGTATATGAAAAACAAAGGACGCAAATGCAATTTTCGCTAACCCATAGGGAACATTTATGTAATTTAATCTAAGGACGGTGGATGCAATTTTTGCAAACTCAATAAGGTAAAATAGTTATCACAGGTTTTTCACTACACACATAAAAACAAAAATGTCAACATTAATATTCACATAAAGACAAGATGTCAAAATTAATACTCACAAGAGTTTTTTTTTTTTTTTTCCGCTACTTAGAAGAGTATTTTTAACAAGTATAATGTTTTTTAAAGGTATTATCCCTAGATTGAATCATGGTTTGAAAAACAAAACCACATATACATCATTGAGCGATATTTTTCACTATAGTTTTTACATTAAGTTCGGCCTACCTTAATTTAAAATCCTAGCTCCGTCCCTAGTCTAAGAGATCCAATGAGAAGTACATTAAAATAAGAAGTGGTGAAAAGTGACTATAATAACACCTTTGAGATGCATCAACGTGAATCAAATGCATTTGTATTCATTTAGATGCACCCCTTGAGCTTTAAAAGTTATTGTGAAGAAAATGATGAAGTTGATTTTTATGATTCCATCACCTGTAGAGGAACAAAATAAAAAAGAAATCTTGAAATACAACGTATACGCATTTAAATAAAAGCTAGACTACACATTATGATGCATTTAAGATAATAAAGATGCATATAATTTAAGTTGGTGCATTCTAAATATAAGCTTATAATTACTCTTTATCTTTATTATTTTAATGTTACTTCTCATTTTATTCTTATAAATAATAGTAGCATATCTTTTTATGCTAAGATTCTTTTTATGTATGGCATTTTTACTATTGTATCTTGTAACCGACTACCCACGTTGTGACAAGAGCGTAAAATTAATACTTACTTTGAATATACGTTTTTTCATCTTAAAGTTATTGTTGTGACAATAACCAAAATAGAAAAAATCGAAAAAAATAAAATAAAAACAAAAGTAAATCAATAACTTATAGACAACAATAATAGAACTTGGATAGGTAAAACAATTAATCACTTAAAGGATCAGGTGTGGCAATATAACACTTTTAGTATTTTTTTCGGTTTGATCTCAAAGATTCTCACTTTTAACACTCAAACTTTAAAACACTCCTTCACTAATGACATGTCATTTCACATGTCATTTAGGCCCCACCGTACACAATTACTGTAAAATACAACGCTCAAACAAAAAACTTATAAAAAAAAGAAAAAAAAAAAAAAGTTGTGGTCCACCATCTCCACTTTTTCTCTTTAATCTTCTGTTTTGCAAAAGCTTTACTCGTGTTTTAAAACCTTGTTGATAAAGGTAAAAGCTTATGAAAAATAACATTATCAAGCAAAAGCTCGTCTTAGCCAAAAAATTACCTATCGAAATGAACGAAGAATAAAACATGTTGTTAAGTATTGAATTCTCATTTCTCAGTAGGTTAAATTTTATTGTTGAACACTATAAATAAAGTACAAGCCAACATTAAAACCCTAAACAAAGCTAATGCTTATGAACTCTAAGCCCACAATCAGGCTTGGACCAACTAATTTAAAACATAAAAAATATAACCCGATAACCCAAAAAGATAACGTAACCTGCAAGGTTAGTTCACGGTTAGGTTAAAAACTTAAAAACTGGTAGACACACGTATCTAAACAAAACCCTAGTTTTATTATCGATCTAGGTAGAACACACACGTATTCTATATGGAGACTTAATCTAAACCAGAGAATGCATTAAAACGTGCCGACGAGCTAATCAATTCGGGACAGAAGCAAGATGCTTTACAAGTGCTTCATGATTGTATCACGTACCATGCATGGCAGAAAGTATTCGAAAAGATCACGTTGAAGTTAATTGAGCTATGTGCTGACATGAGAAGGGGTGGATTCACCAAAGAGGATTTGATGTCATATGTCAACAACTTGATGTGGTCATTAAGCTTCTTATCGATCTTTCAACTAAGAAGGCCGAGCTTGCTCGTAGTCAGGCACATGCGCTAGAAGACGCCCTTGAAGAGCCTGAAGACTTTTCTACTAGACACCGAATGTCTTGATCAATCACAAATCAGTTTTTATTTTTTAGATTTAGCTAGCATTTAGCATCTAGTTTGAGCTTTTGTGATTTCATCCCTCGGAACTTCGAGAGAGTATTAGATGGTTAATTGTTAGGGTTTCAACTTTCAATGTTGCATTGTACTCTATTTACAGTGTTCAATAATAAACGGAAAATTCAATATTTAACAGTTGTTTTATGTAAACAATACACTTAAAAACTAAGAATGCCAAAGTAATATCTTTGTATCTTGTGTGATCGACCCTTGTGAAAACCCGATAACTCAAAAAAAGTTATAAGCTCGAATTTACAAGATAAGCTAATCGGAACTCCAAAGTGACTAGCGATGAGTTTCATGTTATCCGATCAACATACTATACGTATCATTGCCATAGTTTATACCGAAACTTTGTGGCAAGAACAAAGTTGTATTGTTTTATTTCTTTAGTTGTACACATTAAAAAAAATTCTTCTACTTGTGATATGTATAATTAGTATCATATCCAGAACCCAATGGTTACTCTCTTGGTGGTGTTTGTTTTTCGTCAAGAGGCTCTTAACAGCCTCTTAATTGAACCGCCGCACGCGGTCGTGGACATTTTGGTCGCTCGCACTTTTTTTCCCGCTCGCATCGCCGCTCGATGCTAAAGTATCATTACGGCTTCACTGAGAGAGTGTCTCAGATGCTCTCTGCCTCTTCACGACACAAAAAACCAAAGAAAATTGGTCGAGCAAGCAAATGTGCGGTTCAAACATGAGTTTTTTTTTCCGCTCGACGTATGTCGATTCGTATTATTTACCGTGATTCGCATTCGGATGCCATGGCTCAGATTCGTGATTCAGCCTCTTAAAAAACAAATACCACCGTTTATGTTTGCTACAAGAAACAAATCATATTGACTCAAATCTACTAATTCTATAAAAGAATACTTACATCTTGAGTCTTGATTCTTGACTAACAGATTATTTGACATAAACATAATAAGTTTTGAAATGTTGCTTGTTGGGTCTAAGCCCAAAAATATGGACTAGTTAAAATAATTGCTTACTGGGCTAAGCCTATAACTTTGTCAATAACCATTGACCAAGTTTTAAGTTTTTTTAAGAATCCAATGAACATAAAATCTACTCAGATAGTTCGGTATATATCAAATTTTTTAAGATCTAATAAGCAAATCCTAACCATTCATTTATTTCATCAAAATAAAATAAAATGAAATTACTTTCATTATTCTTATTAAAATTAAATATCTCACAAACCATTAATCCTGACATGAAAATAATTATATCATCGCGACGAGAATTAAATCACATTTTTAGAGGGCCATTATATATACTTTCGACGAAGTTTAATTTATTTCGAGTTTTTATGTGAGCTTTGAAATTTACAATCTGAAAAATCATATGTGATTTTAGTGAGTTGATTTCTTATTTTAAAAATCACATATGATACATGAAAATCCATATGATTTGAGAAATCACACGTGATTTTTAAAAGAACAAATCAAATGTGATTTTTCAGGGCGTAAGATTTATTCATTTGATCTTTAGAAAATTTGTGATCCATGTTGATCTCGATCATCTCCTCAAACACAAATGATTCGCGAATTGGGAACCAACAAACTGTATAAAATCGCTAAACAAGTGAGCCTGGTTTTTGGGATATACCCACGTAACAATATGACTTACTGGATACGATATGTAATCAAGGGCCTTTTAAAAAGAAGAACACAAAATACTAGCCTTCGAGCTGAGATAAGCCAAGTATCAAGCTCGAAGCTCGACATGGATTCTAAAAACTCATACACTAAACTTGACTCGAGCTCAATCGAGTTCTTAATCTCATGCTCGAGCTCGAGTTTTGACTCAAACTCGATCGACCCTATATGACTATACACCACTTTGGGTTACAGACCTAGTTTCTAACCGGTGTGAATATAAATCAAAGTTGTTGAACTTTTTATACGCGTCAAAACATTTTATCTTAATTTGTCAACGCTTTTATTTCTATTGGAACAAATTCATTTATGACATATTTCAAAGATCATAAGCTATTTATCATGCCCTCTCTTATTAGAATGGACTCCGACTCTCCGAGTTAATGTTACGAAATCTATAGTAATCTAAACGGGTTTTATGACTCGATTGTGAAACTAAGGATCACGAAGTGATCGTTGTGTATAGCAATCTGAGGGCATTTCATGATATATCTTGTATAGGGTCCGACATGATTGCATTTTGAGTCACACGAGTAGATACTCGAGCTAAATTTTCATGCTCGTAAGGCGAAACCATGCTAAATCGTTAGGTTTTGTTATAACAATTTAATTGTTTACGTGTTTGAGACGTGACGTTACTCATAATATATAACACAAAGTCACTAGGTTACAAGAAATGTAATTAGGCTCAATCTTGTCTATTATCATTATACGATCCCGAAATTGCTCAAACATTAGAGTCAAATTCACGACGCTGTTTTTTTGTATCTATTCGAATTCTAGAAATAATAAAATAGTTTACACAAATGGAATTTATGATTTCGTACTACGGTACCCAACATGCACATGGGTTATGATACAATATAATATAAACTATATATTTTATTTATTTACCTTATCTAAAAAAAAAAAAAACAAAAAAAAAAAACAATCTTTTGACTAAAATGCACACGGCTGAATTAGAGCATTTACGTGAACATTTTCGACTTTTCCTTAATCACTCTCAAATATGTAACAAGTGAGATTTGATCTTTGACTTTTTTCATTTCAAGATCTCGATTTTATAATCTTACGATTTCACAATATTATATAAAAAAAACGATCTCGATCCATGCGTAGGATTTTTTTAAGCTTAACATATTATAGAATCTCTATCTTGACTATATGTTCTTATGATCTAATATAATCTGATCTTACTTTTCACGAACAACAAACTAGAAAAGTAAAAAGTTATTGATTATGTTTTATAAACTTTAAAAAACAACATTTTGATCTTCTTAAACATTTTATCATCGTAATTTACACAACATTTCATGAAACATTCTTATAATTTTGTGCTTATAATATATACTAATTTATAGATTTATATAATATTTAAAAAACTATTAAGAAAATGATATTATAATAAGATTAATCGCAACCCAATTTTATGACTTCAATCTTATAAAAACGAAAATTGATTCGGAGTAAAATCTCGATTTTAAACCTTGGTTTGAACTAGGGGTCAAGATCTGGCCTAAAACCAGTGACTTGACCCACAAGCACTCAAGAGCAGTAAATACCAATGCAACCTAGATCAAAGACCTGAATGTGTCTACTTGGCCTGGGTCCGATCCCCGGTCCAAGAAGACAAAATAGTTAGGTATGACATCAAACCTAACCGGACCGAAATTAAAATAAAGTTAGTTAGACCAAGACTTGACCACTCAGTCCTTTGATTCGGTAGGTCCGACGGCTCTCGGTCAGTTAGATCGATTTGCTCATCCATAGTTTGAACTATTTGATTTGTATAAGAAAGTGAAGTGACTTGTCAAATAGATGATGGGTTGGTAGTGGTTTGATATAATAAATATGTTATTATCCATGAATAAAAGAATCTATAAGAAAATGAGCCAATGGTTAGGATTGCATATTTGCATGCGCCAATCGCTCCGGAACAAATGTATGACATTCTAGACCAACTTAATGATTAGTAGATATACGTGATTAGCTGCCGGTGATTTAGGGTTAAATTGCTGTCTTTTGAAGCCACTTCACAAGCCAATATTCATTTTTTTCCAAAATTATGAAATATATATTCACACAAAAGATATGTAAAGTGACTAATAAATCTAACTTTTAGATTAAGCTTTATAAGTATGTCTTTATCATTATCATTCTGTAATGCATTCCAACAACATTTTTTTTTTAATATTAACAGGACTAAGAATTAAATGAGAATAATTGGAAATAAGCAGAATCAGATCTCAATTTAAATTATTTTTCTTTTTTAAACGTGATAAAATAAAAACATTTCTCATTTTTCTTATTTTATTTTCTCTTAATAGTAGATCCATTCCTATATTAAAAGTGTTAAAAGAAATGTAGACAATCACATCCTTATCTGATGGTAAAAGGGACCAGAAAGACCTCCAACAAATATGTGTGTGCAAACAAATAAACTTTGTCGTTTTTTTTATTTTTCTTCTAAACATATCCCTAATTTTAAAAACCTGTATAAGAAAAGTCAATCAAAACTCGTAAAACCTTTATGACGTTACTTTTTGAATCCCGATTCATACACAAGGATATAAAAGGTTTGAAGATGATTTTAAAAGCGTTCTAGAAAAGGTATAGTACGTGTAAGAAAAACTTGAATCGTGTTCTTTAAAACCTATTAACCAGTGGTGGCTTTGTGTCATTACTACAAACAGGTTCTTAAACACACACAAAAGGCACATGTATGAGTAATGAATGAGCTAATTAAATTCAAACCTCATATTGTGCATATACATAAGTTTTTTTTGAATTGCAGATTATATTACAAACAAACCTCTAGCAAGAAGCTAAAGACAATTGAAATGCATAAAAGTTTGTGACTCTTGTCAAATAATGACCCTTTGTAATAGCACCGCTTACACTCCTCTGAAAAACGGCCCTACATCTATTAGTAATATACATCCATTAATATCTGATGTTATTGACGATTAGCTGGTAACAGAAATTAAAGAAACATTAGTTTTATGGTCAACTAGTGTACTTTTTGCAAAATGATTGTATGGCACATGCATATTATGAAAGTTATGTACTATAAAATCAAATATTGACTTTCATCAATGTTCACATATATTTATTCTTTTGTTCATCACATCAGAAATCTAAACCCTTAAGATTAATGATATTATGCATTGTTATATAAATTAGATGTCTTAAAAATATAAATTTATCATTTATACACCTACATTGATTTCAAACGATACCATTATCAAGTGGCCTAGTGGTCTGATGTCCTCACAATAGGTTTCAATTTCACTGGATAGACATCATAAGGATGCGATTAAAAATCGGAAACAGTCACTGGAATATCTTGAGTAGGTTTCGCACGTCTAAGTTAAGTACTCGGCTTCACCGAATAACATGAACTTGAAAAATCTCATCCATTTATCCGACGATAACAATGTTTGTTATGTTACCTCTAAAAAGTTTGCTCATGGCTCATTAAAGTGACCCAATTGTGCTATATGATCCATAATAATTTAGACAAAAGTTCCGTAGAGAACAAGATTAAAAAAATAATAATAATAAAAAAAAAATAAAAATAAAAAATCTTTTGATCTCATTCATCAACTTTTTTCATCAAATAAAAAAATTCACTTTCATTCTTTTACATTAAATTAAAATAACTCACAAACTGTTAATCATTACACAAAATTAATTAAATCATCAAGACATTTAATTAAATTATTTTTTATATGATATGCACTTCGTATATTTTCAATGATTTTTTTTTTTTCACTACCAAAAAAATCACATCACATGTGATTTATTATTTTAAAAATTACACGTGACTTGTGAAAATAACAAATCACGAGTGATTTTACAAATCAGAAAAATAACAAATCACAAGTGATTTTCTAAAGGAAACTTTACAAATCAGAAATTTAACAAATCACGAGTGATTTTACAAATCACGTGTGATTTTACAAATCACTTGTGATTTCAAAATTTTTGAAAACTAAAGTTTGTCGAAAATGTATAGAATTGCATATCTATAGAAAGATAATTTAATTCTCGTCGTGATTGTGTGTTTTCTGTAAATTAAATATTTAACGTTTGCAATATATGTTGTTTTAAAAAGAACGTGAAAAATAGGTTTTTCTAATTTGATAAAAAAAAAAAATTGATGAATACAATTCACCCATTTTTTCTTTAAAAATAAATGTTCTTTATTGATGTCACTTCTAATAAATTAACCGTATCTAACTAAATGTGTTGGTTACATTTCTGATTAAAAATGATAGTTTCAAAAATATTACATTCTCTTTCTTTTTTATGTGTTTTTGGTTCTCTGACCATATTATTTGACTTGACTACATTTTTTTCTTTAATTTTTCCTCTTTAACTAAAGGTGAAAAACAAAATAATACCCGCCAAATATGTTTGTTACCAAACACAACCCTACGAGATCCATGCTTTTTGCTTTTCATTATGTTAAAAAAAAAATGCAATTGAGAAACAAACCAGGCATGCCCCACTTGACCAACCCATGTTGCTTCAATTTAAAGATATCATCATAAAAAAAAGTTACTAATACCAAATAGTGAAAAACAAAATCATGCAAACTCATGGGTAGTTAGTTAATTGAAAGCTAAATGTCACGGACTTGTCTCTACAAGGTTTCCTCAAGGCAAGACCTGGCCTCGTACTTCTCAAATTGCCGAATACTCAACGATGTATGCAACGAAAGTAAACTTCAAAGAGTGGAACAAGTGGAATGTAAAGGAATACTTTGTATTACTTAGAGTTTTACAAGAGAGCTTTACAAATGAAGTTCTATGGATGAATTCTACAAATGAGGCAACACCTATTTATACTACTATGTACATCATTCTCGAAGCTTCTAGCCTTATAGGATTTCCATAAAGCTTCTAGAAGTTCAGGAGCTTCCTACTTATTCCATATTATTCTATAAGCTTCCAAGATTATCCATCATCTTTCATGGGCTTCTAAACTCTTCCATCCTTATCAAGACTTCCCAAAGTGTGAATAATCCGAATCCCCGATCATACTTGAAAATGATCTAGTCGAGTAGCGGTCGTGACATCCTCCCCCACCTAAGCTCGACGCCCCTCGTCGTGCCATCCTCGTGATACTTTTTGATCTTGTCCGCAAATTGCCACAACAAGTCTTCGGCTTCCCAACTTGCTTCACATCTAGCAAATTACGCCACTTGATCAAGTACTTCTTATAGCCAGCACTCCTCGCCTCGTGATCGTATCGATCCGACAAGATCTCATCAACCTCGATCGCATTTTAAGTAACAATCACGTTGGTGCCCGCTTGGACACCCTCGCTCCGAAGTCTTCTCGCCCTATGATAAGGCTTCGGAAGACTAACGCGGAAGACGATGAATCTTCAACTTGGGCGGTAGTTGAAGTCGATAAGAAACCTTTCCAACACGCCGTATCATCGAAAGGGCCTTCATACTTCCGTATCAAGCCTTTGTGCACCTTCCTTAGTGATTTGAATTGTTGAGGCAAGAGCTTCGCCATTACTTGATCTCCGGACCTCAACTCGACGCGTGTTCTTTTTTCCGTCCGCCCTCCACTTCTTTCATCTTTTAGCCGCTTTGTCCAACGGCGCCAAGTCCGCTTGCTCGTGCCATTCCTTCATCGTCTTGTAAGCGGTCGGGCTACTTCCCATATGATGCGCTAATGCATTCTGAGTCAATGGTGGCGCTCGTGACCAACTCAAAAGGACTCTTCCTCGTGGCTTCACTCCTTTGCATGTTGTACGAGAATTGAGCAACGTCGAGGAGTTTAGCCCAATCATGTTGGTTGGCACTCACATAGTGTCGAAGATAGAGCTCCAATAATGCGTTCACCCTTTCCGCTTTGCTTCGTCCGCTTGGGGATGGAAACCGTAGAGAAGTTCAAATCCGCCCCATGATCTTGAACAACTCCGCCCAAAAAAGCGCCGTGAATCTAGGATCTCTATCGCTAACGATCACATGTGGCACTCCCCAATACTTCACCACATTCCTAAAGAAAAGCTTAGTCAGTATCGTCCATTTGTGACATCGGGTGGTGCGGCAATGAAAGTTCCATACTTCGAGAATCGGTCGACCACCACTATAATACTCCCACATCCTTCCGACCTCTAGCATGTGATAAAGTCCATGGAAACGCTTTCCCATGGTCCCTTGGGCGTCGGTAGAGGCTCAACAGTCCTCGGACTTCTTTTGCTCTATCTTGTCTTGTTGGCAAACAAGGCACGTCCGCACGAATGTCTCTACATCGCCCTCCATCCTGGCCAATAATAAGTGCCTTCGACCAATGCCAACGTCCTCTTGATCCCTGGATGACCGCCCACTTCAATCATGACACTCTTTCAAGATTAACCGTCTAAGATCACCCCACTTAGGTACGTAAAGCCGATCTCCTTTCGTGAACAACATGTCTCCTGTAAGCCAAAATCTCCGAAGTCTTTTCCTTCTCTTGCTAGGGGCCACGCAGCTTCTTGGCAAAAGGATCATGTTCCAATCCTTCCTTGATTCGGTCTTGGAGGAAGAATTGCGCTTGGGTGATTGCCGCAAACTCCGCCTTGAGACTCAATGCATCAGCTACCACATTAGCCTTCCCCGACTTGTACTCTAAGTGATAGTCGAACTCGGCTAGGAAGTCTTGCCACCGAAGCTTGCTTCGACTTAACTTCTTTTGGGTTTGAAAGTAACTTGTAGCAACATTGTCCGTCTTGATCACGAATCTCGAACCCAACAAATAATGCCTCCAAGTCCGTAAGCAATGGACGATTGCCGTCATTTCTTTCTCTTTGCACTTGTACTTCCTCTCTGTTTCATTCAACTTCCGACTCTCGAATGCGATCGGGTGTCCTTCTTGCATTAGAACTCCTCCAATAGAAAAGTCCGATGCATCCTATGTAACTCAAAGGCACGGTTACATCCGGTAGTCTCAACACCGGTTCCTCCATAACCGCCTTCTTCAAACTCTCGAACGCCGCTTGGCACTTTTCGTCCCATGTCCAAACTTTGTTCTTCTTCAATAGGTCCGTCAAGGAGATGCTATTTGAGGAGTACCCCTTGATAAACCTTCGATAATAGTTCACCAAGCCAAGAAAAGATCGTAACTCCGTTACCTTGGTTGGTGGTTCCTACATCTTGGATAGCTTTTACTTTTGCCCCATCCATCATCAATCCTCGAGTCTTTGATCTTGTGTCCCAAGAACTCGACCGTCTTGGGCTTAAAGAGCATTTCTCCAACTTTACATAAAGCTCGTTTTCGTAACACTTGAAACACACTGCCTTAAATGCAAGACATGCTCTTCCAAGGTATGACTATAAACAACAATATCGTCCAAGTATACCACCACGAACTTATCAAGGAACGGGTGAAATAGCTTATTCATAAGTGGTGCAAAAGTAGCGGGAGCATTAGTCAAGCCAAAAGGCATTACTAAGAACTCGTAAGAACCATACCTCGTGACACACGTCGTCTTAGCTTCGTCTCCCTCCGCTATCCGTGACTTGGTAGTACCCGATCTCAAGTCTAACTTGGAGAAGTATCTCGCCTTTCCAAGTTGATCAAACAAATCTGCAATAAGAGGAATAGGGTACTTGTTCTTAATAGTTACCTTGTTAAGTGCCCGGTAGTCTATGCACATCCGCAAGGATCCATCCTTCTTCCTTTGAAATAGCACCGGCGCACCATACGGGGCTTTCGAGGGTCGAATATAGCCCGCATCCAGAAGATCCTTGAGTTGTTTACGCAACTCCTCCAACTCGGGTGGTGGCATTCGGTAAGGGGCTTTGGCGGGTGGCTTAGAACCCGGTTCTAACTCGATGGTATGATCCACCTCCCTCCTAGGTGGTAGCTTCTTGGGCAACTCATTGGGCATCACATCCTTGAACTCATCAAGTACCCACTCGATCTCCTTTGGTAACTCCACTTTTCCCGACTCACCATTCGTCTCTAGCCTTGTTACCGCCAAATAGCAAGGCTCGCTCTTGTTGTACCCTTTCTTGAATTGCATGGCCGAAAGGGTCTTCGCTCCACACTTAGAATCTCGCTCCGTGCTAACCATGCAAGTCTTTCCACCATCTAGGATACATAAAGAATTAGCAAATGGCATAGGGAAAGCTCGTACCTTATCAAGGAACTCCAACCCAAGAACTACATCGAATCATCCATCTGACACACCGACAAGTCAATCGTCCCTTCCCATTCTCCAATCTTAGCTCGAATATCCTTGGCCACTCCTTCCATCGGTTTGGCCTTGAGTTCATAAGCTGAACGTTCCACTTCCTTTTGTAGCGCTAATCCTTAGCCGCTTGGCTTCATCAACCGAAACAAAATTATGAGTGGCAGCGGAATCTACTAGAGCACGTACCTTGGTCCCATTGATGGTTGCTTCCACGAATTGCAATCCTTTCCCTACAACTTTTGGCACCTCCGTCTTGGCCTTGATTGCATTCAGAATCCTCATCGAGCTCATGCATCCACCATCACTCGTACCTTCGTCTTCATGAGCCGTCATTCCGTTGAGGCTTGCTTTCTTGGGACAATCTCGAGCTCTATGAGGCCCGTCACATATGAAGCATCCACCACTCTTGAAGGCCGACTTCACCTCCTTGTTCTTTCCGGTGGGTGGTTTACGTGTATTATCGGGCTTTGCTTGAGCGAATTTCTCTCCCCCACCTTTCTCATGGCTCACCTTTGATCCTTCGCTAGACGCTTCCTCCTCGCATCTAAAGTCGATCAAGGCCTCGGCATGGGCGATAGCCGTAGCAAGGTCTTGAACTCCACGTCTTTCTAACTCCGTCTTAGCCCATCCTTGCAAACCATCGAGGAAATAAAAGAGAGAGTCTTGGTCGGAAAGATCCGAAATCTCCAAGGTGAGTGTAGTGAATTCCTTAACATAATCCGGATCATTCCGAATGCTTAAGTTTACTAGGTCCGACTCTTTGCTTCGCTTTTAGCATTCTCCGGATAAAATTGCTTTTAAGTTCAAGAACAAAATCAGCCCAAGTATCGATAGTACACGCACCTCGCTTCGATATCTCCATATCGACGTCTCCACCATAACGCCGCGGTATCCTTCAAGTATCGGGTCGCCATCTTGATCTTAGTGTCATCATCCGTAATGTTGGCGCCTCCAAGTATTGCTCCATCTCCCATAAAAAATCATCAACCGCCCTAGCTTCCCGCTTTCCCACGAACGGTGATGGTTTGGGAACATCAATCTTGGAACATTATTACCACCGCTTGCCACCTCCGTTAGCCATAGATCGCTTGCATAGCACTACATCGGCTTGCAAGTCTTCGATGGTCTTCTCAATGCCGGATATCTTACCCAAGAACAACTCTTTTAGACCCTCAATTTCACGTTTAAAGTCTCCACTAAGAGTATTGAGGACGACCCTAAAGTCATCCTTCATGGTCGAAAAGTCAGAGTCTAAACCTTCCAAGCCCTCAACTTGGGTCTTCAACTCTGACACGGATGTCTCAACACCCGCCAATCTCTTATCAAAGCTCGACATGACGTCCTTAGACGCACCTCTCTTCTTCGGGTCTTGACGCTTGTCATCGCGACCTTGCCTCTCGTCAATGATCGCACTTCCACTAGCACCAATCTTATCGGTCTCGCTTGCCATCGCCTTGAATCAACCTCGCTCGATACCACTTGTCACGGACTTGTCTCTACAAGGTTTCCCTGGCGGCACCTAGTCTCGACTAAGCTCACCTTGCTCGAATACTCAACGATGTATGCAATTTAAAGTAAACTTCAAAGAGTGGAACAAGTGGAATGTAAAGGAATACTTTGTATTACTTAGAGTTTTACAAGAGAGCTTTACAAATGAAGTTCTATGGATGAATTCTACAAATGAGGCAACACCTATTTATACTACTATGTACATCATTCGAAGCTTTCAGCTTATAGGATTTCCATAAGCTTCTAGTAAGCTTCTAGAGCTTCCTACTTATTCCATATTATTCTATAAGCTTCCAAGATTATCCATCATCTTTCATGGGCTTCTAAACTCTTCCATCCTTATCAAGACTTCCCAAGAGAAGTGTAGAATAATCCGGAATCCCGATCATACTTGAAAATGATCTAGTCGAGTAGGCGGGTCGTGACATAAAGCTCATTAGGAAGCTTGAACCTTTCACCAATTCACAACCATAAGCATAATTAGGTTTACTATTCATAGTTTCATACTTAAATTAGTTATTATTTGTTACATGGGAGCGTAAATTTAAATGAGTTAAGGAACCAGTGTATTTGATATGTTTCGGTTTTAGCTGTTTTTTTGAATTTTATAACTTTGACGCATCTGAGATCAAATATAACTTAACTTACTCATTTTAGTTATCAAAATGTGCACGTCCACGTAGATAGGTTTATCTTTCTTGCGGACTTTATAGTTTTAAATTCGGAAGGTAGGAGTTCAGTCCGCTTATTTTGGGAAGACCTTTCATTACAACAACCAAGTGTTCGGCTTAATTGATATCTTATGGTTCATCATTCATTTAATCATAAGCGCATAAACACATGTGGATTCAGTTTAGGCATTCACGGTCTAATATCATTACAAGAGGTTTCAGATTCAAATCTCACTAGATATACCTTTCAAGAGTGACTAGCGAAAGAGTCCGAAACAATTACATGATACCTCTGTTACTAAATACATCTAAGTCAAATACTCATCGTCTGCGAGCAACATGTGTATGGAAAAAACTATTTAGTCTACCCCTTTAGTTTAGGCATCTTTTCACAACCTCAACCTTTTCTAATAGCTAGGAGTAGGGTTCATAAAAGTGACGAGAAATGGGTTTTCTATTCTTACATATACTACTACCTCATTTGATGCAAGAATAAATTAGATTAATGGATCTAATTTCACTGTTTTGGGCAAACAATAAAGCATGAATTTGACGTCTCACTTTTTGAGACTGTCACCCTTTTATTTTTGTCTTAATCAATAAAAATAGCTACTCTTATATGTTACTTCACCAATCTATATTGTTTTACCCTAGGCCTTATTACGGCATGTATATGCATCAAATTTAGGGTATGTTTGGCAAAGATAATGTTATCAAAAAACAGTAGCAGTATGCAGTAGCAGAAGCAGAAGCAGTAGCTATTTATTTTGATAAAACATTTGATAACATAGTTGTATAGTTATAATTAATATGTGAAAACACTAGTAGCTCGTAAATGCTACTAGAAGTAGCATTTTAATTTGGAGCATTTATAAAAAGTAAGAAGGCTAGTTGCTTGTTTCTAAACAAGCATTGTATGCAAAACGCTAACCGTTTGTTGCTAGTTGCTCTAAAACGCTCTTAAACGCTTGCTATCAAATTACACCCTTTGAAATAGCGCTGAGCAACGGGTAAATCCGATCTGAACCGACCAAACTCGACCTGAGTCGAAAACTGATTAAGTGTAAAACGTGAAACCAAAACCCAACCGAGTAAAATCTAGTAAAAGTGAAACCGAACCGAATAAGGTCTGTTCGGTTCGATGAATGTTCTAATCGGAATAGGTGCTTTAACCCGAACCGAAGTAGAGTAAAACCGAAATAATTGCACAAACTGAAAAAAGTCAGCTCATCTAGGTCCGATTCGGCTTGGTTTGTCGATTCAATTTGGTTTTCGGTTGATTTTACTCGGTCCTACTTTAAAATCAAATACACTTTATTTTTATTTTTAATTTTTCTAATTTTGTTTACCCTTTAACTATGAACGATGGTGAACGGTTAAAATGGGACCATTGGGCAACCGATTATGTATCAATGTCAGTTAGTTAAAAATCAATTGTAGGAAGGTTTATTGTTGAAGAAATAGTTTAAAACTTGTACTTCTATTCAAGCTAGTGTAACATTTTTTAGAATCAAATCTTTAAGATAGTAATTTGTAACAATACAAATTTGTATCAATTTATAAGAATGGGGTAATTACACATAAATGTATAACTTGTTAATTTTTCTAATCGTGTGTAACATTTTTTTTCCTTTCCTATTACATACATTAAACTTTTGATTTCGACTTTTGTGTGTATTTTGTTCATAAAATGACTATTTTATCTTTTGTTATCAATAGTGGTTCAAAATATAAGGGTAAAGTGGTCCTTTAACATGTGCAAATTAATACACATAAAGCTTGAATTCAAAAGTTTAGAGTATATAAATGTAACAAAGAAAGAGGGTTACACACAGTGACAAGTTAAATACGTTTTTAAGAAACCCGTTAATCAAATCAACTAGCTAGGAACTAATACTTAAGTTTTCTAGAACAAGAATCCAATGAAGGTGCATACGTCTAATGCTATTAATAATTCTGCTAATGATCATAACTAGCATTAACAATAAATTTTCAAAATATCTCATCTTCGTTAAAAAGTTTCTGATTTGTTATAAAATATTGATTAATATCCCATCTTCGTTAAAAGTATCCCAACATTGCATCCAGGGCGTTAGTCGGGTCAAGTCGGTCTGGTATGAGTCAATTCAGGTTGAGGATAAATAAACATATCTGAACTCGATTCTATTTAGATTTCCGATTAGTCGGTCATGGTCTATTCGGGCCCGGTCTAATCTGGTCAAGTCTATTCGGGTGCGGGTCAAATCAAATATGAGTAATAAGATTAAAAAACTGCCTTGTTCAATATCTAATTTGTAAGAAATATATTTAAAAAAAAATCATTATTCAGATCAATCGGGTTAACCATGATCTGAATTAGATAAATATTTTCAACCCGATACTCGACTCTATTAAGTATTTAGGCAGGTTGACTCGAATGACCCCAATAACCTTATTAACCAAAATAACCCCAACAAAATAGGCTTAATCGAGTTCAGATCCGATCAGATCGTCTTTTTCTAGTTGCACCTAATTTAACTGACTTCTATAACATAAACAAAAAGTCAAAAACAAAAACTAAAGAATATCAATTTCAAGAAAGAAATTCACACATCACATTAAAAAATTCCCACATGGGTAGAGAGAAATGACCCAAGTTAACCAACCATATTAACCCAACCATAGTCAAATTTTAACTCAACATCCATACCGTTACCTTTTTTTAACATGTTGCCCATTATAAAATCAAACCGTTACTTTGAGCCACCATTTATATAACTTCCATTTCCTCCATCCATACAAAACACACACACACACACACACACACATTCATCTTCAACTGTAAAAGCAAAAACTGTCAAGTGTTTGTGTGTGTGTAACGACATTACAATGGAGTTACTAGCTAACAAGTTTTTGTTCATGGTTTTATTTCTGTCATTAACACTTGCTGCAGTTGTTAGTGTTGCTGATGCTAACAAACAAGAAGACTCGAATTTAAGGTATCGAAGTTGTTTTTTTCAAACTACATTTGTGTGAGTTCTCAAGTTCAATTCCTGCTAAGTGTAAATAATGCAGAAGTGGCCACGTCAACCTTCTAAATTTGAGTCTGTGTGACGGTAGATTCTGACCAAAGAATTAGTCTGTCAAAAAGTCAAAACTATGGTTACCCGAAAAAATATTGTCACATAAACATGTTTTTTTTTTAAATGTTTGTTAAGAAAACATGTTTTTTCATAAATGCAGCCGGTCCAAAACATGATTTAAATATATCATATATGCATTTTTGAGTATATATGACATTTTGATATTTATATCGCTTATATATGAAATTTCCAAAATTAATGTATTTATTATTGTTAAATTACAGTTTACAGAATGTTGAATTGGAGAACATCAAGAACTCATCATTGGCGGCAAGGTAAACATAATTCACTTTTTGTAACATGTTTGTGCTTTTTGACGGTTATAACAGTAAAAAAGACACACTAGTTAGTTGGTGTAATTCTCTCACACACAGTAAAAAAACAAAACATGGTGTACTTTTTATGTGTGCCACATTGAATTCTTTTCACACGTAGTGTACTTTAGACTTTAGAGCACTTTTAATGGTGGTGCATTGTTTGTTCATGTGTTGTGCTAATGGAGTAATGGTAGCGTCGTAAAAGCCGGTCCGAAGTATGAAAATATTACGGGTTTGGTTTGTGTAGAAAATGTCGTATTTTAGATGAATTTTGCTGTTGTTGGAACCGGAAGTAGAGATATATAGGAGAACCAGACACTATGGGCCCGAGCTGGTTTTTCCATCCGGTCCCATAATGTTATGGTTCTGTTCAAACTAATAATCTAACTTAAAATTTTGTCGGTGTAGAGCAAAAGAAGTTGAAGCTTTGAATGAGAATGCAGTTCAAGATCCTGAAGAAGTTGAATCACATCTTGAAATGTAAGTATCTTTTATATATTTCTAGACCAACAAAAAAGTTAAAGATAATGGTGTACATAAATCCTTAGTTTACGTCACATATAACAAGATCAATTTAATATGTAACATTCTCTCGAGCACATACATTAATGCACATTACTTTAACTAATCAAAATGATTAATTACATTTGTTAATGTGAGAGGATTAGTATATTGTTTAGGTTGGTTAGTGCCATAATCGGGTTTACATCGGTTTCATATTTTTTATTGGGTGATTGTTAAGACTCGATAGCTGATAGTTTATTGGTTTGTGAATAAGTTGGTCATTTACTATGACCAACAGTATGTTGCCACATCAGTTTATGTACACAATTAGTCATATCAGTTAAATATATAAAAATATATTGCTTTTCAAATATATAAAAGTAAACCCTTAGAGATATTATTTATAGTTTTTAAAATCAAAGTACATATCCACATGCAAATGTTACATGTTTTAGTGTAATCACCAAGTTTTTAAGGAATTTCCTTTATTGGGTATGTAGTTTTTTCATGAACCATCATTTTAGTTTTTACACCTTTGTCAAATTTGCCATAACTGAGGAATCAAACCATGTTACCCTACAGTCTATCATTACTAACACCTTAAGCCAAAAAAAGCAGTCTACATAACTTTCTCACATGGATTTTCTGTATCATTTCATTTCAACACCTTTACAACCCATTGGTTTTTACTTTTTTTACTTTTAACCATAGGTCTAGTGTGTAACTTCAATGTTACTCTTATTATTGTATAAGAACCTCAAGAAATACTTTATGATATAAGAAGGAAATAGCATGCTAAAGATGGTCAAATTCACTTTTCAACTTTTTAATGTGTTGGAATTGAGTTAATTTTATTGTTCTACGAGAAATAAAGTTACCAAGAACCAAGAACTAGTGTCGTGAAAAAACACTCATTCTATCTAAGTAAATGTCGATAATCACTTATATTAAGTAGTTTGTCAATCTCGTCCAAAACATAACACGAGTTCCTTATGATACAACAACAACAAACCCAATCTCGTCGGAGCGGGGTAAGAAGAGGTAAAATGTAGACAGATCCTACCCCTACCACCAGGATAAACCCGACAGTAGAGAGACATAGCTCGAGTTCCCTATGATATGTTACATAAATACTTCCATGTGATATAAATGTATTTTAAGTGATCCAAATTTCCAATAAGCTTGGTACTGAACAAGCTTATCTTAGCCATGTGACACACTATCACACCCATGTGCTTCTAAAGCAGTGAGATAGATAGATAAAGCAATCAATATTCATTTGTTTGGTCCATATGTTAAAAGACAAAGCCAAATAATGTTTTTTGTACTTATATTCTTACATTTTGTTTTGGACTAATGTGTGTTCAGTATGTTCCTCATTCAATTACCATGATGTATTTTGACCATTGTTATGTAAGCAAATGATACTAGTACATTTTGATAGTTAAAAATCTTGACAAAATCCTTAAATGATACTAGTACATAAACATGACAATAGTGACATGTATATACTTTTTAAAATTGGTTCGAATAAGTTAGAAAGAAAACTTTGCCCGATCTCACCCGTTTTGACCCGTTATAGTTTTACTAATTTTGACATGACGAGGTCGTTTTGTTCCAGAATCTTTTTTTTAATCTGTTTTGACCCGTAAATATTATTACTGGTTTTCACCTGGCCCAAGGTTTCGACTAGTAATTTTTTTTTTACTGGTTTTGACCCAACCTGTTTTGACCCATTAGATTTTTTTTACCAATTTTAACAGGACCTGAAAATTCTAATAATATGTTATGTTGTGCAGGACCATGAGAAATAACACCGAGAGGAGGAAACTTGGATATTTTTCATGTGGGACCGGTAATCCTATTGATGACTGCTGGAGGTGTGACAAAAACTGGCAGCATAACCGCAAGCGTCTTGCTGACTGTGGCATTGGGTTTGGGCGAAATGCCATTGGAGGCCGTGACGGTCGGTTTTATGTAGTCACTGATTCCAGAGACGATGACCCTGTCAACCCACGACCAGGCACCCTACGTCATGCTGTCATACAAAAAGCTCCATTATGGATCGTGTTCAAACGTGACATGGTGATTACATTAAAGCAAGAACTTATTATGAACAGTTTCAAAACCATTGATGCGCGTGGAGCCAATGTTCATATAGCTTATGGAGGTTGCCTAACTCTTCAGTTTATTACCAATGTTATCATTCACGGTTTACATATACATGACTGCAAACCAACTGGTAACGCGTTGGTTAGAAGCTCCCCATCTCATTATGGTTGGAGGACAATGGCTGATGGTGATGCTATTTCTATCTTTGGATCAAGTCATATTTGGATCGATCATAACTCGCTCTCTAAATGTGCTGATGGCCTTGTGGATGCTGTTATGGGCTCGACTGCCATCACCATTTCCAATAACCACTTAGCTCACCACAACGAGGTACGTCAATCTTGATACCATAACTAGTCATTGGTCAAACGGGTTACTTTGTTTTGTGTCAAAACAATCAAATAAACATTTTGTCCTAAAACGCGTTAGAGGTCACATATAACCACAATCAACGCCTTTATAGCACATGCTTCAGATTATCATATCTACTAATAATTGTAAAAAAGCAAAAAGATCCACACTTTAATGATTTAAACTTTGTTAACAGGTGATGTTGTTGGGCCATAGTGACTCATATGTAAGAGACAAGATGATGCAAGTGACTATAGCTTATAACCACTTTGGTAAAGGTCTAATTCAGAGAATGCCAAGGTACACATCTATTTATTACTAGAAATTTAATTCACTGTTTTTGTACAATGTAAATTAGGTGCATTGGTGAGTTAATTTTGGTAAAAAAATAATAATGTTGCAGATGCAGACATGGTTATTTTCATGTAGTAAACAATGACTACACTCACTGGGAGATGTATGCTATTGGTGGAAGTGCAAGCCCCACCATTAACAGCCAAGGCAACAGATATCTTGCCCCTGCCAATCCTTTTGCTAAAGAGGTAACTTTATTACTACTTGACTATATATTTATAACTTGGTTGGTGTACTTTTTGGTGTTTGGATGTCATTATGGAAATAATGTAATTAGTGCTACTTGAAATAGAAAATATAAAGTTTGATAAGTCAAAAGTATTAAGAGATAGAAAATACGGAACTAGAAAATGGTAAAAAGCTGTCTTTTCATATCCACAGAGTGGATAAAAGTGGCTTAGGGGTACCCGTAACAACACACGAAGGAAATTTTATAATTATTGCTACTTGATATATCCTTTTGCTTAAGTATTTTTTATTATCAAACAAAAAAAAAATGTTACTGTTTTATGATCGGGTGAAAGCTTAAGATTGCCAACTTACTTTTAAAAAAAAACCGTTATGGATAACGTACTTTCATATATACCGTTGTTAGTAAACTACTAGAAATTGACATGCTAATATAAGTACTTTCATATATACCTCTTTACAACAATGTCCAAAGATTCTATGAGTTACGAGACCTGAGCCCACAAATGTAATGGTTAGATTAAAATGGTACCTTTTGATGTTGATATTGAAATGGAAATTTGGTTTTGGGTACAGGTTACAAAGAGGGTGGATACGGCTGCAGGAAAATGGCATGGATGGAACTGGAGATCAGAAGGTGACCTACTTCTTAACGGTGCTTATTTCACCCCATCTGGTGCTGGAGCCTCGGCTAGCTATGCTAGAGCCTCAAGTTTGGGTGCCAAATCATCTAGCATGGTTGGTAGTATGACCTCCAATGCTGGTGCTCTTGGCTGCCGTAGGGGTCGCCAGTGCTAGCCCCCGTCTATCCTCTCACCATAAACTTATTTCAATGTTTTTCTAGTGTGTTCATTTCACATTCCATATTTTTCTCCCTTTTGATCCTTTTTTTTCTTGCTGTATTTCTGGCAAGTGAGTGTTATTTACACATCAACATGTCTCGTGCAACCTCGGCCAAGCTTCAATTGAGAACACGAACAATTTATTCACTATTTTCGGGAGCAGGTTTGAAGTGTTGTTCACACGTGTGCTTTGTCTGCTAGTTTGTGTTTTAGATCTGACTAGGTATATTGGTTTTAGGTTACATGATCCAAATGGCTTCTTTTTTTCGTTCTTTTCCGCTTTCTTCCTAATTTTTCAAGTGTAATTTGGGTGTCTTGAGTCGATACAAGTTGTAATGTCGGATGTTGTCATGAAATGAGAAGGATAGTTTATTTTCTGTGACTGTTACTTATGTTCTTTGACATACAGAAAGGCTAAAAGCATATGCATCTAACAAACTTAAGTTCATAAGAAACATTGTTCTTTGACATACATTGTACTTTTGCAATTTGCATATGGAACGTATCGGGTAAACATATAAGGTCAGGACTATTGAGGTTATTCAGGGAGTGTGAGCCTTTTAACTCAAATGTAGGTGGCCTAATCGGGGTATGTCCTTGACCGTTTTTCGACCCTTTCTATGGCCATTTCCAAGATGTGTACGTGGTGAAGTTTAAACCTCAGATCTCTTCTGAGGATATTATGATGTCTGACCACTATGTCACTTTGGCGATGGTCTTCTATGTAATGTACCGAATTTGGTAAATTAATTTTGGTTTTTTAGAAACACAAACTGTTTGTACAAAAGTAAATAAATAATGAAAAGAAACACAAGCATTGCAAAATGATGAAACTGTTATGTTTCTTGCTTTGTCTTGAGCCAAGCATGATCTTGTTCCACCTTTTTCACTTTTGGTGTGAAATTTAAATGTTTTGGAGGGTGAGTTGGTGTGGTCATGATTTTGGTTTCTTTAATAATAATGTTTTTGTTTTCTTTATTATTACCAAAAGGTCTCATGAAGACTTTTCTTTTGTCAAAGCTAGTAATGATCTTGTCTCAAAGACATTAAAGAGCATTGGATCCTTCTTCACCAGCTTTTTTATCCAAATTTATCAAATTTTCTACATGGTTTTTCCCTCCAAATCAACTCTTGTATTTGAAGTTTAGACCCAAAAAAAAGTTGCCTCGCATTACCAACGACACTTAACCCTAACGTCGTGGCATGTAGTTCGAGAAATGCAACATGAGTTGCATTATCGCCAATTGCTTCCTCGGCCACAATCAAACATAAAAAGAATAAAAAAAATGAGAGTAACCCATATGAAACTAGTGATAAAATTTATACTCAGTAGATGATATCGGAGTTCAATTGCATCGTCACTTAATAATCGTATTTAAACTTTGGCATTAGTTACCATAGTAGCTTCAAAATACAAACGCTCTATAATGAACATATAACTTAAGTAGCATGGACTGTTTTGTGGATTTTTCGTGAGGATCATCCAAATACATACAATTAATAGTTCGCACAAACTCTTGTATAAAAAGGGCTAGTTTCATTTGATTATAGGTTAGAATAGCAATAACAACCTCTGCATTGATTTTAAATGTCTTACTATTCTTCTATTTTCATCAAATAAGCCTTTTTATTTAAAAATTATTTAGACAAGATTCATAGAGGCCAAGCTATGCATATCTAATTATGTCACTAAGAGGTATTTACTGTTTTTTCAATGTTTTAAAGATAACATATAAGATTCTAAATTGTACTTCAAATAATTGTATATAGTTTTTGAATTCTCATTTTTAATAACTTGTGTCTTTTAACAAAAATTTTAACTCTATGTTTAAGATTGGGGCTAAAATAGTCAATTATTAAATGTGAAAGGGCAAAGACTAAAATATATATCTAGATAGGGTCATACAGTAAAAAAACCTTTTCCTTTGGCCCACAAGTAAACACGTTGTTGGTCATCTTCTCCATCAAAAATAAGCTCACAAGTAAACACAAGCCCTGTTTTTGTTTTTCTAACATTAAATAATAAGCTCATTATCCTATAAAGTGGATATTATCCATCATAAACACAACCTAATTTGCTGCCTTGGGTCGTTTCTCGTTTCGCCCATGGCCAAGATTGAAGACTTTGTGAAGTGCGACAGGAAATCAAGCTAGTACAAGGTAGGTTAGCTGGGCAAGTTGGGGGTGGCTGAGCACCTGCCAGCCACCCTACTGGCTCCACCTCAGATCCCAATTGCAAACAAAATTCTCTCAAGCACCAGCCGGACCCCGGAAGCAAAACAAAGACCAACTCAAACATAATACTTAGAGCAAAATAACTGACCATATACATCAGATATGCTACACATACTTCAGACCATCTGTGCCGAAACAAAATTTGTCAATCTACGCCAGACTGCACCCATAAAAAAACTTAAGTGTATTAGTTTTCAAACTCAACATTTAACCGGATCGAAAAGACAATGTTGCCAATTCATCTCACTCTTCTTTCCGTATCTTCTCACTATCCATTCGAAACTTTTAAGTTGAATATCTTAACTATTTTGTGTAAACTTGAGGCTTTCCCTTTAAAAACAGGCGCATTTATTTCTTTCCAAATGAAGTACCCGGATGTCCAAATTACCGCTTGCCACATTAGGAGCGAATAATTCCTCAATGGAAAAGGCATTAACAACCCCAATCTTCCACCAACTATAATTTTTTTCCCACACGCTCATAGTAAAGTTACACATGACCAAACAATGAGAACATGATCCCCCCATGTCGCCGCATGAATGACATAACAAAGAATCTAAATCGATGCCCCTCTTATCTAACTCTTCACGAACCGAAAGTTTTCCCAGTAGAATCCTCCACACGAATACGTTGACTTTTTCTGGTACCCATTTGTTCTATATTGTCACCTCGCCCCCACCGACTACATTAAAAGTCTGTTGGATCGATATACTCTAACCAAACTAACTTATGTAGCTTGTAAGAGCTTAGCAACTTCGGATAAATCCTAAGTCACTAACAATGAAACACTGAATTAACTCTATTAAGTATGCAGAATTTACTTCAATAAAGCTAAGAAGAATTAACTTTAACTTCAACAATTTTATTAATACTTAGAACCTGCTTGTTATACAGATTCTCTAACAACTCTAACAACTCTAATATCGTACTTCTTGTAAACTCTAAAATCACGAATGAATTTGTACTCTAAGAACATATATCTAATGCCAATCTAGGGGTCTTTTTATAGACATAAGGATAACCCTAGTCGGTTTACAACTCTAATTCTTGTACGACAAGTAATACTAAACTAAACTGAGAACATTCTAGAGTTAAATAATAGTCCTTAACGATTTGCATAGCAGTCCTTTATCCTTGCAAAGACTTTGATGAGTGAGCAGTACTTTGACTTTCTTCTTTAGTAGTACTTTGACTCTTCAGTACTTTGACTTTCTATATCCCAAAAATCCTCCCCTAACTTGAATTCTACTTGCTTGATTTCAAGTTCATTTGTATTTATATCTTTAACATCTTTTTCTTCAAGGAAAGATTGTGTTTTTATCTTCAAATTTTGTCTTTGTACTCTCTGTGCTTGTATTATCATCATCAAAGTAGTCTTTACCAACAATCCTTTACATCATCAATCAGCAATCTCCATCTTTTCAGCTACTCAGAAACATATGGCAATTTGTACATCAGTTCATAAAGTTTCAGTCTATTATCATCACTTCCAAGTGTATAAACTCCTGTGAGAGGTGAATCATTGAAAATTTTAATGGATTTTGATGTCTCTTTACCAAAGCCATTAACTCTGGAGTAGCCAATGTTTAGGTGTGTAAGACCATGGTACATTGATAACCATATGATTTTTAGCACATCATCAGCTATCAACGGATTTGTTTTGTCTTTACCAAAAGCCGTACACTTTTGGACTAGTTAGTTCTTGCAACCATGGTGAACTAATTACCATATAAATGGTTTTTCCACAGCCTTTACCACAAACCATTTTTCTTGTGGGCTAGCCAACTCTTCACATTTGCTGATATGGTGAGTTGATTACCATACAACTTATTAGCAAGTTGTCAACTATATAACGGATTTGAGATATCTTTACCAGAGCCGTTTGCTCATGGATTAGCCAGTCATTTTGTTAGACATGGTGGAATGATAACCTTTTGTTATAACCATCTCAAAAACCATTTGTTTCTGTGAACTTTTGTTTCAAAATATTTTGCACTTATCAAAAGTTTGCTTATTTTCTTTTAAAATTGTTTACTGATTTTGTGCTGCAAGCAGTACTTTGGTTAAAGTACTGTTTGTCCAGCAGTACTTTGAATAAAGTACCTATTTTTCAAAAAAAATTATACAATTAAACATCATACCAGTACTTATGCTTCATCATCAGCCATAGTTGTCCATCTGATATACAATTCAATCATCATTAGGGCTGTTTCATTCTCCTCTTCGACTTCCATTCCATGATCAAGCATCCTTCTCATAAGATCTCTAGTCAAAGGATATCTTCTTTCAGCTAACATATGGATCATAGTTCCATCTTCCAATTCCAAAGCATGCACTCCTGATTCTTCAAAGAATCTCCAGCTTGTAATCTCTTAAACTTCTTGGTTTTGCCAGAGTTCATCAGTGCTTGTCTCCCCGGTTTCCCAGATAGTTGTCAGATCTCCTAGTAATACTAAGCCAATTCCAGTTGATGGAATATGTTCAAAGTATTCTTGCACTAATTGATATAATTGAAACAAATCTGCTCTATCTATTATGTGCAGTATATCCCATAGCAAATTGAACACTCTGAAGCTCTCATCTTCTCTATGGAATATCAAATAATCTCCATCCTTTGATTCTACAACTTCAAAAGTAGATATCTTTGACTTCTTTGCTTCTACATCTTTGGACTTAGGATGCTCAAAGTCTACAACTCTAAGATAATTCCTCAGCTCATCAATTGTATCTGTTCTTAATTGAATCTTCTTTGATGGATGTTCTTCTTCAGTTGTTCTCTTTCTTTTTAAACTTCTTTTGCTAGCATACTCATTCTGTTTTTCATCATCAAAAGGAATAATCCCAGCTACTTCCTTCTGATATGCTTCTCTAACAGCATTGTACAAATCTTTCATCTCTAAATACTTCAGCTTATTTAATCCAAAGATATCCTTGACCCTTCAGATAAGCCATCATAGCATTTCTCTCCTTAGCAATACTAGGTGGTCTTTGTGATATAACAGCTGGCTTTTCTGGTATAGCAACTTCAGCATCAAATTTAGCTTGTAGCTCTCTAGCAGCTGCTTCATTTTTAGCTACATCAATAGCTCTTAACTCTGCTAAAGTAAGTTTCTTCTTCTTCTTTGTTTCTACCAGTTTGCCTTTGCCTTTGTCCTTTGGATCTAAAACTGGTTGAGAAGCAGCTTGAGGTTGTTCTTCAACAACTCCTGGAATAGTAACCCCTCTTGGTCTTGATAGATTTTTCAAGATTTGAGCAACTGTCTCATCATCACTTGCAGTATGCTCTACCATGGGTGTATCAGCTTCCTCTTCTTGTAGAATCGTTGAAGGACCAGCTTCTTCATCAAAATTAAGAATCCTTGGTGTAATCAATTCTTGTCTATGTGTTCCTTGAAGAGCAGTACCTTGATCATCAGTACTTTCTACACCAGTACTTTGAACTCCAGTTCCTTCAGGCTCAGTACTTTCAATATTTACTTGTGCTTCAGTACTATGAGGCTCAGTTTGCTCAGATTCTTTAGCTTCTTTATCAACAATTTTAGCATCTTCATTCAAATTTTCTTGCTCCAATATCCTCCCCAATTGGAATGAAAACTGCTGGTGAACCTTCTTACCCTTTGAAGGCTTATTAAATTTCCTAACCGGCCTTCCTTGCTTCTTTTGAGACTTGACCCATAATCGGTGATGTTGAACTAATGGCCATACAAAGTTCTTTAATCTTCTAAACTTTTTGTTCAACTTCATCAGTTGTGCAGCTTGAGTTTCATAGTCTTTCTTTAATCTCAAAAGCTCCCTTGTTAAGGCATAGGTGTCCAGAACCTGACCCTCAGTTGCCACATCTCCCTCATCTTCTCCAGATGTTTAAAGCCCGTCTGTGGAAGTGTAATCATTGGGAGAGGATGGTGGGTTTACCTCTGGTTCTGAGTCACCAGGAGCATATCTTTGTAGAGATGGAAGAGGGGAAGCTGCAGTACCTTCTTGTTGAGAAGCAGTACCTTGAGTTGATGCAGTACCTTCTCTTTCTTCACTTGCAGCAGCCTCATCTCTAACAGCTTGAACAATCTCCATCATAGAAGTAGTTAAGGGAGTGTTCCTTCCAGTGAACTTATCACTCTTCTTAGCCATGAAGGTGAATATCTTTGCAGGTTGTACCACAACAGGTAATAAGCTTGAAGGCTTTGGTACATCATGAAGTTGTTTGTTCAGGAAAACTTGAATGAATCTAGGATACATTAACCAAGGCGATCCATTAGAAATGTGAGATAGCATACCATCTAGAATGAGTCTTGAAAAGTTGAAGAGACGATGTGTAGCCAATCCCACTAAAGCAGATGCTATGTTAGATCCAAATTGCTCCCATGAAGTACTCTTAGAACTGATACAATGAAGTAGGACATGTACCAAGTACTTCCAATGTGGACTAAACAAGGGTTTCTGAAAAGTAGTTGCTGTAAGAGATCCTTCATACCCAATATCCCGTAATGTATCCCAAATCAATTGCTTATCAAAACGTATAGCCCCTTCGTCATCATCAAATAATAAATCTTCTCGAATAGAGGCTGCACTAACTTTCAGCAGCTTTCCAAAGAACCTTATCCTGTATATATGACTCATTATCTTCCGTGTGAGTTCTAGCAATTGCCCAAAACTGTTGAATCCATGGCTCAATAATATCTGGTTCAACCAAAAGTGCATAATTGATTGGTGGTCCAGCAAGGAAATCAATGATGTCATGAAACGCGACATTAGCTTCAGTCTTATCCAAATTAGCCACCATATTGTGTTTAGTAACTGTGTTTCGATTCGCCATTGATTGTTGTTTACAAAAGAAAGTGATTCGATGAATAGTAAATGTGAAAGAGAGAGAAATATGGAAAAGATTGATAAGTATAAAGATGAGAGGGAAAATCGGAGGGTAGTTATTTATAGGTAAGATTTGAAAATCACAGCCCATAATAACAAAGTTACCGTTATTTGAATTTTAACCCATCTTTTGACCGTTGGAATAGTACGTTAATAAGACAAGCAGTGTTTTCCACTTAAGCAGTACTTTCCAGAGTAGTACTTTCATGTAACCAAAAAGCAGTACTTTTCCATTCTCTTCTTTTCAATGGCAAAAACTTCACATAGGCATTGGATTGCCTCCCCTCAAGCAAAACATAGGACTGTCTAACTAAGCAAACAGTCCTCCCCTTAAATATAGCTTAGTAATTAATCATACCAATACTCACCACCAAGTGATTGAATCTTGAAACATCAAATCCTTTTGTGAGTAGATCAGATACATTATCATCTGTGTGAACCTTGACAACATTAATGAACCTATGCTCATAACAATCTCTGATAAAGTGATGCCGAATCTGAATGTGCTTGGTCTTGGAGTGATAAACTGGATTCTTCACAATGCAAATTGTACTCTCATTATCAATGTTGATAGGAGTATTCTTGAAGTTGAACCCATAATCCAAAAGTTGATTTTGCATCCACAAGACTTGTCCACAATGCTTTTGCGCAGCAACATATTCCGCTCAATTGGATGATGTTGCTGCAATAGTTTGCTTCTTACATTGCCATGAGACTAATCTTCCTCCAAGATACTGGCATCCTCCAGTGGTTGATCTTCTATCATAATTATATCATGCATAATCACTATCTGAAAAAGCTTCCAAGTGAAAAGG
Source organism: Chrysanthemum makinoi (assembly GCA_910596185.1). Classification (NCBI taxonomy): domain Eukaryota; kingdom Viridiplantae; phylum Streptophyta; class Magnoliopsida; order Asterales; family Asteraceae; genus Chrysanthemum; species Chrysanthemum makinoi. The sequence goes on along the minus strand of OU343217.1, from coordinate 299,114,468 downwards.
TGAATCCTTTGGATACCACAACCCTAACTTGGGTTGTTGTTTCAAATAACTAAAAATTCTCTTGACTGCATTCATATGGGAGACCTTAGGAGAGACTTGATATCTTGCACATAAAGGGCAGTAAAGAAACATGATATCGTGCCTAGATGCGCAGTTAAGTACATAAGACAACCAATCATAGATCTGTACAGGTTGACTTCAACAGGTTGACCATCTTCATCCTTGCCCAATGAGTTGATAGATTTTATAGGTGTAGTGACTGGCTTCATAGCATCAAAATTGAACTTCTTAAGAATGTCAGAGACATACTTATCTTGACTTATGAAAATTCCCTCCTTTGACTATTTAACTTGAAGACCCAGAAAGAAAGTTAACTCACCCATATAACTCATTTGAAATTCATGTTGCATCAGCTGCTCAAACTCCTTCACCATTGACTGTTTTGTGGCTCCAAAGATGATATCATCTACATAAACTTGAACCAGCATGATATCATTCTTATCTCTCTTGATAAACAAAGTCTTGTCAATTGCTCCTCTCCTGTAACCATGTTGCAATAAGAAAGTAGAGAGCCTTTCATACCAAGCTCTAGGTGCTTGATGAAGGTGTTAATACAAATAAGCCGTAAAAACGTTTATTTATATTTTACAATCTTCTAATGTTTTGTCGATAACAAACGTAAAATCATTTTAACGAAACAAATAAAATACGTAAATAGTTTGAGTTAATAGTTTCCTAACACACTTACGTTTTCACATAAAACACTAAACAAGTATAAGTGTTTTTATGATACATATGTACAACAACTAGTGTTTACATATTGGGCTAACATATACTTAACTAAGTATATACTAAAATGGGTAAAAACTAAGTGTATACTAAAATGGGTAAAAACTAAGTGTATACTAAAATGGGTAAATACAAGTATATACTAAATGGGTAAAAACTAGCAAATGGTATTGACCCATAACCCATGGTCTTATACAAACCACTTAACCAAGTTCATTGTATCTAGAAAGAAAACCATGGATCAACCCATAACCCATGACCCATGACCCATAACCAAAAAATACCCATGGGCAAAGAGGAGCGTTCCACGGATCCCTAGCTTTGTGCTAGCCGGATCCCTTATGGAAGGGATCCGTGGGATCCGGGGAACAGTAGAGAATTTTCTCTATAAATAGTGAGCCATTTCTTTCCTTTTAGATCACCACTTCACATATACTCTCTCCAAGTTTTATATCTCTCTAACCTCAGATCCAAGAGATCTATGTAGTTTGTCTTTTGTTTTGTGTGATCTTCTAGGTTCCTCTTAAAGGCAAGATCACCACTTCTTGAAGTCGAGCAAGCTCAAGTCCATGAGTTGCCATGCTTCGTCATCATCAAGACAACTGAAGTTCTCTTGTTGATAGTTCTTCCTTTCTCCATAGATGTTGGGTTGAAGGCATTAGTGAAGAATGCCGAAAGTGTCAAGATGAAAGCATTAGTGAAAGGTGCTCATCATCCGTGTCAAAGCATTAGTGAAGGATGATAAAGGTGTCAAGACGAAGGCATTAGTGAAGGGTGCCAAGCGTCGTGTCAAAGGCATTAGTGAAGGATGCCTAAGAATCAAATCAAGTGGCATTTGGGAAGAATGCCTAGGTCATATAATCGATGAGGTGCATCGTTATACATATAAGTATTTGTTTATTTCCAAGGATGGTGATATCCTTGATGGTGTTGTAACAAGGAGTAGATCTCCTTGATATTAGGTGTTGTGTTGTGAAGGGTAGTAGTTCCTCCATAGTAATGGAACTAGGTACTTAGCCTAGTACCTAATAAAGGGTAGGCGACGTTGTGATAGGATTAGTTCTCCTTGGTCTGAAAGAACTCGGTGGTTAGCCTAGCACCGTATAAAGGGTAGGCGACGTTGTGTTAGGTGTGGTTTTCCTTGGTGTGAAGGAACTCGGTATTTAGCTTTGTACCGGAAAAAGGTTAAGCGACGTTGTGAAGGCTTCTCCGCCATAAAGAGTTGGTGTAGTGCTTACGAACTCGAGTAGGTGACTCGGGGAGTGGAGTAGGGCAAGGAAGGTGTCCTTGTAGCCGAACCACTATAAATACTTGTGTCTTGGTGATGTGCTTCTTACTCTTTATCTTTCATTACACGATTATATATCTATCTATCAACGTCAAACATAAACAATCAAATAGATTGACATAAGTCGATCTAAATATTTAAAAGGAAGTTTTAAATTGGTAAAACTATTCAACCCCTCATCTAGTTTTCCACAGAAGGCCATAAAGAGCCTTAACTACTTTGTAGACTTTGTTTGGATGTGCAGGATCTCCAAAACCAGGAGGCTGTTTGACATAGACCTCCTCTGTAATCTTGCCATAAACAAATGCACTCTTGACATCCATTTGATAAACCTGAAATCGCATATATGATGCAAAAGCAAGGAACATTCGAATGGCTTCAATCCTTGCTACAGGAGCAAACACTTCATCATAATCTACTCCTTCTTCTTGTCTATATCCTTGTGCAACTAACCTTGTTTTGTTCTTGATGACATTCCCTCTTTCATCTCTCTTGACTCTGAAAACCCATCTTGTACCAATGACTTTCTTTCCATCTGGTAGATCACATAGTACCCAAACTTCTTAAAGTTTGAATTGAAGAAGTTCTTCTTTCATAGCTTCAACCCAACTCTCTTTAGTTAATGCTTGAGCTATATTCTTGGGTTCTTCTTGAGAGATAAAACAAGTGAATAAACACGTCTGGTGATCCTTATGATTCAGCATGTTTTGTTTATATACAAAGCTTAGTAAGGCATTATGTGGTTTAGAAAAACCTCTAGCTTTGGTTCTTGTAAGCACCCCTGATGTAGAAGGTCCAATGATTTGATCAGTGGGATGATCTTTATGAATCCTTGATGTAGGAGTCTGTGGAACTTCAAAATCATCATCCAAATTTGTGAAATCAGCTCCTTCATTGGAATTGGAGAAAATATCTTCATCATCTAATTCATCATCAGTGTCTTCTAACCCAGGAATGGTCAGATCATCATCAAAAGTATTGTCAATAGGTGCAGCAGTACTTTGATCCAAAGTACTGTGAGGGTATTCTATAGACTTACCCATTTTCTTTGCTTCTTCATAAGCTCTTCTTTGTTCATCATCATAGGATTGTGCTATTGTTTCTTGAAAAAAGCATCCTATTAAGTTCATCTTGAATAGCTTGATCCTCAGCAGACAAAGTGAATTTTGGTTTATCAGTACTTTTCTCCTTCTCAACAGTTATAGGTTCTTCATCGGGAACAACATCGTCTAATATTGACTCCATGAACAATGTATCAAATCTTCTTCTTTGTGATCAACTTGATTTTCTTCTCTAACAGAAACATAATTCATAGAAGGAGTCAAAACATCAAGATCAAACATCCAATCCGGACCTTTACCCTTTTGATTTTCTTGATCTTCTAAAAATTCAACATGAAGACAATCTTGAACCTTTTTGGTGACCTTGTTGTACACTCTAAATCCTTTCGTTGGTACAAGTATCCCAATAAGTATCCTTCTTCTGACTTGCCATCAAATTTTCCCAAAGCATCAATAGTATTGAGAATAGTCAGAGGACATCCAAAAGGTTTCATAAAACGTATATTAGGTTTTTTCCCATAAGCAACTCATAAGGTGTCTTCATCTGAGGTTTAGTGACTGATACTCTATTCAACACATAGCAAGTACTTACATTAGCCCAAACTGAATAGGTAATTGTGAATCTGCAAGCATTGTTCTGGCTGCTTCTATCAAAGTTCTGTTCTTTCTTTCTGCAACACCATTCTGCTGTGGAGTTCTAGCAATACTAAACTCCCTCTTGATCCCTTTCTTGGCACAAAACTCATCCATAAACTTGTTCTTGAATTTAGTCTCATTGTCACATCTAATACCTCTTACTTTCAGTCTCAATTGATTTTCAAGGGCTATTATAAGATCATGAATAGCATCAAAGGTTTCATCTTTAAATCCCAAGTAAAATACCCAACTAAATCCACGCAATCATCTCTGTCACAACTGCAGACAGTACTTCTTCTTGTTTAGACTTGCAACAGAAACAGGTCCAAACAAATCCATGTGCAACAATTACAAAGGTTCTCTAATGGTTCTTTCCTCAATCTTCTTGCACGAAGCTTTATGTTGTTTACCTTTCTTGCACGCCAAACATGAGTGATCATTCTTGTATGTTTTGGAAGGTAAACCTCTAACTAAATTTCCTTTAACCAACTTGTTGATATTCTTGAAATTTACATGACCTAATCTTCTATGCCACAGATGTGCTTCTTCAAGTGTTTCCTTTGCTACTAAACATGTTGCTCTTTAAGAAGAGTTAATACTCTTCATATCCAGACTATACACATCATTGGTTCTTGGTACTCTCAGTACTACCAAGTTATCATCAACAAGCTTGAAATCAGGGGAAAGAATGAGACATTATGTGTCAGTGAATAGCACAGGGTGCTTTTTGTCACAGATCTGAGAGACTGAAAAAAGGTTGAATTTGAGCTCCTTTACATAACGAACATTCTCAAAATCTATGCTTCCTGCCTTGATAGTTCCTTTTCCAGTTATTCTTCCTCCACTAGCATCATTCCCAAATGCAACTCTTCCTCCACCATAAGATCTAAAATTTGATGAATCTCTTTGTCTCTGTCATGCTTCCAGAGCAACCACTATCCACAATCAGATGATCTTTAAGCTCCTCTTCTGGGTTGCCCCGCACAAAGATAAAAGAGTTAGTTAATTTTAGGAACCCAAGCCATTATTGACTTGTGTTCCCCTTATGGAGTTACATACTTAAATTCTTTAAGTATGTAATTTCCACTCTCTTTAAGCACATGATCAATTATTTGTGGTTGTTCCAAAACTTGTGTTGGTTTTTGCTCAAAAATCTCTTTTTCATCCAAATTCTCTTTGTTATACTCTTTGTTATTTGCAACAAAAATTTCTGTTTCACTCACACTTGCTGAAAGTACTGTTTGTTCCCCATCAGTACTTTCTTTCTTAACCCATCAGGTTTTAACTTCTGGTGTAGAGTCCTTTGATCTAGCTACTTTTTTTGAGGTGTAACGCCTTCTAGATTGATAGTAATTAGATCTCCTAGGGCTTCCATTCCAAAAAGTGCTAGCAGTACATTGATTAGGTGAAAATCTAACAGTACTTTGAGAAGGTACTGCTTGAGAAACTTTTGGTTTATCAGTACCTTGAAAAGTATTTGAAGGTCTGGTTGTTTTGAAAAAGGTCTTCTCTGGTGAGGGTACCGATAGTCTTTTGAAAAGTTGCTGTGGTTAACCCTATGTGAATGATTCCAGACTGGTTTATTCTCCCTTGGTTTCGGTTGGCGGATCGGTCTTTGGGAATTTGCTTAGATACTCTGAGTGAAAGTCACAGTCCTTAATCAAATGATTAGGACTATAACAAACAAAACACAATTTTTGACCCATGCTCCCAAAATTTCTTCCTTGAGTTCTATGACCAAACCTAGCCTGACTTTTTGGTGAATTATGAAAATTGTTTTGACCAAAACTATCCCAAAAAGTTTTAGCAGTATTTTGAAAAGTTTTTCTTGAAGGTATTGCTGAACGTGTAGCAGTACTTTGAGTTGAATGTACTGCTTGACTCTTAACATCATCATCCTTAGGTTTCTCAACTGTTTCTCTTGAGGTTCAGAACTAGATTGACCTGTTTTAGTTTGACCAGTAAGCTTTTTCCTAAACTCTAGATTGTCTATTCAAAAATAAGAAACATCTATCCTAGGTGGTTGAAAACTACCAGTGGGATGAGGGACATCATGATAACCTTGGTCTTTCTTATATTCAGGAGGTGTTTGACTAAATGATTCCTCATTACTGGATGTGTCTACATAGTTAATGAGTTCATCATCACTAGTTGTTATATCCTCAAAATCAAGTTCATCCTGATCACTAGGTGGGTTCTCTTCTATGCTACTAAAATTCATACCAAAACCTAGGCCAGTTTTAATGTGTGCTCTTTTCTGTTTTTCAACAAAACTAACACGTGAAAGGCCAGATTTTCCCCAAGCAGCAAACTTTTCTAGCAAATCATCCCTTTCCTTAGTCATCTTTTCTAGTTCAGAGACCTTACATCCTAACTTCCATTCACTTAATTTTAATTGATAATCCTGTTGTTCATACTTTTCTGCCCAAGACATTTCATTATTTTCATGTGTTATTATTTTGGCTTCCATTGACTTTAAAGTAATTAGATAACCAGCTACCTCAGACCTAGCCCTTCTATAATTATCTCTTTCAGTTACATAATCATTAAGGACTTTTTGATAGAAATCATGACACTTAGAGCATACCTAAGAGATAGGGGTGAACTTGGTGAAGTGGCTACCATAGCAAGCAGAACAAGTTCCTCTTCACATTCCATGCTCCAATCAAAGCTTCCTAGACCATCTCTAGATTCCATAGAAGCAAATCCTGGTTCCTCATCAAAAGCAGTGCTCCAATCAAATTCTTCCGTTGCCATCATACAGTAGGTTACTGGTTCATCATCAAATTCAGCACTCCAGTCAACCTCTGATAGATTTTCTTGAGCAACCAAAGCTTTTGTTTCAGTAATAGGGATTTCCTTTAGTTCAAGCTTGGGTTTCTCAGTCATTCTATTTTCCTGATATTTAGCAAACTTGCATTCTCTTGCAAAGTGTCCAGTTCTTTGACAATTGAAGCATTCAATCTTGGTCTTGTCAAATGTTATACCCTGTTTGGGTTTGAAATCAATGCCTCTTCCTGTTTTCTTCATGAACTTTTTGATCCTTGCAATGATCATAGCAACTTGCCACCTGATATCAATTTCTTCAAGAGCATCCTCTTCAATTTGTGACAAATCCTTTTCATAAGTAACAGGTAAAGTGGCTTGCTGAGCAAAGAATGAGCATACAACTTCATCAGAATGAATGGTGTTTGTAGGTGATGGGTTGGGGTTAGGATAGGTAAAATTACTTTGAGCAACGAATTTGAATAGGATAAGCAGTACTTTTAGAGGAAGTACTGCCTCTCTTTTCAGAAGATACAAAAGCAATACTGTGAGATTTTGAATTTGTTTGGCCATTCATCTCATGCTCATACACCTTTAAGTGGTTGTAAAGATCATCAAAGTCCATAAAATCCAAACCGTGTTGTCCTCTGATCATAGTAGCAATCACATGCCATGTAGATGGCAAACTTCTTAAGAACTGCAGATTTGCATCTTCAATGATACCTGCTTTGTATAACTCCAGATACTAAGAAGATTTTGGAATCTGTCATAAAGGCATCAAGACCTTCTCTTTCACCAACGGTGAATGTTTCAAACCTGTTTCAACAGATTGCATCTTCTTGGAAGCATCATTACCTCCAAATCTTGTCTTGAGAGCAGCCCATAACTGTTTTGCATCCTTAGCATCATGAAACTTCAGTAGGTGACCATCAGGAATAGCAGACAAGAGTATGTTGAGAGCCTTTTCTTGATTCCTTATTGTAGCTGCTGGTAAAATAGCCTTAGGTGGTTTAGGTTTTCCAGGAATTTCTACTGGGTCTGCAACAACCTCATTACCATTGACAATTACATTCCACAGTGCATGGTCTGTAATAACAATGTACTGCCTCATCTTCATACTCCAAAGATCATACTCTCCCTTCTTGATGATAGGAATTCTGAGTGAGGTGATGGATGGGGGTGGTGCAGCTTCAGTCGACATCTTTAGGGTTTGTTGTTAAATCGGTTTTAAGGGTTTCTTCTTAATCAGAGTTTCCACAGAAGCTCTGATACCACTTGTTGGATCGATATACTCTAACCAAACTAACTTATGTAGCTTGTAAGGGCTTAGCAACTTCGGATAAATCCTAAGTCACTAACAATGAAACACTGAATTAACTCTATTAAGTATGCGGAATTTACTTCAATAGAGCTAAGAAGAATTAACTTTAACTTCAACAATTTTATTAATACTTAGAATCTGCTTGTTATACAGATTCTCTAACAACTCTAACAACTCTAATATCGTACTTCTTGTAAACTCTAAAATCACGTATGAATTTGTATTCTAAGAACATATATCTAATGCCAATTTAGGGGTCCTTTTATAGACATAAGGATAACCATAGTCGGTTTACAACTCTAATTCTTGTACGACAAGTAATACTAAACTAAACTGAGAACATTCTAGAATTACATAATAATCCTTAACGATTTGCATAGCAGTCCTTTATCCTTGCAGTACTTTGATGAGTGAGCAGTACTTTGATTTTCTTCTTTAGCAGTACTTTGACTCTTTAGTACTTTGACTTTCTATATCCCAACAGAGTCTTTTCTTCCACCAACTTTGTTAATTCTCTGACCATGAAATCTCCATTCTCTTGAAGCGTCCACCTCCAACGGTCCCTACAATCGAACTTGATAACAACATTTTGCAGTAAGCCTTATAACTCCTCAAAATCCTTACAAGCCCTCCCTGTAAAACTTGTAACCCAATCCCATCCCCAACACCAAATACTATATACCCATTTTCTTGTTCCTGCTACCTTACCCTTCGTACATCTATCAAGGTGATAAAGCCTCGGAAACCTATCACAAAGCCTAACCCCACCTACCCATTTATCAATTCAAAATCTTATATCATTACCATCCCCCACTTATCCCACAAACGAAGAAGTGAACTCAACCCCTATTCCTTCCAACTCCTCCCACACCCTATTGATGTCACGCCATACCCCACTCCCCCGACCGACCCTCCCACCCCTTAATATCACCAAGCCCACCACTTTCCACATGTATTCTTTTTATGACTCTAACCCACAAAGCCCTCCCCCCCCCGTTTGAATCTCCACCCCCATTTCCCCAGAAGAGCCAACCCCCAAAAAAAAAATCACTCTTTTGTTGTTTTATCACACTCAAAGGCATACGGAACATCGAAAAGTAGTACAATGATAAGCTTCCTAGAACCGATTTAACCAATGTTAAGCGACCCCCAAACAACATCGATTTACCTTTCCAATCGGCCAAACGATATTTGAATTTCTCCACCATGGTATTCCTTGACACAACCTTCTGGAAACTCACCAACTCCGCATCTCATCCTTCTCGCCATATCCCTAAATATCACATCACTCACTCCAATCCTATATGAAAGGATTATGTGCAAATCGCACAACAAGCTTTCACACTTGCGTTTACAGAAAGGCCGAATGGTCACACCGGTGCACACTAAACACAACATGCAAGCGGAAATAAGATACGAGATTACGAAATGAAATGTAGTAAATGAGGCCAAGAGAGTGTGCCTTATTTTGCGCCCAACCTTTTAAGTCTTCACGAGATTTAAACAACTAAAATTAAATTTGTTTTTAATATAAAAATACTTATAAATTATTGCCTATAATGTAAAATAATTGAGCCTCACGAGTGAAAAATTGTGACGTGTCCACGAAAAATTAAGCACTTTCACTTTGGTTGTTTACACTAAAAAAGAAAATCCATTATATACGCAAACTAAAAAAAAAAAGCTTTTGCCATAAAAGGTTTAGAAATGATATATATGCAATTACGAAAGTTTAAAAAGGATATATATGTAATTACAAAAGTTTAGAAAGAATATACCGCCTCATACGCAGTCTACAAATGGTTTGCTTAAGTGTTACCTGAGCTTATTGATCTTTATCAACTCATCGGGTTTTTACCTTTCAACAACGAAAAACAAACAATACAACCATCTCAATCCACTCTTAATACCGATTTACATGTTATACGTAAACAATAGTGAAAATAATGAGTATATTTAGGAGACACTAATAATATTCGCGAAACACACAATAACTATATTTGTAGTTAAAATGTATGTCAGTATATTTACTTCGTATAAATTACATGTACAATTAATAAATGGGAATATATTAGCTACAATTTATTGTAGCTAATTGACTACAATTTTAGGCTAAAAAATATGGGTTCTAATTCATTTTGTGGGTCCCTTTTTCCTGTGGACCCTGATTCATTGTATGTGTAATTATTGTGAAGAGTTGTAGCTAATTAGCTACAAAAATTGTAGCCAAGCTATCCCCTTAATATATATATATATATATATATATATATATAGGGGAGGGTTAATGTGAGATCAAGCTTAAAGTTGTAAAAATAAGATCAAATCTAAAAAACCACTAAAACATTTATAAATAACAATTTTAGCAATCATACACAAAAAAATAATATTTTAATACAAATTAACATTTTAGCAACTAATAACCAAATGATACATGAGTTTGGATTAGTGATACACCTGATACACATTACACTAATAAATATTTCAAAACCTGATACACATACAAAAACTTGATACACATTAAACTTCTAATCAAAGTGTATCACCTAGGTTTCAGAATTTAAAAAGAAATCTATCGAAACTTTAACAATTTTAGTTGCAGTAAATAAAAAATTTATTTTTATGGTAAGGAGAGTATCTCTTGTCAAATTTTAGTTCGATCTCATTTTAACAACTTTAAGTTTGATCTTATTTGATCTAGATTCTATATATATATATATATATATATATATATATTTTTCATACAACGTCATCTACATTAGTATCTACCTTTTTGATGTTATTACCTTATTGGAGAAAATGACAGGGGTTCAAAACCCCTCTCCTGATAAGTACACTCACTAAGATAGGTGCTCATTGCCGGAGACCGGGTCTTTGAGAGAGGATCGGTTTGGCATCCTTAAGATGCATGGGACCAGGGTGATCTCACCGTTCTTCACCTTTATTAGAGGCCTTATTTTATATGAAAAAGAGAATAAAAAAAGGTGGGACCAATAGCTCCAATAAACGAGTACAAAAGGAACACAATATGTTACCAATTTCCTATTTTCAGTAAATTGACCAAATATATTTTGGTTTCTATAGTAGCACCCTTCCTTATATTTTTCAACTTAAATTGGACCAGTCGTATTGTTCATGAGAACCACTCAGCCAGTTGAACTTTCCTTGGTTAATGCTATGTCTAGAGGCAAATTTCCCTAGGTGTCTTGCACGTTTATTAATTTTCTTTCGTTGTTTTGTAATTATAAATACCCAAAATGTTGGCCCAATAGTATATACTACTTTTGATTAACAAACACAACACAATCAAATAAAAATCACTTACAGCTATGGCAGATGCTTGTAAGAAAACACGTAAAAGAATTGTTATTATTGGCATATCGTCTCTTGTTCTTGTGCTTATCGTAGTTGGAGCGGTTGTGGGAGCTTCACATAACAATGAAGGAAGACACAATGGTGGTAATTCACATTATGAATCACAATATGATGAATCTTCGTTGGGTTCTATCAAAATCGTTTGTGACTCCACGTTGTACCCCGGTACTTGTTACAGCTCTCTATCTCCTCTTGTCAATTCAACCCATATCAAGCCGGATGAGTTACTCAAATTTGCGGTTGAAGTTGCCATAAACGAGCTGTCCAAAGCATCCATCCATGTGGACCTCAAAAACTGCGGCGAACTATTGGATCTTGCCCTTGATCATCTTAACGACTCACTGTCAGCAACAAACGGCAGTTTGAAATCAATGGGATCTCAGCTTGATGATCTTATGACTTGGCTAAGTGCTGCAGCCACGTATCAACAAACATGCATTGACAGCATTCAAGAACATGTTTCTGGCCACCTTCAGAAATCGACTGAGCTAACAAGCAACAGCCTTGCAATTGCAAACTGGGTTTCAAAAATCGCAAATGCTTACAAGCACAGAAGAAGATTGATGAGTTTAGAAGCAAGATGTGACGAAACGCCAAAATGGTTGCCTGGCAAAGACAGGAAACTGCTTCAAAATACAAGCATGCCAGCTGGAATCAAAGCAGATCTGGTGGTGGCTCAAGATGGTTCTGGAAAGTACAAGAAGATTTCTGATGCTCTAAATGCGGTTCCTGATAAAAGCCATAAAAGGTTAAGTGATATATCGTCAAGAAGGGAATTTACTATGAGAATGTTAGAGTTGAAAAATCCAAATGGAACGTGATGATCATTGGTGACGGAAAAGATTCAACAATCGTATCAGCAAGCTTAAACAATGTGGATGGCACTCCAACATTTCAATCAGCAACTTTTGGTCAGTATACTAGAACTCTTTATAAGTAAAATTTATAACTACTAAACATTTACTGATCTTCTGCGCTTATGTGCTTTTGATGCAGCTGTATTCGGTAAAGGATTTATTGCTCGTGACATGGGCTTTCGCAACACTGCCGGTGCAGTGAAGCATCAAGCTGTCGCACTTATGTCAACAGCAGACCTGTCAATATTCTACCGTTGTAGCTTTGATGCTTTCCAAGACACCCTTTATGCACATTCAAACCGTCAGTTTTATAGAGAATGCAACATTTATGGAACTGTAGACTTCATTTTTGGCAACTCGGCTGTCGTATTTCAAAACTGCAATATACTACCTAGACAACCCATGCTTGGCCAAATGAATACGATTACAGCACAAGGTAGGTTCGATCCTAATCAGAACACCGGCATTTCTATCCAAAACTGCGTCATTTGGCCATATGGAAACCTGAGTAACGTTCAAACGTTTCTTGGTCGTCCTTGGAAGAACTATTCAACGACAGCTTATATTAGCAGCATGATGGGAAGCTTCATTAATCCAAAGGGATGGTTGCCATGGGTGGAACCAACAGCTCCTGACACCATTTACTATTCAGAATTTGCTAATTATGGTCCAGGAGCATCGACAAAGAACAGAGTCACCTGGAAAGGATTGAAATTCATAACGAGTAAGCAAGCAAGTAAGTTCACCGTCAAATCCTTCATCAATGGGGACAAGTGGATTAATGGTACCGGTGTTAGTTACAAACTCGGTCTCTAATACCAGAATCTTGAGCTCTTCTTCTATGAGGCCGGTTTTTTCTTTTCTTGTGCATTTCGTCTATAATTCACATTGATCTTAATTTGTGACTGATGCTTCCTTTTCATACATTTTTTTTGTTTGTATGTATGTATGTATGTATGTATGTAACAATGTGATTGTAAAATCAATCACGCACAGCTTAAATTTTGTTAACTATCAGTGATAATTTCGGGTTAAAACAATTTTTTTTAGATCATGGGAGAAATGTGTAAGATAAGCAGATTTTAAGAGCCAAGAATGTTAAACAACATGAGCAACGTAAACATAAAACTAAAACCATCATAATAACAAATGTTGAAGACTCAAACTATTGAACAAACGTAAAATCTGTAATTTTTGAAAATCCTCATCCAAGTGAGATTATGCTCACATCCGCATATGTTAATACAAATCCGGGCAATCCCCTGCAGAGATTAGTGTATGCTAACTCCTTGGGAAATAGATCTTGTATTAATTAAGTATAAATCTCGGCTAAAAGCTACTAAGAAAACAAACACCGTTAGTCTCACCGCGGAACGGGGTTCCGCGGTCAACCTCCGGCGTGAGTAGAGGTGGCAAATGGGTCGGGTCGGGTCGGTTTGGGTCATGGGTCAAATGTTTATGGGTCAAATGGGTCATGGGTCAAATGGGTCATGGGTCAAACGGGTCATACTATAAGAATGGGTTGAATGGGTCATGGGTCAAACGGGTTGGGTCGGGTCGACTCGTTACATTTTCACCTGTAATCATGCTACTATAGTATGTTTCATCCGTTTTTTACGTTTTCGTCATTTTTTTACGTTTTCGTCGGTTTTTCTACGTTTTCGTCCGTTTTTTTACAATTTCATCCCTTTTTTGCTCGTTTTCGTCCTACTTTTTACGTTACCGCTTTTTACGCCATCCGTTTTTGGCGCTTTTGGCCCGTATTGGCTAAGCTACGGTTTTTTACGTTTTCGTCCACTTTTTTTACGTTTTCACCCGTCTTTTGCTCGTTTTCGTCCTAATTTTTACGTTTACGTCTGTTTTTTTATGTTTTCATCCGTTTTTGCGTGTTTTCGTCCGTTATTGCACGTTTTCAAGTTTTACATTTTCGCCGTTTTTATTTGCCCCGCCTTTTACGTTTTCCTCCGTTTTTGCGCATTGTTGTCCGTTTTTACGTTTGATCGCTTTTTTTAATTTTGTCCGTTTTACGTTTCCATCCGTTTTTGCCGCTTTGCCCCGTTTTGCTGCCACCGTTTTTCACGTTGCTCGTTTTCGTTTTTGCCCGTTTTACGTTTTCATCCGCGCTGCTGCCCATTTACGTCCAGCACCGTTTTTCGCCCAGTACCTTTTTACGCCATCCCGTTTTTGCGCTGCTGGTTTTTCATTTGCCCGTTTTACGCCCGCCATTTTTTTCATTCGCCGTTTCGATTTTTTTCAGTGCCGTTTAAAGTTTGCCTCAACGCTACCTTTTCGGCTTTTTTTTGCGCGCTTTTAGATGCGCTTTACGCTTCATGTTGTTTTACCTTTTCGCTGTTTTTCGTTTTATCCATTTTGCGCGCTTTGTCTCGCTTTTTACGCAAAATGAACGAAAAACGAAAACGGACTAAAACTCGCAAAAACGGATGAAACGTGAAAAAAGAGAACAAAACCAAAACGTTGGACGGAACACAAGAAAACGATGAAAACGAAAAATCCACTTAAAAACGCGAAAACGGACAAAAACGTAAAAAACGGACGAAAACGCGTAAAAACAGATGAAAAACATAAAAATGGACGAAACGTAAAAACAAAAAAAAACGCAAAACGGATGAAAACGTAAAAAGGGACAAAACGTAAAAACGGAATAAAACAAGAAAACGAACGAAAACGAAAAAACATCTAAAACGCATAAAAACGCACAAAACGTAAAAATAATTAAAACGCGCGAAAACTGAACGAAAACGCTAAAAAAGAGGATGAAAACAAAAACGGACGAAAACGAAAAAACGATGAAACCGCGAAAAACGAACTAAAACGTTTAAAAACGCATTTAAAACGTAAAAATGACTAAAAACGCGAAAAACGGATGAAATGTTAAACTGACAAAAAAATCTATAAACATATAAAAACATAAAAACACGACATCTAATGATGGTTGAGTTATCATCCGACCCTTAAGTGACCCATTCAACCCATTTGTTGACCCATTCGACCCATTTGTTAATTCACATAAGTCCATATGTTGATCCATTTGACCTGTTCTTTGCAAATGGGGTAACCCAATCCAACCCATAAGTTGTTATTTTTGACCCATAGCAACCCATTTTTCTCTAAATGGGTTGTGATTGCCACCTCTAGGCATGAGAGTAAGTAAGGGTTTAGAGAGATAAAGTGAGTTCTAGAGAGAGAGTAAGTGTGTGTTACCGTTTGATCACTGGTGAAACCCCTATTTATATGGTTGACCTTTCTGTCGTGTTCTCATGGTCACGGGACATGAGAGTGACAGTTTGGGAGTGGGAAATGACGTAAGTCAACTCAGAACTTGTCTCGTTGCCTTGACAGCGATGGTTTTTGGCGGGAACTTACCACGCTTTCTCTTTTTAGGGACTGTAGGTGACAGTACGTCCATCCTGGGTGAGATTCCTTTCCCCTTGTATGGGGGGCGGTTGGGGTTTCCTCCGGAGGGTGACATCCCCGTCCAGGTAGTGCCATGCGGGGATGGACAATGCTCGAGTGCGTCCGGCCTAGTGGGTTGCGTTTATGGTCTGCGTCTAACCCTTTTAAGTGTCGGGGGTATCATACGCGATCAAGTCCCCCCAGTCTAGTATGCTTGTTGGTTCAGGACAAGTTTTCTAGACTAAATCGTTTTTTATATCCGCGGCTGGTTGTCCCGCAAGCTATCCTCGTCAGTGCTGACTGTATATTCTACTTATGTAACGGGTAGGCCTTATAGCTGTTCCTAGGGAGTCGCGAACCATTTCTGACCGCGTGTTTTTTGACTGACGTGACGTTTTGGCTGCTCCCATCTCATCCGTTGATTTAGGTGGATCTGAGCCGTTGGATACGGATCGGGGACGTGGCGCTTTTCTCAACCGTTCGATTGATCGGTGAGTTTACTTTTAGGAGGTTATAAATACCCCTCAGTTTTATTTCCTTGGTTACTATTGCCCTTTCATCTTCGCAAGTAAAAATGAAAAAAGCTATGCAAGTCTCTTTCGTGCGTATTCTTTGTTCAGGTTAGGTTTCCTTCTCCTATTTTCTATCATGGTTAAGAAATTTCTTAGTGATTTTACGTGCGAGTTGTCCCAACGAGATTTAGATACTTTCTGTCCTAAATATCATACATTGATTAAAAGCCGAGAAGTCATGACTCGTGCTTGTGGACTCGAAACGAATATCGATTTGAAACTAATATTGAAATTGACGTAATGTATATATATAAAAATGTTAATAAAACTATGAAACATAAATAATAAATGGTTTTTATACCAAAACCCTCGATAACAAGACTTGTCTTGTTATCACTATTTTAAATGGGAATTAACGACTAAAAACGGAAAAATTTTCTAATTAATGAGTATTTAATGTTTCGAGTGCACGTTTATCGAAATGTGCCATTTATGAGCCTTTAACACCATTTTCAAGCATTTAATTCTATTTACGTCTTGTGCATGGGTTACGAATGACCTAACATTAATAGCGTCGACCCACGTGGATAGCGGACTTATTAGAGCATCCACTATGGTGGTTTATGAAAAAGGTCTAAGAAAATTTGAAGAGGTTTATCATTTTGTTAACCATAGTAGAAATGTGTTTCATGCTTATGTGGAATGAAAAGGTCTAACATCTTGAACCTTTTCTAAATTTAATGCATTGGTGTTTATTGAGATTTTTATAAAGCTTTTAGAAGTTAATACATAGTAGAGAAAGGTTTATAACAAGAAAAAGGTTTATGAATTAATGATGTAGGGTGACTTGGCACTATTATAAACCTTTATAAAGGTTTATCATAGTAGATGCCCTTAGGTTAACGAATCTAATAAGAGCCCGCTAGGTGCGTAGGATAACGTTATTAATGGGTGAATTATCCTTATGACTCGTTAGGATGCGACCGGTTTATAGGATAATAAGCGACAGGAATAAATGATTGAGTTTATCGAGTTGACGAATTCGATAAGGTCTACTATTTATTCCGAAACTTATTGGACTATGGAGCTTATCGCTTAGACGTCTCATTTTGTTGCATTGAATCGCATTGTGGTTATTTGAGTGCATTCATGATGTCTTGTTGAGTCGATACACACACACGACGATACCAAACGCTAGGACTAAACGGTGAAACAAGACATTTTTGAAGATAAAGAAAAAGAATACATTGGGGTAGATAACGTTGATTTTGGAAATATATATTAAGAATTGGTTTATATTAATAGGTTGTGCCGAGTCAGTAGTTGTTGAGCCGTGTTAGCTGTTATCTTCGTTGCTAGTGTTTGTTTGTGCGTTGCTTGCTTGAGGTGAGTTTCATAGCCCCACTTTTATCTCTGTTTTTAACTAATTTGTGGTGAGAAATCATGCTACTCTTTTGGACCTTTTAAACTTTTGATTTGCTTATGTGTTTGACTGTTTAAATAGATATGTGGTAGTTGTTGCCTTAATCTAGGGTAGCAATCATAATTGCTATAACACCTGCCTAGCTAAGTATAGACTTCTACCTCGACCTAGTCCAGGGTAGAATTTGTTCTAGACCTTGCTACGACTGTGCTAGCTAGACTCGCTTAGGGCCCTACTATGACGTCGGATATGTTATTGATGGTATTGTTGATTGTGATATTGGTATGTGATTGGTGTGATATTGTATATCTATCTTAGGTCTCGCATAGCAAATAAACTCCTACAGGTCCACTATTGAATTTGAACTTAAACCTATGAACTCACCAGCGTTAGCTGACCTTTTAACATGTTTTTCTCAGGTATCTAAGTGATGTTTGGAATGCTTGTTCTGTGGAAGCTTGGCAATGGCATGGTTGAAGGATCATATTTAAACTCTGATAATATTATGCGGACCTATTTTATAATTCATGTTGGGCCTTATATTTAACTATTTTGGGATGATTGTATTGGATAATTAAATTTGGGATTGGTTTTTGAGTTATAATATGACTATCTTGTTTGCTATACTTGTGTGATGTACCAATTCACGTAACACCCCGAAAACTTGTTTAAGTCTTTCGCTGTACCGAGATTTGGGGGTGTTACACTATTTGGTTTTACAATCAACCTATGTATAACTAGCTCATTTGTGTCAAATAAGTTGTTGTGGCCTGACCAGTATAGAAGAGCTCATTAGGCTTTTAAAGTAATAAGTAGATAAGCACAAACTCTTTTAATAAGTTACCTATCCCATTCCTTGCTCGGGTTTTTCCTAAATTAAGGGTATCATTTAATACTGCTCGGATGGGGTATTGTTATCAGGGACGGAGCCAGGAATTTGTATTAAGGGGGGCTCAATTTTTCTTCCGGTAGTAATTTACTATTCTTTGCTATATAAATGGTAATGAAGATGGGAAAAGACTATATGTTTAAACATAATAAAAACTAAAATTCAATAAAACAAGGTGAGAAGACCGAGATGAGAAGAAAATAAATAAAAAGAACAAATTTCAAAATGTGACTCTCCATGCTTTTTAACTGACCAACCCCACGTGACTAAAGCAATACTTTACCTTTTTTATATTAATATAATATAGTCTTCATCTTCCCCAATTCAACAATGAACCATCTTTCTCATTTAAACATTTCACAACCTGCTATGCTTCAAAAACCTTTTTAGAATCCGATCCAAATGCTTTATAAAACTGCTTTTCAATTTAAGATCATAGAAGTTGAGGGGGGCAGATTGTGAAAAAACCTCAAAAACCCTAGGTGGCTCCGCCACTGTCTACGCTACAAGGTAGACTAGTTGGGCCAGTTGGAGGGGGCCGAGCACCCTCCAGCCCCCCTACTGGCTCCGTCTCTGATTGTTATTGTTGTCGTCTTTTAATAAGCTACGCAAACGACCCCTTGTTATGTTTAAGACTAGTTAGTATGTTCATGTCCAAACACAAGATATATATAATGCACACAACATCCCTCGATCACCTTTCTTTATATAAGTTGTAGTTAAATTTGTTTCATCATTCAATCAGCCTCACTCTAATAGTTCATAAATACTTGATGGATCACTTATTCTTTTGTGTAACCCATTAGCATTGTCTACTACCCTAATACGTTCAAATTTCTCTATACATACTTGGGTCACCTAGGCGACGCTACATGTCTGGAAATAAGTTGAGAAAAGGAACTGAAGTCACACGCAATTCGCGATTGCAAACATAATCATTGGGAAAAAAAACAAAGCACGGAATTGCCTTGATTTCATCTCATTCAAGAGTTGTAGTGCAATGGACCCAACCAACGCGTAGGCGTATCTTCACAGCTAAACTGCACCAGCCTACATTCGAACCCAGGTCTATACTGTAACACGGTACTATTCTACCATTAGACCAATGGTGCCTTGATGTTTGTTTATATTGTAAAATATTATGGGCTTATGGGCTTATGTATATTCATCCTAATCTTGATTAACAAGTTAGGGTTTTCCTATAAATACCTCCTATTGTAACATTATGATGACATCTCAATAATAAGAATTTTCTTCATCTCTCATTCTTGTGTTGTTCATTACATTTACAATACGTTATCAACACGAAGTCTCTCTACAATTTTTTAAGAGATTCACGACACAAGAATGAAACGGATTGGGTTTTTTTTATTCAACCTCTTGATGCAGGGAATATGGGATGGAGAGATGACCATGGGAAAATAAAAGAAGCTTTGACAATTATATTCTCATCATTGGTAAAGGTGATAATTTTAACTTTTTAATTATGTGTTGATATAAACTATTGTCAATAAAGTCATTTATTCTTTTGTCAAAATCATTAATCGTTAATGTGACCTGATAAGTTTAACCACCTAATAAAATAAATCAAAGTGGTGCAAATTCATTCTACCAGTTATAGATTAAAAAGGCTAGAACATTTACCTGTTTATTATTAATTTTGTGTGTGTATGGTTCTTTTAGCGGTGATTCTATTAAAAATATTGGCTTTATGTTAACGATGAATAATACACATTCAAATTCGATTTATAAATCATTCAAATATTGGCTTTATGTTAACGAGAATAGAGCAAGTGACTTAATATTTGATTATAAAATATTTTGTTTCATACGAAATCATGATGTTTTTTTTAAGTTTAAAATTCGTTGTATTGACTTTATGTTAACCATGATGTCTTATTGTTATTTTTTTGATAAAAGCCTGTATGATAACTATTGTTTGATTATTTGACACATACAAGGCTGTCTTTAATTATTATAAGCTTTTAAGCATGCATTATGTGTCAAAAAGTTTTTATGTGTAACAGAATATAATTACTTGTTGCAATAGTATATACGTACACATCGTATTTGCAAGATGACTTGGCTATCTAATATTGCTATATTGTAGTTATTTTAGAAGATATATCATGATAAATCGTTAACTACATGAGATGGAAACATAATCTCTTCTTATTTTGCGTAATATTATATCAGTGATTATAAAGATTGTCATTTGTTTTAAATGTTCTATTGTGATTACATAATGAGTATTATGTTATATTCTATTGTTAAATTTTGAAACTCTCATGTAATTTAGAGAAAACAATAGATGTTTTATCGTGACTACAAAGAGAGAATCAAAACAATGTAGCCATCATGTTATGGTTGAAAAAAAAAATAGAACCTCAAGTTCTAATATGGTTTGATCAATTGGATCAATAACATAACCTCATGTTATGTTAGAGAAAAAAAAATAGAACTTCAAGTTCTACTATGATCTCATCGGAAAAGAAAAAAAATATCATAACCTCATGTTATGCTCATAATTAATTTTTAGAACCTCATGTTCTATTTTGATTATCAAAAGAATGAAAATAACATAGCCTCATGTTATGTTAAAGAAAAATAATATAGTTGGAACCTCAAGATCCAACATGATCCTTTTATAAAGATCAATATCATAACCTCATGTTATGTTAAAAATTATTAGAACTTCAAGTTCTAATTTGATTCAGTTAATAGAATCAATAGCATAACTTCATGTTATGTTAGGCCAAAAAAAAGTGATAAAACTTTGAGTTTTATTATCATTCTCTCAAGAGAATCAAATAACATAATCTCATTATGTTAAAAAAATGTATATATAGAACCTCATGTTCTATATTGTTAATTTTATTTTGTGTTTACTTTTTATTTTATTTTATGTTCTTTCTATTTATAAACCTAACACAATCTTTAACTTCATGTCAATACTTCATCTATTTTTTTGATAGTGTAAATGTTTTATGTTGGATGACATCATATATATATTCAGCATCATAGTCGGTCTGATTCACGCATGATACTTAACGAAGAAGAATTGTGATGCTAAAATGCATGGTATATCTTTGTTAGGGATGCCTTATAACATTTTGTGTGATGATTCCTAAAATTTAAATAATATCACTTCTATGTTTTTATGGCAAATTATGTGGTTATGTGGCGAGACATTGGTTAAATGATATATTCTGAATTCGTGTATATTTAAAAAAAATGAAAATATGAACTCTTATATAGCTACCCATGATATATTTTTTAGATGTGTTAAAGTGGAATTTTTGTATGGTAAACGATAAATATTGAATGTTGTAATTCATTTGTTGCAAATGATTAACATGAATTTGACTTGTAATTTGGTTGTATAAATTAGACAACTTATATGTGAAGGCAAATATCTATTTTGTCATATCATTCTTGAGTCTTGCATTCTCTATGCTTGTATCGATTAATATGATTATAAACTACATCATTCAATATTCACATTGTAATAGATGCTTTTTAATTGTCTGTGCAACACTATTACTTCACTGATTGCTTTCCACAAATGTTTTTTCAATAAGTTGAATAAAATGTTAGAAATATTGATTTTGTTCACATGCCTGATTTGAAGTTATCAAACATCTAATATTTGTGTGGACTTTTCATGTTAAGATTTATTTTATCTGTAAAAAAAAGGAGAACCTCGTCTTCTTCGTGAGGACCGTAAAAGGGAATACTCAACGATGAAAGATTCGTTAAATTATGGTAAGATCTCAAGGATACATTACCACACAAAAGCAAGTAATATTCCCAAAAATCTCGCTACGATTGTATGCACCTCAAGTTGCATTAAAAAAAACATAAGCGAGTTCGGTCTCACAAATTTCAGTGTTAGATCTGAATTAAAAAGAAAATATATAACGGTGAAAGATCCGTTGAATGTATATCAAAAGCTAAAAGAAAGATTTGACCATCATAAGCAAGAGATTTTTGCAAATGCGAGCACATTTTTCGCAATATTAAGTAGTACATCTGAATGATGAAAATAAAAATTGCAATGAGATGGTTAATGTCTCGAATATACTCATATATCGAGAACTATGCTTTGATATAAAATAAATGGGCATGTTTTAACAAACACGATAAACTCGTTTTCTAAATTTTCTCCATATTGTCGTGTTAAAAAAACTGGTTGACAACCTCAAGTTGCAACATAAAGATCTTCATTCCTTCAAGTGAATGAGATAAAATGATCAATATGAGATCCTCATTCCCTCATGTGAATGTGATAATGTAACGATAAATGGTTAAAGATCTTTTATCATGGTAAATGCTATGGTCGAGGTAGTATGACAATGACAAACCACTAGTAGTGGCGAAATACAATAAGAAAGGAGCAAACAAAAAAAAATGCTATTTATGCAAAAATGCAATGTGATGTATATGAAATACAAGTGTGTCAAAGATATTACACACTATATTCATAGATTTAAAAATCTGTGATAGCGCATTTTGCTCCACGAAAGAATTATGAAATTGTCATGAGAAACGAAGTTAAGTATTAAAGATACATTATATTCTTTTATATCTTCCTCGACATGCAAAGCTTAGTAAAAGCTAATCACTGCCATAAACTTAAGTTTATGAGCAATAATAATTATAATATTTTTGGCATGACCAGTTAGACCATCCTGAGTCATTAATGATGCGAAAGCTATAGAAGAATAAAATTATTCAATCTAATGTTATTATCTCTCAAAGAAAGTTGATTATTATTCTATCAACTAGAATGGGGATTAAATTCCTCAATTATAATAGCAAGAAAACAAAATGGATATATGTAAGCATACAAATCCATGGTATGAGTCATTTATAGTTTAAAATTGATGCATCGTCTAAATGGTCATTAAATCGCAACCTCAAGTTTGCATGATTAAGAGCTCAATGCGAGCCTAACATTCCGGAGTGAGTATTTCATCATGAAAATACGATGAATTACTTCTAAATTATCAAATGAAACTGAGAGAAAAAAAACTTGTGTTGTTGTATGGGGCCATATTATAATATGCACAACAACAAAATTAGCATCATGCCAATATGCTATTATAAATCCTCCCTTTTATAATTGGTTTTGGTTATAAACCAAACATATCCCATTTTTGTTTTTTGTGTGCAAATTACTCCACCTAAATGCACATATATGGGATATAGAAGATGGATAATTCCTTCAGGAGGAGAGAAGTAGCTGCAAATTCATAATGAATTATCATATTCTGTTGATCCCCGAAAGAAATTTTTTTATGAATTAATTATTCAATGGATAATCTAATAGCCATAAATAAACATTGGCTAAAAACAAAATTTCAGCTACTCATGCTCTAATTAGAAGTTGTCCTTCAAATACACTATTTTATTATGACATGCCTCAAGCATGGTAGACAAATCGATTCCAAATAAAATCCTCGATGAAAAATATGGAGCATGAAAACAAGATGGTTGTTCGAGGTATAAAAGACCCCATGATAGTCTCATAAAGAGACACTAGACATTAAGGTTCAAAAGAACCTCAGAAAGCTAATGAGATCTCAGTAAATTCTATCTTGTTTTTGAATTATTATGGAATCAACACAAAACGACGTCGATAAATTTGTTTACATACAATATAGCGCTTGCTATTACGCACAATGAGGATCATAAATCAATTGTTATTCGAAAGTGCGCTCAATGAAATGTTTGGCCAACGTGAAAAGACGCAATCTCGGGAAAATACGAGAAGTATTGGAACATGAAGTCCATGAATGTGTAAAATCTATATAAATCAGTTTTTTGTGCTAAACCGAAATAAGAGCTCTAAAGTTATGTGTTTTAATACTTTAATTGTGAAATAAATAAATTCACAAAACAATAAGTTGATTATTGAGAGACAAATTATCTCGAGGTGGATGTAAATATCTTATTAATATGAGATAAGTATCTATTTTCCTTAAAATTGGGTTTACTAGAGCTCTCGTATTCTATGAAGGATATGTAATGTCTCAAATATAGCTTACAACTTCAACTTCTAGATACGATTAATAAAGTTCTCAATAACTTTATTTGATAAAGTTGAATGAATCCTTATATGGATCAAAATGATTTTGGACGCATATTATATAAATTGTTTTTGCACATGTCTCAAAGAAATAATTAGTCCTCAAGTACCATACATAATTATAATTGAGGTTTGGATGCCAATTTTTGTGATTAATATGCGTCACGAGAGTGTATTTTTATCTTTTAATTTTTGTACATGCATTATATACTTTCCAACCAATTGATTTGATATTGGGTTGGAAGCTAGGCATATATTTTGTCATTTTTTGCAGGACTTATTCGTAACAGCATCAATTTGATGGAATTCATTGTAAAGTTGTTGCCAACAAAAGTATATGAGCAACTCGTTTAGAAGAGATGCTTGAAATATATACATTATTGAGGAGAAGGAGCATTATACGCACTGCACTCTTTTCCTTCATCAAGGTTTTTTTTTATCCCATTGGGTTTTTCTTGATAAGGCAGTTTATGAAGTATAATGAACGATGAATATCCAAGGAGGAGTATTGTAAAATATTATGGGCTTATGTATATTCATCCTAATCTTGATTAACAAGTTAGGGTTTTCCTATAAATACCTCCTATTGTAACATTATGATGACATCTCAATAATAAGAATTTTCTTCCTCTCTCATTCTTGTGTTGTTCATTACATTTACAATAGTTTATTGGATTTTATAATTAATGATTATTACCACTTTTTACGAAAGTGTCATATTCATCTGAAAACGAAAGAAAACACATTTTTGTGGTGAAGTTGCTTTGTTTTTCACTTTTTGGTAAATGTAAACGTGAGATGACGATTTATAAAAAAAGGACACGTAGAACTATGTTTCGAAATATATTAGATAACATTATCAAATAAGCTACTTAGAGCATTTCGAATAGGTTAATTGTCTCAACTCTCAAGCACTTCCACAATACTTGTTTAATTAACTTAACAAACGTTTTCATTGAATTAACTTAATACATGACTCGATGTCTATCTTACATTATTATAAATCATTTGTGACCTTGTATTTATAATATTTAAAAAAAAATTAAGTTATACACTTACTATTTATGTCATGGAATGTTGAATAAACTTATACACCATAAATTTGTAACATCCATCTTAATATTGATGGAGTGTTCAATTTAATAACTATCAAATTAATTGGTATGTGCTAAAACACATAACTTTTCATTATCAAAACTGACCCAAAATAACAAAGAAAGAGCCGTTTATTGCTAATATTTGTTGTTTTCTTGAGTTTGTGCTTGTGCAGGTACGAATACGATAAAACACACAAAAGAAGCAGCAAATCGAATCGAAAATCCGAAAGACGAGAGATTAGAGAAAGCTAAAGCTGAGCCGGAAGGTCAGAATCATGCATTTGTGAAGATTTCTAATTTCTAAGGATGATTTTTGGAAGATACAATCAAGTTTGCAGAATTGTCAGAAATAGTCCCTGAACTTTGAGCATTTGGCAGAAATGACCCCTCAAGTTTCAAAAGTTACAAATTCAGCCCTTGGATTATTTGAAGATTGGCAAAGTTAGTCCTTGATATAATTTTCAGAATTACAGCTTTGGTCCCTTAAGTTTCAGTTTATACGTTTTTGGTCCTTGGATTAATAAATGTATACAAATTAAACCCTTGGCCCATGATTACAAAATCCGTACCCAAACCATTTCCCTTACCCGGTCCAGTCCACTCTCCCAACCCGTGACCCGAATAAACTTACCCGGTTCCCACTTAACCCTCGGTCAAACAGTCAACCCAATCAAAATAATATTAACAAACCTTACGCACCAATTTTTCCCCAATTCCCAAACCCAGATAAACCCTAAATTACCCTCTTGCAATTAAGCTCAAATCAGTACAATTAAAGGGGCATTCTCGTACTTTCTGACACCATCTGACATGTGCTCAGTGCCAAGTCAGCTATCCGTATGATACATTTCCAATCCTGCTTCTCTCATTGGATGAAGCGTGGAAGTAATAATCCAAGGGTCCAGATGAAAAGAATGAGGTGGAGATTGATCCAATGGTGATAAACGACTCAGAAGAAGCACATATTTCAGATTTCTAGATCCTTCTTAGCTCTAGGCTTGGCTATAAATAGCCCCTTTACTCACGAATTGTATCATCTTTTCTTTCAGTAGCATAGTTGTAGTTTAATTTCGTTTTAATGTTTTCAAGTAATATTAAGCTTTTGTAATATCTCTTTGTAATCTCGTTTTTATATTTTAATGAAAGTTACTTTTAATCTTAAAACTGTGTTTAAGCTTTAAATGTTTTTCCATTATTGCTTTTGATAATTGTTAATCTCATATTAAGTTCCTCTTAGCTTATTGCAATCTATTTTTCAAATTACTCAAAAATACAAAAAAAAAAAAAAAATAAAATATATATATATATATATATATATATATATATATATATATATATATATATATATCTCAAAATCTTCTTATAAACTTGTACAAAGCTTAGCTCTTGTTTCATTAAACCCACTTAAGCTTCTTATAGCTTCTAGTGAGCTTAACTCCATTTCAAATTCATTACACACTCAAAACACAAAATCAATCAACATAAGTCAACTGCTGTATTATTTTGACATGGTTTGCTGATTTGAAGCTGATATGGGTTGATTCTGAGTTGGATATGGGTTGAGATCAGAATTATTTTGGGGTTGAAATCAGTAGGTTAGTGGTTATTGGTGTTGTTTAGCAAGCCATAGTGGCTAGGATCACTTGTAAGTCCTAATTCTTATTTCTGATCTTATTGCAGTAGTTGATATAAAGTTTTGATTAATTGAGTTTACATTTGATATTAGCAATAGATTTTAGTTGTAGTTCATCTCTGTATAAGTAGATTTTCTGATTAATTCTCATATCAGTATTTATATCTAGTGTTTGGATCAAGGTGTTTAATTGAGTTAAAGGTATTATCAGTGGATTAGTTGTGTTGCATTAGCATCTATTAGGTTTATTATAGTCTTTAGGTTCATAATTTTGTATCCTAGAGTAGCACAAGTCAAAAATCATTTTGAATCTGTCTTAGGTACTTATCTGTTAAGATTTTTAGAGATCATAAGCTTGATTTGGTTTGTGAATTTGTTAGAATAGCTTATTTTAGCCTTAGAATAGCTTAACATAACATTCTCAGTTAGCAATTTGGATTCAAAACTCATTTTAGTCAAAATTTCAAAACTGTCTCAAAAGTCAAAAGTTGCATAAACTGATTTTTACAAAATTTTGTGGATTTCTCATGCACTCATTCCTTGTTCAAAATCATTGAAACTTTGGTGATTTTTAGTTCAGTTGCTTAACTTTTGAAATCTGATTTTTAGTAAATTTTTATAAGCCTTTTTAAGGTCGTAATCAGCTGTGCATTAAGCTGGCTTTTACCCTGTTCACACTCAGCAGTCACTGAGTGTGACACAGCCAACTTGTAGGCCTTGCACAGGACTCATTCTAGATAGTTAGGACCTGAAAATTGGTCCAGTTGTAGTTTGCTTGGTGGTCTTGAGGACTACAGATCTGATTTTCACATAAGCTCTCTTGATAAGCCAGTGGTTAAGCTCAAAGATAGAGGGTCAGGGCTGTTTGGCCAAATAGAATTTTGAAGTTTTGAATCATAAGATGGTATTTGTAGCTTGTTAGGACTAGTTGGTATAAGTTGGAATTAGCTTATTTTAGTACAATTTAGCTGTTATTAGAGTATGGTAGCTTATAGTGCTTCTTAGCTTAATTTTAGTGCTTATTCTCAAAACAATTACACTACATCTCCCATTTCTTGCAAGCTAGCATAGGTTTTGATATTTTACATAGATTTAGAATAATATTTTAGACTTTTCCTAAATTTTTCATAATTTTTAGTTACTATTTACTATTTTTCTTGATTTAAAAACAGTTTTTAATCCATTTTAAATAGCTTTTATTACAAATAAATCAGAAAATCTTCAAAAAAATAAGTTTTCAATTTTCATAGATTAAGAAAAATATAAAAAGCAAAAAACTAATTTTTCCAGATTTTTCCTAGTTTAATTTGTAATTTTTAGCATTTAAATTAGTTTTAAATAGTTTTTAATTCATAGAAAATAGAAAAAAGTTCAGAAAAATACAAAATTAGTTTTGAAAAGTCTTTTGAGTTATTTTAGATTTTTGAAAAATAGTTTCATAATTTTCACTTTTATTTTCATAATTTTAAATATTTTAGATTAGTTTTAAAAGTTTAAAATTAGTTTTTAATTCAAATAAATTCCAGAAAAATCATAAAAATTAGTTTTAATTCTTAGTTAATTTTCAAATATCATTTTTAGTTAGAAAGTAATTTTAGATCATTTTTAGGACTTAGAATAGACGTAGTTGCATTTTATTCGCGTTTCGTTTGCGTAACTTAGGATTCCCCGTAGTTTAAATTCCCGTAATTGCTTTCCCATTCCCCATAGTATTAGAACATTATCTAAAATCCAAAACATCGAGCATTTAAATAACGAACCAATAGCGACGTTGCCCATTCACACCTCGTTGGGAAACGACTCGGATTTCCTAATCCGTATCACTATCACTCACGGGTTTTGATTCATTATCCTTTTTCCTAAAGGGATTTTAAGTCATTCCTTGTGGTTATTTTTGATATTGATATTGTGGTTTTATCCATACACACATACCCCTTGAGCCTACTTCGAGAATCAAATTTTGGCGCCGCTGCCGGGGAGGTTGTGTCGCGACAATATCGTTAAAGGTTTGACGATTAGTGACTCGAGATCCTTCCTTTGTGAAGTTATTTTTATAAAAATCAAAAAAGTAAAAAATATTTTCCTTTTTCTTTTGTATATATATATCATATTAAAAATACAAAAAGATTTTCTCTTGTGATTTTTGAGCTAAATAGAATACATCAATTATATAACATTCTCAACGGAGGTGTTATCATTAGTAAGTTCCTGAACCAAAGATTTAAAACTTGCCTTTGTGTCGCTTGTGAGTCGATTTATTTCTATTTGATAAACAAACAGTGTGGTGGGTATAAGGGACGACTGACATTAAATTGCGGCTGAAAAGAAGCGGTTTTTAATAAGCTTGTGCGCTACGACCTAAAAGCATCTCCGCTCGACGTGCGTTTGTCTTATAGAAGTGATTTATTCACTTGGGATTATTGGTTTAAGTTCCTTTGTTGTTTTCGAATACCGTATCATTTTAATTGCCTTGGTTTTAAGTGCATGCGCGACTTCGCCTCGATCTAGGCGACTTCGAAGAGAATCGAGCGTACAGGGCAAAGTTACGTAATATGGCGCACCAACGTACCACCAAATCCAGGTCCTAATCCTCCTCCCGTTAATCAAAATGTAGCTCGATCTCGAGCGATGGAGGAGTTATGTCAACCCACAATGTACGGGAGGGGAGGACCCATTGCACCGAATAATTTTCAAGCTACCGATTTTAGCTTGAAACATCATATGATAGAACAAGTAAAAACAGTTGTCAATTTCATGGTTTACCAGATGACGATGCAAACAAACATCTTGATAAATTTTGACCGGTCCCGAGTATGAAACAAAATGGGGTCTCCGATGACGCCCTTCGTCTCTATCTCTTCCCATACTCTTTGACTCATCATGCCACGTCTTGGTTTGATCGACTCTCGAAGAATTCGATTCATACCTTCGAGGAAATGGTTTCGAAGTTTCTGGCAAAGTATTTTCCACCATCGATGGTGACGAAGTTGAGGAACGATATCAGTAATTTTCGCAATATCCTGACGAATCTTTGTTTGAAGCTTGAACGATATAACTTCGGATTGATCGATGTCAAATCATAACATGTTGCTTGTCACTCAAATTGATACGTTTTATAATAGTTTGACATTGAGACACCGCGGAAACAATCAATGCTGCTGCCGGGTGGAACTTTCATGAAAAGACGTCCCGAGGAATGTTACGATCTTATTGAGAACATGACCGCTCATTCTAATTATTGGGATTCTACGCGAAAGGGGTGCATCATCTCGATAAAATACGTTTTCTTCTCTCGAAATAGCCGCCATGAACAAAAAGATCGACGATATCTTACGGATTACTCAGATGAATAATCAGAATCAACAACAACAAAGTGAAAGCGGTTCAACCGACTTGTGAGACTTGTGGAGGTCCACATTCTTATTCCGAGTGCCCAACCGTCGGTGGCTACGTACATGAGAATGTTTATGCTGCTACAGGAAACTACAATCAACCGCAAGGAGATCGAAATCTTCTTAGCTACCGTTCAAACAATTATCTCGGACCTCCCGGTTTCAACCAACCTCAACACCAAAACCAAAACCGTTTCAATGGTAACAACAATCAGAACCGAGGAGCTAATCATGGTAATCAACACTACCAAGCTCCTCCACCTCAAGTTTACCAACAACCTCAACATCAATATCAACCACCTCCTCCTCAACAAACTTATCAAGCACCTCCTCAAGTTGCTCCAAACAACGATTTTCTAACTTACATGAAGAACTCTGATTACACCATTAAAAGTTTGCAAAATCAAATTAACGGCATGAGGACGGACTTCAAAAAGGAGATGGAAGCTACAAGCAACAAATAGATGACTGAAATGAGGAATATGATGGCTAGTTTCTTTCAAGCCAATCAGTCGTCTACTTCTTATTCTCAACCCTCGGGTTTCGGTTCTCTTCCAAGCAATACGATTCCAAACCCGAGAGGTGACATGAAAGCAATCACTACCCGAAGTGGTGTAGCTTATGATGGACCTACGGTTCCTACTACTTCTTCTCCGTCTCGTGTGGTAGACCGTGAGACCAGGGTGACAAAGGACCGGTGCTTCCTCTTGATAAGGGATACTGTGAATGTCCAACCCACGGTTGTCCAAGATTCTGAGCCCGAAGATGCTCCCGTGAATGTGAAGAAAGCTAATCCGAAACCGTCTATCCCATATCCGTCACGTCTTAAAGATCAAACTCTTCGAGAAAAGTATAATCATCAGATGGAAATATTTTTCCAAATCTTCAAAGACTTAAATGTGGAGATCAGTTTTGTGGATGCCCTTCTCTTGATGCCTAAACTTGCCTCTACGATTAAGGGATTGCTTACGAACAAGGAGAAACTATACGAGCTTGCTACGACATCTCTGAATGAGAATTGTTCGGCAGTCATCCTCAAGAAACTTCCCAAGAAGTTAGGTAACCCCGGCAAGTTCCTCATTCCATGTGATTTTCAAGGAATTGTTCAATGCTCCGCCTTGGCCGATCTTGGCGCGAGTATCAATTTGATGCCAAAATCAATCTCAGAACTTTCGTTACCCCCACTTACCCCAACGTGTATGACTCTCGAGCTAGCCGACGTTCGTTCTACGACCCGTCCAAAGGGTATAGCCGAGGATGTCTTTGTCAAAGTGGGGGAGTTCTATTTTCCCGCAGATTTTGTTGTGGTAGATTTCGATGCCGACCCTCGAGTACCAATTATTCTTGGGAGATGTTTCTTAAGGACCGGTCGTGCTTTAATTGATGTGTTTGAAGGAGAGATTACGTTGAGAGTTAATCAAGAAGCCGTCACATTCAACATTAATCAAACGACGAGGTACTCCTCAAATTTCGACGATGCTTCCATCAATCGAATCGACATTATTGATGTTTCTTGTGAGGAGTACGCTCAAGAAGTTCTCGGTTTTGCTAACAATTCTACTTCTTCTCTAAATTCTGAACAACCTTCTGAGCCTATAATTGCCGACTCTTCCCCCTCTCTTACTTCTTTTACTCCGTTAAGAGGTGATTTCCTTTTGGAAGAGATCGATGAGTTTCTTGCTAATGACGAATCGATTCCACCGGGAATTGATGATGGTGTTTATGATTCGGAAGGAGATATTCTTTATCTTGAGCAATTGTTGAATGAAGATCCATCACGTCGCTCCCTCCAAGGAAATTACGATTGAAGAAATTAAGAAGTACAAGCGTCGGACGAAAACCTTCAGCCCGAGCTCAAGGATTTACCTCCTCATCTTGAATACGCTTTTCTTGAAGAACCGAACAAGTTTCCCGTCATCATTGCTAAAAACCTAAAAGATGAGGAGAAAACCGCACTTTTGGATATTCTTCGAAAACATAAGAGTGCCATCGCTTGGAAAATTTCCGATATCAAAGGCATAAACCCTCGTTTTTGTACTCATAATATCTTAATGGAAGACGATTGCAAACCCGTTATTCAACAACAACGTAGGGTTAATCCGAAAATTCATGAGGTTATCAAAAAGGAAGTTCTTAAACTCCTTGACGCCGGAATCATTTATCCAATCTTCGATAGCTCATGGGTTAGCCCTATCCATTGTGTCCCTAAGAAAGGTGGCATGACCGTCGTTGCCAACGAAGATAACGAATTGATTTCCACACGCCATCGTCACGGATGGAGGGTGTGTATTGACTACCGAAAGTTGAATGATGCTACATGAAAGGATCATTTCC
Organism: Chrysanthemum makinoi; assembly: GCA_910596185.1. Taxonomy (NCBI): domain Eukaryota; kingdom Viridiplantae; phylum Streptophyta; class Magnoliopsida; order Asterales; family Asteraceae; genus Chrysanthemum; species Chrysanthemum makinoi. The sequence goes on along the minus strand of OU343217.1, from coordinate 299,081,593 downwards.
CGCTACCTTTTATGGATCAGATGCTCGAACGTTTAGCTGGGAATGAGTTCTATTGCTTCCTCGATGGTTTTTCTGGTTACTTTCAAATTCCGATTGATCCGCAAGATCAAGAGAAAACGACTTTCACGTGCCCTTATGGAACGTTTGCTTACCGACGCATGCCATTTGGCTTATGCAATGCTCCCGGTACATTCCAAAGGTGCATGATGGCTATTTTTCACGACATGATCGAAAAGTCTATGGAAGTTTTTATGGACGATTTCTCGGTTTATGGAGATTCTTTCACTTCTTGCCTCTCTCATCTAGACCACATGCTAAAACGGTGTAAAGACACCAACTTGGTCTTGAATTGGGAGAAGTGCCATTTCATGGTTCGCGAGGGCATTGTCCTCGGCCATAAGATTTCAAAATCTGGGATTGAGGTCGACCGAGCTAAAGTCGACGTTATAGCTAAACTCCCTCATCCCACTACCGTCAAAGGTATTCGGAGTTTTTTAGGTCGCGCCGGTTTCTATCGCCGTTTCATTCAAGATTTCTCTAAGATAGCCCGCCCTCTGACCCGTCTCCTCGAGAAGGATGCTCCGTTTATCTTCACCAATGAATGCGTTGAAGCATTTAATTTTCTCAAAAAGAAATTAACTGAGGCACCGATCTTAGTTGCCCCTGACTGGGATTTGCCCTTTGAGCTCATGTGTGATGCAAGTGATTACGCATTGGGGCGTCTTGGGGCAACGTAAATCAAAACATTTTCAACCCATACACTATGCGAGTAAGACATTATCTGAGGCCCAACACAATATATATCCACTCCTTGAAAAGGAATTATTGGCCGTTGTTTAAGCTTTTGAGAAATTCCGACCCTACCTTGTCTTATCGAAGACCATAGTGTATACAGACCATTCTGCCCTTAAGTATCTTTTGGCAAAGCAAGATGCTAAGCCATGATTACTTCGGTGGGTTCTCCTCCTTCAAGAGTTTGATGTTACTATTCTTGACAAAAAGGACGAGAACCTTTGCTGCCGATCACCTTTCTAGACTTGAGAATCCTCATCAAAGTGTGCTCGAGAAAAAGGAGATCACGGAAATATTTCCTCTTGAGACACTTGGGATGATTGCTAAGAAAGACCCAAACACCCCATGGTTTGCCGACTTTGAAAATTACCATGCGGGGCATTTCCTCGTTAAAGGGATGTCGTCCCAACAGAAGAAAAAGTTTTTCAAAGATGTTAAGCATTATTTCTGGGACGATCCCTACTTGTTTAAGATTTGTGCGGATCAAGTAATCTGGCGGTGTGTTCATGGCCAAGAGGCCCTTGATATTCTCAATGCTTGCCATAACGGACCCACTGGTGGCCATCATGGTGCAAGCTATACCGCTAAGAAGGTTTTTGATTCCGGGTTTTATTGGCCTACCATATATCGAGATGCTGATGATTTAGTTAAATCTTGTGATTCTTGCCAACGTCAAGGGAAAATTTCGCAAAAGGATGAAATGCCACAAAATGCTATTCAAGTTTGCGATTTTTGACATATGGGGCATCGATTTTATGGGGGCATTTCCATCTTCTAGAGGTAATAAGTATATCCTCGTGGCCGTCGACTATTTGTCTAAATGGGTTGAAGCGAAGGCGCTCCCTACCAATGACGCCTGAGTGGTTGTTAAGTTTCTGAAGAACTTGTTTTCCCGATTCGGAGCACCTCGTGCTATCATCAGTGATCGCGGTACTGATCTATGCTAAACCGTCAAGTCTAATCACACAAGCTAGCCACTTGTGAATGGCTAACCGTAACAGACTTAAAACAGCTTAAGCACAAATGCAATGAAGTCCTGGAGAATATAGTGAATTCCCGGGTCGTTTAGTCCCACGGAGGATGAATTGGTGTATAAACACTTGATCAGATGATAGAATGATCACTAAGGATAGTGATCAATAAGGATATTGATGGAAAATTACCTAAAGAAAAGATCTACAAATTAAAGCGACTTAAATGCAAATTAAGAAAATTAAAAAATTAAAATATATTAAATAAACGCTATCACTATTTTTACAATGATGTTTTTGTGATATTATAAAATAAAATAACTTAAATAAACTATATTAAGTAAAACGTAAACTCAAATTATCCTAAAACGTGGTTTAAAATGAAAACGAGCGTTACGTTTAAAAATTACGCTGGAGCGCAAGCAAAAACGTAAAATTTATGAAATAAAAGGCCTACGAATGTAAAACTAATCTTATTACGTACTATATGACAAAAGAAAATTTTAGAAAAAAGATTTATATTTTTTAGACTTTTATATTTTTTATTATGAATTAATTACTATAAAACACTAATTAAATGTTTAAAAATACTAAAACTAATTGGAAAAATCTGAAACTTTTTGTAAAAATACTTTATAACAATACTAAACTAAGAAAATTGAAAAAAATGAAAAAGCTACTTCGAATAAGCTGGAAATAAGCTCTTAAGCTCGTATAAGCTTAACTGCCTAGGTGTGTTTAAGTATTTGATTGTGTAGGATATGACCAAGACAAGTCCCAAGGGCGAATGGCTTACAGGTACACCACTATCACTCTCTTAAGGGGGAGGTCTCAGGTTCGAGCCTGCCTACCCCCTTTTTGCAAAAACATTTTATTTTTGGAATTTTTCTTCACAAATTTGTTAAGCCACTAAAAATAAGAACTTTTTGTAACTGAGACTTTTTCTGAAAACCAATAATAAGCTCTGAATAAGCTAAAGTATCTCAACAGTTAACAAAATGAGCTTATTATGAAATTTAAAGCTTAAACAAGATCCAAAATTGAAACCAAAGCTGCAATAAGCTATAAACAAGCTAATGCTATTCAAGTAAAGCTAAAAGAACAAATAAGCACACTGATAAGCTTTAAATAAGCAATAAGCACTTTGGCTAAATTGAGAATGAGACAGATATGGGACAAACTTAGAACCACTTGCAGCCCTAGCAAACAAGTTCCAAAATGAAAAATCAAACTTGATACTTCAAGATGGCCAGGTTGGCTATCCAAACAACCAAAAATTACAAGATTTGAACAATTAATAAGCTCTATGTGAGCTTATCAAGTTGGGACCATACACTGTGCACAGGGCATGTTGGCAGACAAGGTACCCAAAATAAGCAGTGAAATAAGCACTTGAAAAGCTGATTAAGAGATAACTAGTATTTTTATATTTTTGTTTACCAACTAGACTTTAAGACCCTAAGAGCTTATAAGCTGAATCCTATTAATAAACACACAGTGAAATTATCTGTTTTAATCAAAAACGACCAAATGAGAAATTTTGACTTTTGTTCAAAACCAAGAGGGTTGACTAAAATGAACTTTAATCTGACTTTAAGCACTGAATATGTTGTTACAAGGTATGTTAAGACTGATTTGAGTACTTTTAACAACTTGCTAACACAAAATCATGATCCTTGATCTTAAAAACTCCAACAGTTAACAAGAGAAATGGATAAAAGAGATTTTGACTTTTGAGCTTATGAACACTGGTTTTCTTGGCTTTCTTGAGTTTTAAAGGACTAGTGAAACTCAAAGACAGTACAAGCACTTAACATAAACAAGACCTGATCAGGTTAAGCAAGCAAAACCAAACACCCTTATAGGACTGTTATGGAACTTTTTCAAACCAAATCACAAATATAAAACACAAAACTGATTGCAGATCTTAATATATCACTTATTATGACTAACGAAGCCTAAAACAACAACCAAAACAACATTAAACTCACTAATGATCTAAATGCAATTTAAACTGTTAAAACTAGAGTTTTGCTAATTACTAATTTAAAAGAACTACTAACTGATTTTAATGTTTAAACACACTTAATTAAGTCTAATTAACACAAAGAAACAGAGATTAAAGCTATTGAACAATTATAACAGTAAAATGCCAAAATGATCAAAAGAGCTTACAAAAACTTCCAAGCTTAAAACTGAGAACCAGGACCAATGAACACCCCTATTAGCTTACCACTAAGCTTCTAACCCAAGGCCATCCACAATTCACCCTGCTCCAGCTGTATACACCATTTCCAAGTGATTTTTGATTTTTCACCTATTTAATTTGTATTTTTGGTTATTTTTGATTTTTCCTTCTAAACTGTTTTTTAGAGTTTCTAAGAGCTTGAAATAGCTTTCTAGGGAGCTTATGTGGCTTACTCAGTCCAAAATAACAACCATAAACAACATTTGATTACTCATGAGATTTTTGAAATTGAAAACTGCATAAACTGAAATTGGAATTTAAACACTGGATTATATTATTGAAAAAGGTTCAAAACACACTAAGATTACTTGCAAAGGAAATTGAAAGCTTTAAAATACACTTGAACCGAAAATTAACTAAACGACATTAAGAAATTGAAAATACACTACATAGATAGATACATTGCTTCCAAGCTCCTCTTTATAGACTTTTAGGACTTCTCTTTGACCTCTGAATCTTTCCCACCAAATTCTAGCCATTGGATCTTTGAAATGCATCAAAACCGTCCACTTGTAAAATTTGGCGCCAAAATCTTCTTTGAGCAGGTATGAGGAATTAATGGTTTTGGTTGAGTCAATTAAGAGTATTTGGTTGTTAGTGGAGGTGGAGGGACAAAGTAAGGAAGGGTGTTGAAAATGTGGAGAAAACTGCTCTGTTTTGGTGTTTCAGTGGGGAGAGGAAGTGAACTGATCCTGGGTTTTTGCGCGCGTTGAGAGTGTTTTGACTTTTGTTGACCGGGGATTAATAATACGAAGGGGGTTCACATTTGGCTATGGCAGGGGCCAAAATGCATTCTGACCTGGGCTCAAGGTGCATTGCTCAAGGGTCAAGGGGTGTATGGGTTGGGCTTGTATGTTGGACTTGGATTTGGGCTTGAATAATTATAAGGTGTCCGTTTGGTTTAGCTAAAATAACAAGGACCAAAATTGCAAATTTTCCAAACTTGAGGACTGAAAATGCCAACTTTCCAAACTTATCACAAGGACCAAAAATGACAAACATTGATAGTACAAGGACCACTTTTGCATAAAATTTCATTTTAAAATGTCCAAGGACTAATTTTGCAAATTTCCAAAGTTTAGGGACCTTTCATGCCAAATGACCAAAGAATCATTCAAGGATCATTTTAAACAACTTAGAATACTTTAAGGACCTTGAATGTCAAAACTTCACATTTTTGAATTCCAGGGACTAGATTTGACAACTTTTAAAACTTGAGGGACTAAAACTGTCAATTTTGCAAACTTGATACATTTTTCATCTGATTTTGATATTTTGCATTTAAAACACATAAAACACTGATTTGTGATATTTTGATCATTTTGATGTGTTTTCGAGTGTTTTCATGATTTTGCAGTTTAGATTGTACAAAAATGATGAGTATTTAGACACTCATCAATCCCCCACACTGAGATATTGCTAGTCCCTAGCAATGATTTGAGAAAACATAATGGATTTGAAACTCTTTACCAAAAGCCATTACTTCTGGAGTAGCCAATTGTTTTGATTCAAGTAAGAACCTTGGTACAACGATAACCAAATGATTTATTGGCAAATCATAAACCATATAACGGATTTGATTTTGTCTTTACCAGAAGCCGTACCCTTCTGGACTAGCCAACTCTTAGATAAATTATCAGAATTATCTTTGGTGAGCTGAATACCAATTATGGATTTTCCACTGCCTTTACCACAAACCATAAACTTGCGGGCTAACCAACTCTTCACTTTTTAGGATATGGTGAGTTGAGAACCATACAATTTTGGGAAAATTGCAAGCCATATAAACGGATTTGAGAAATCTTTACCAAGAGCCGTTTGCTCCTGGATTAGCCAATCCTTATGTCTTATAGACATGGCGGACTGATAACCAAGATGAGTAAGTGCAAAACACTTACTCCAAAAAAAATTTTTGGCCAAAAACGGGGGAATTGGGTGGATAAATATGAAATTCGCGAGAATTCCCCCCCACACTTAGAAATGAATATTGCCCTCAATATTCAAAGTACCGGCGGTTATGCCGAAACTGATAACGTAAAAGGGAAATACTACGGCCATTATTATGAAAGATTTTTTTTTTTTTTTTTTTTTTTTTTTTTAGAGAAACTTATTTACAAAACATGTGGGGCAACCCCCCCCCACTAGGGTGGTAGAACAGAGAAAGAAGACAGAAATATGGGTGAAAACCCATATGGTGCGTGCTAATGTTTTTGATTACCGAGTCATTAGCTTGACTCGATCCCCGCATTCATTGGTTCATGGGGAATGTTTGTAGATCCGGGACAACCACAGGGGGAATGTCCTCTCCAAAATAATGCTTCACTCGATGACCATTCACTTTAAAATTAGGACCATCGGGTTGAGATAACTCAATGGTGCCATAAGGATAAACCTTAGCAATAGTAAATGGACCAGACCAGCGGGACTTGAGCTTTCCCGAGAAAATCTTCAATCTTGAATTGAAAAGAAGGACTCGATCACCAACGTTGAAAACGCGGTTTTTGATCTTGGAGTCATGAATCTTCTTTGTCTTTTGCTTGTAGATCAAAGAGTTCTCGTAAGCTTGATCACGAAGTTCATTTAATTCATTCATTTGAACTTTTCTATGATCACCAGCTGTCTGTAAATCGAAGTTTGCATGCTTTAAGGCCCAGTATGCCTTGTGCTCTAACTCAATCGGAGATGACATGCCTTCCGTCACTACTTGTATGGAGTACACCCGATGGGTGTTTTGAAAGCTGTACGGAAGGCCCAGAGTGCGTCATCAAGCTTATCCGACCAGGATGCACGATTTTCGCCTACTGTCCTTTCAAGGATTCTTTTATACCACGGTTTGAAACTTCCACCCCCCCATTGTTTTGGGGTGGTAAGCAGTAGAGAGACGATGGGTAACACCATATTTTTGCATGACTCTTTCAAATTGGTCATTACAGAAATGTGTACCACGATCACTGATTATCGCTCTCGGAGTTCCAAACCTGCAAACAGAGATTTCAAAAATTTCACAACAACTCGGCATCATTGGTGGGTAAAGCTTTGCTTCAACCCATTTTGACAGATAGTCAACGCCACGAGTATGTACTTGTTACCACGAGACGAAGGAAATGGCCCCATAAAGTCAATACCCCAGATGTCAAATATCTCACAAACTTGAATGGCATTTTGTGGCATTTCATTTCTTTGAGATATATTTCCATGACGCTGACAAGCGTCACAGGCTTTGACAAATTCGTGGGCATCTTTATAGATAGTGGGCCAATAGAATCCGGAATCAAACACCTTTTTGGCAGTGTAGTTTGGACTATGATGACCCCCGGTGGGTCCAGCATGGCAAGCTGTGAGAATATCAATAGCTTCCTGTCCATAAACACACCGTCGGATGACTTGATCCGCACACATTTTGAATAAGAAAGGGTCGTCCCAGAAATAATGTTTAACATCTTTGAAGAATTTGTTCTTCTGCTGGGTTGACATCCCTTTCACAATGAAGTTACCCGCATGGTAATTTGCGAAGTCAGCAAACCATGGGGTGGTAGAATTTCCACGAAAAGAAACCGCATTGAGTGTCTCGAGAGGAAATGTTTCATTTATTTCCTTTTTCTCGAAACATCTTGGCGAGGGTTTTCTAATCTGGAAAGATGATCAGCACTAGATTCTCGCTCCTTTTTTATCACGTATGATGATATCAAATTCCCGGAGGAGGAGAATCCACGAAGCAATCTCGGCTTTGCATCTTGTTTTGCAAAGAGATATTTGAGAGCCGAGTGATCCGTATACACCACGCATTTGGTCAAGATTAAGTATGGCCGAAACTTCTCAAATGCATACACCACGGCTAATAGCTCTTTTTCTGTGGTGGTATAATGAGTTTGAGCTTCAGTCATAGTCTTACTTGCGTAGTGAATAGGCTGAAAATGTTTGTTTCTTCGTTGCCCTAGGACTGCACCGATAGCAAAATCACTTGCATCGCACATAAGCTCAAAAGGCAAGTCCCAGTCGGGAGCAACGAGAATGGGTGCTTCAGTAAGCTTTTTCTTCAATGTTTCAAAAGCTATGATGCACTCGGGTGAGAAGATAAAAGGAGCATCCTTTTCAAGAAGATGGGTCATAGGCCGGGCGATTTTGGAAAAATCTTGTATGAATCTACGATAGAAAACGGCATGACCTAAAAAACTCCTAATACCTTTGACGGTAGTAGGATGAGGCAGCTTAGCAATAACATCAACTTTTGCTCTATCTACCTCAATCCCGTTCTTGGAAATCTTATGGCCAAGGACAATGCCTTCTTTGACCATAAAGTGGCTCTTCTCCCAGTTTAGACAAAGATTGGTGTCTTCACACCTTTGAAGCATTTTATCCAAATGGGAGAGACAAGATTGAAAAGAATCCCCAATAACCGAGAAGTCATCCATAAACACCTCCATTGTTTCTCCGATCATGTCGTGGAAAATAGCCATCATACATCGTTGGAACGTGCCAGGAGCATTACATAAGCCAAAAGGCATACGTTTGTAGGCAAAAGTTCCGTATGGGCAAGTGAATGTGGTCTTCTCTTGATCCTGCGGATCAATAGGGATATGAAAGTAACCTGAGAAACCATCAAGGAAACAATAGTATTCATTCCCTGCTAATCTCTCAAGCATCTGGTCCATAAAGGGTAGAGGAAAATGGTCTTTCGGGTGGCGTCATTCAACTTACGATAGTCAATGCAAACACGCCATCCCGTCACCAATCGAGTTGGAATTAACTCGTTATCTTCATTTGTGACAACAGTTATGCCACCCTTTTTCGGAACACAATGAATTTGGCTGACCTAAGGACTGTCTGAGATCGGGTAAATCAATCCTGCATCAAGAAGTTTGATAACCTCCTGTTTGATAACATCATGGATTTTTGGATTCACTCGTCTCTGATGTTGAACTGCGGGTTTGAAGTCATCCTCCATCAAGATTTTATGAGTACAAAACTCAGGGTTTATACCTTTGATGTCGGAGAGTTTCCAAGCAATTGCTTGCTTGTGTGACTTCAATATTTTAATGAGAGCAGCTTTTTCATCTTTACTCAAATCTCGAGCAATAATGACGGGTAATTTATCATCACCTTCTAGAAATGCATACTCGAGATGAGGAGGTAAGTCCTTAAGCTCAACCTCAGGAAATTCTTCAGTTTTCTCAACTGACTTGACTTCCTTGTTATAAAGTTTGATGGGAGGGAGAGGAGGAGAAGTGTCCTGATTTAACAACTTCTTTAGAAGAATATCTCCCTCCAGATTAATCTCATCTGGGATTGAATCACTAGAGAGAGGGGTAGATGATGGATCATCATTGAGCAACTTCTCAATAAGAAGTATGTCCCCCTCAATATCAATTGGAGCGTGATCAATTTCCCAAGGCACAGAATCACTAGCCAAGTATGCCTCAATCTCTTTCGAGATTGAGTCATTTCCCTCAAAAGGAGTGATAGAAGGAGTGGAATTGGCTATGATAGGTTGAGAAGATGTGGTGGAATCCCCACTCACAGAATTATGAGAATAACCAAGAACTTCTTGAGAGTACTCTTCAGTAGCAACATCAATGATATCTATTCGGTTAACCGATTCAGAATCATAGTTTGCAGAGTACCTCGAAGTTTGATCAAGGTTAAAAGTGACAGCTTCATTACCAACACGTAATGTGATTTCTTGCTCAAATACATCTATGAGAGCACGACCCGTTCTCAGGAATCCTCGACCAACAATGAGAGGAACCTGATGATCGGCATCAAAATCAACAACCACGAAGTCAGCTGGGAAATGGAACTTTCCTACTTTCACAAATACGTCCTCAGCAATGCCAAGAGGACGGGATATGGAACGATCTGCAAGCTCGAGAGTCATGCATGTAGGAGTGAGTTCCGGAAGAGAAAGTTTCTTCCACACTGAATACGGCATCAGATTGATGCTTGCACCAAGATCTGCTAGGGCAAAGCACTCAACCATTCCTGGGAATACACAAGGTAAGAGAAATTTCCCAGGATCTCCAAGCTTTTCTGGAAGCTTCTTCAGAATAACTGCTGAGCAGTTCTCGTTAAGAGGAGTTTTTTCCATTTCAAACAGCTTTTCCTTATTGCTTAACAAGTGTTTGAGAGTCGATGCGAACTTGGGCATCAGCATGATAGCATCCGCAAAGCTTATGTCAAAGTGTAACTCTTGGAAAATTTGGAAAAATTTATCCATTTGATGACTAGCTTTTTCGCGGAGCTTTTGCTCATTCAAATGTGATGGGTAAGGAATAGAAGATTTGGATTTCTGATTCTCAACAGGAGCTACAGGAGGTTCAAAAACAACTCCTTGATTTGACTTGGGTTTCTGGACCACTTGAGGTTGGACTACCGAAGGTAGGACGTGTGCGGTACTTCGTGGGCTAGAATAATGCACCTTGTCCGTTGTTTCCTTGGTAACTTGACTCATTGCCACAGGTGGAGGAGGCATTGGAGTCGTAGGTCCATTGTGTGTTGGAGGTTCACTTTCCACTACCTTTGGAAGAGAAGAAGAAGAAGAGGTAGTAGGGACAGCAGGTCCATCATATGAAACACCACTTCTGGTTGTGATCGCCTTTGCATCGCCCCTCGGTTAGCGATCGTGTTGCTAGGTAAAGTACCTGAGCCCGAGGGTCGATCATTTAAAGACTTCTTAAGATCAGCGATCTGACTGACCAACAACCTGTTCATTTCATCTTGGGGTTTCATGAACTGCTTCGAATCATCAGATGATGGTACTGGAGGAGCAACGACGGGAGGAGCTGGAGGGATAATTTGAGGCCGTATGTTTTGATTATAGCCAAAATTCCCTTGATTAGGATTCATATTCCCTTGAAATTGATTCCCTCGATTGAAATTGTTTTGATGAAGGTTCCCCTGATGTTGGAAACCTTGATTGGGTGCAGGATAGAAATTACCTTGGTTTTGATAACCTTGGTTCATTCTTGGTTGGTTCTGATTCCGGTTTTGCATGTTATGATTCTGGTTAAAACCGGGTGGTGCCTGATTAGTGTTAGCACGGTAGTGTGGTTCATTTTGAGGACGGTATTGAGTACCTCCTTGTTGTGAACTACCGGCTAGAGCATTTGCTTCAAATGGACTACCATCAGTGGCAGTACAATTGTAGTAAGCATGAGGACCACCACAAGTAACACAACTCTCAACTTTCTTCACTTCACCATGTGTTGGTGTATGAGTGAAGGAAACTTTCTTCTGGTTCGCAAGAACCAAAGCTTGAACAATATCTGTGAGTTTGTCAATCTTAGCATCGGTGCTAGATGTACTCAGAGGAGATGAAGAAGAAGAAGGTCCAGCATGAGACTGATATGTCTTTGCTCTGAAAGGACGGACCTGAGACTTGTTCTCAATGATCTGCAAGGCCTCTTTGGTGGTCTTGCTCAGGAAATTACCTCCCGCGGAGGCATTCAAAGAGTCTTGATTGGTCTGATTGAGACCATTGTAGAAAGTATCCATTTGCATTAACTCGGTAAAACCGTGATGCGGACACTTGCGAAGCAACTCTTTGTAACGATCCCATGCCTCCCCGAATGATTCATCAAATCTCTGAGAAAATTTCATTAACTCATTCTTAAGACTTGTGGTTCGGGATGGAGGATAGAACTCGTTAACGAACTTGGTGACAAGATCTTCCCATGTCTCTATAGAACGAGGGGGTTGTTTCTCAAGCCAATTTCGGGCTTGTCCCTCTAGAGAAAATGGGAACAAAAGAAGCTTGATAGCTTCATGTGGGACATTCTTGTACTTGATGGTAGATGCAATCTTGTTAAACCATCGAATGTGTGCATGAGGATCATCCCGCTCAAAACCATAGAATTGACTTTGGGTTACTAGATTAAGCAACCCGGTTTTGAGCTCGAAGGTATCAGCCACGATGGCTGGGACAACAATGGCATCTCCGTAACCCTCGATGGGTGCTTGGAGAAGCTCATTCATGGGTTTGTCTTCTGCCATTTCGACAGGAGGTGGTGGTGGTATACGTTCCTCAGTCACGGCTGAAGGAGCAGAACGTCCTCTACGTCTACGAGGAATCTTTCCAAGTTCCGAAAGTGGACTTGTAGAACTGGAAGAACGAGTGCGCATGCACTAAGTATAAAAATCAATTTTCAAAACAAATGAGGCAAAACACAAGTGAACTTAACCAATAATCACAAATGAAATGGCTTCTTTGAAAAAGGTACACCAAATCAAAAGTGACACAAAGGCAAGTTTTAAATCTGATGTTCGGGAACTTATTATGGTCGCACCCCCAGTTAGGTAGTGCACTGCCTTGATTTGCGGTGGTTGATTTTTATGTATATATTAAGTACTACTGAAAAGACGTAGGTAATGATCTGTGCTGATGGGTTTAAAAACTTTTGACAATATTTTTGGTATCGTCTCGTTTAACCAAATCGTACTGTTTTAAGAATCACCTTAAAGACAATACAAGATAGAAAACGCTACGATTGTTTTGTTGTTTTATATTGTTTTGGGTTTTAACACTTTAGGAAAAGTGTTAATGAACTTTTTGATTTATATTTAACTTTACATAAACTTTTATACAAACTGTGGTATATGTGCAGTAGGGACTGAAAATGCTAAAACACCTTACAAACACCTCCCCGGCAGCGGCGCCAAAATTTGATCTATGCTAAACCGTCAAGTCTAATCACACAAGCTAGCCACTTGTGAATGGCTAACCGTAACAGACTTAAAACAGCTTAAGCACAAATGCAATGAAGTCCTGGAGAATATAGTGAATTCCCGGGTCGTTTAGTCCCACGGAGGATGAATTGGTGTATAAACACTTGATCAGATGATAGAATGATCACTAAGGATAGTGATCAATAAGGATATTGATGGAAAATTACCTAAAGAAAAGATCTACAAATTAAAGCGACTTAAATGCAAATTAAGAAAATTAAAAAATTAAAATATATTAAATAAACGCTATCACTATTTTTACAATGATGTTTTTGTGATATTATAAAATAAAATAACTTAAATAAACTAGATTAAGTAAAACGTAAACTCAAATTATCTAAAAACATGGTTTAAAATGAAAACGAGCGTTACGTTTAAAAATTACGCTGGAGCGCAAGCAAAAACGTAAAATTTATGAAATAAAAGGCCTACTAATGTAAAACTAATTTTATTACGCACTATATGACAAAAGAAAATTTTAGAAAAAGATTTATATTTTTAGACTTTTTATTTTTTATTATGAATTAATTACTATAAAACACTAATTAAATGTTTAAAAATACTAAAACTAATGAGAAAAATCTGAAACTTTTGTAAAATACTTTATAACAATACTAAACTAAGAAAATTGAAAAGATAAAAAGCTACTTCGAATAAAGCTGGAAAAAGCTCTTAAGCTCGTATAAGCTTAACTGCCTAGGTGTGTTTAAGTATTTGATTGTGTAGGATATGATCAAGACAAGTCCCAAGGGCGAATGGCTTACAGGTACACCACTATCACTCTCTTAAGGGGGAGGTCTCAGGTTCGAGCCTGCCTACCCCCTTTTTGCAAAAACATTTTATTTTTGGAATTTTTCTTCACAAATTTGTTAAGCCACTAAAAATAAGAACTTTTTGTAACTGAGACTTTTTCTGAAAACCAATAATAAGCTCTGAATAAGCTAAAGTATCTCAACAGTTAACAAAATGAGCTTATTATGAAATTTAAAGCTTAAACAAGATCCAAAATTGAAACCAAAGCTGCAATAAGCTATAAACAAGCTAATGCTATTCAAGTAAAGCTAAAAAGAACAAATAAGCACACTGATAAGCTTTAAATAAGCAATAAGCACTTTGGCTAAATTGAGAATGAGCGATATGGGACAAACTTAGAATCACTTGCAGCCCTAGCAAACAAGTTCCAAAATGAAAAATCAAACTTGATACTTCAAGATGGCAGGTGGCTATCCAAACAACCAAAAATTACAAGATTTGAACAATTAATAAGCTCTATGTGAGCTTATCAAGTTTGGACCATACACTGGCACAGGGCATGTTGGCAGACAAGGTACCCAAAATAAGCAGTGAAATAAGCACTTGAAAAGCTGATTAAGAGATAACTAGTATTTTTATATTTTTGTTTACCAACTAGACTTTAAGACCCTAAGAGCTTATAAGCTGAATCCTATTAATAAACACACAGTGAAATTATCTGTTTTTAATCAAAACGACCAAATGAGAAATTTTGACTTTTGTTCAAAACCAAGAGGGTTGACTAAAATGAACTTTAATCTGACTTTAAGCACTGAATATGTTGTTACAAGGTATGTTAAGACTGATTTGAGTACTTTTAGCAACTTGCTAACACAAAATCATGATCCTTGATCTTAAAAACTCCAACAGTTAACAAGAGAAATGGATAAAAGAGATTTTGACTTTTGAGCTTATGAACACTGGTTTTCTTGGCTTTCTTGAGTTTTAAAGGACTAGTGAAACTCAAAGACAGTACAAGCACTTAACATAAACAACACTGATCTTTAAGCAAGCAAAAACACAAACCCTTATAGGACTGTTATGGAACTTTTTCAAACCAAATCACAAATATAAAACACAAAACTGATTGCAGATCTTAATATATCACTTATTATGACTAATGAAGCCTAAAACAACAACCAAAACAACATTAAACTCACTAATGATCTAAATGCAATTTAAACTGTTAAAACTAGAGTTTTGCTAATTACTAATTTAAAAGAACTACTAACTGATTTTAATGTTTAAACACACTTAATTAAGTCTAATTAACACAAAGAAACAGAGATTAAAGCTATTGAACAATTATAACAGTAAAATGCCAAAATGATCAAAAGAGCTTACAAAAACTTCCAAGCTTAAAACTGAGAACCAGGACCAATTAACACCCCTATTAGCTTACCACTAAGCTTCTAACCCAAGGCCATCCACAATTCACCCTCTCCAGCTGTACCACCATTTCCAAGTGATTTTTGATTTTTCACCTATTTAATTTGTATTTTTGGTTATTTTTGATTTTTCCTTCTAAACTGTTTTTTAGAGTTTCTAAGAGCTTGAAATAGCTTTCTAGGGAGCTTATGTGGCTTACTCAGTCCAAAATAACAACCATAAACAACATTTGATTACTCATGAGATTTTTGAAATTGAAAACTGCATAAACTGAAATTGGAATTTAAACACTGGATTATATTATTGAAAAAGGTTCAAAACACACTAAGATTACTTGCAAAGGAAATTGAAAGCTTTAAAATACACTTGAAACTGAAAATTAACTAAAACGACATTAAGAAATTGAAAATACACTACATAGATAGATACATTGCTTCCAAGCTCCTCTTTATAGACTTTTAGGACTTCTCTTTGACCTCTGAATCTTTCCCACCAAATTCTAGCCATTGGATCTTTGAAATGCATCAAAACCGTCCACTTGTAAAATTTGGCGCCAAAATCTTCTTTGAGCAGGTATGAGGAATTAATGGTTTTGGTTGAGTCAATTAAGAGTATTTGGTTGTTAGTGGAGGTGGAGGGGACAAAGTAAGGGAAGGGTGTTGAAAATGTGGAGAAAACTGCTCTGGTTTTGGTGTTTCAGCTGGGGAGAGGGAAGTGAACAGTGATCCTGGTTTTTGCGCGCGTTGAGAGTGTTTTGACTTTTGTTGACCGGGGATTAATAATACGAAGGGGGTTCACATTTGGCTATGGCAGGGGCCAAAATGCATTCTGACCTGGGCTCAAGGTGCATTGCTCAAGGGTCAAGGGGTGTATGGGTTGGGCTTGTGTGTTGGACTTGGATTTGGGCTTGAATAATTATAAGGTGTCCGTTTGGTTTAGCTAAAATAACAAGGACCAAAATTGCAAATTTTCCAAACTTGAGGACTGAAAATGCCAACTTTCCAAACTTATCACAAGGACCAAAAATGACAAACATTGATAGTACAAGGACCACTTTTGCATAAAATTTCATTTTAAAATGTCCAAGGACTAATTTTGCAAATTTCCAAAGTTTAGGGACCTTTCATGCCAAATGACCAAAGAATCATTCAAGGATCATTTTAAACAACTTAGAATACTTTAAGGACCTTGAATGTCAAAACTTCACATTTTTGAATTCCATGGACTAGATTTGACAACTTTTAAAACTTGAGGGACTAAAACTGCCAATTTTGCAAACTTGATACATTTTTCATCTGATTTTGATATTTTTGCATTTAAAACACATAAAACACTGATTTGTGATATTTTGATCATTTTGATGTGTTTCTGAGTGTTTTCAGATGATTTTGCAGTTTAGATTGTACAAAAATGATGAGTATTTAGACACTCATCAGTACCCATTTCTGTAATGAACAATTTGCTAAAGTTATGGCTAAATATGGAGTTACCCATCGTCTTTCTACCGCGTATCATTCGCAAACGAGCGGACAAGTTGAGGTCTCGAATTGTGGTTTGAAAAGGATTTTAGAAAGGACCGTAGGAGAAAATCGAGCTTCATGGGCCGATAAGTTAGATGATGCATTATGGGCTTTCCGCACCGCATACAAGACACCCATCGGGTGCACCCCATATAAGTTGGTGTATGGAAAAGCTTGTCACTTGCCCATTGAGCTCGAACATAAGGCATTCTGGGCCTTGAAACATGCTAACTTTGATCTTAAGACCGCGGGTGATCACCGGAAAGTTCAATTGAATGAATTAAATGAGCTTAGAGATCAGGCTTACGAGAATTCTTTGATTTTCAAAGAGAATACTACGAGGATTCATGATACTAAAATCAAAAACCGTTTTCCAACGTTGGTGATCAAGTTCTCCTTTTTACTCTCGATTGAAAATATTCTCGGCAAACTCAAAACCCGTTGGTCCCACCATTCACCGTGCTCAAGTTTTCCCTTATGGAACGGTGGAGCTTTCACCCCATGGCCCAAATTTCAAGGTGAATGGTCATCGTGTGAAACATTATTTTGGAGGGACATCCCATCTATGGTTGTCCCGGATCTCCAGACTTTCCCTAAGGACAACTGAATTCGGGGATCGAGTCAAGCTAGCGACTCAGTGACCAAAAACAGTAGCGCTTCGTGGGAGGCACCCCATGCTTATCTCTATCTTCTTTCTATTTTCTCTAATAAGTGACGTGAAGGGGTTAGCCTCTTCGATTTATCGTGTTTGGTTGTTTGTGATGTTGTGTTTAGGATGTTCCCGATATGAAGACTCTCGTGCTCGAAGTTTTTCTTTTCTCCACTCGAGTTTCATGATCAATGCTAATGGAAATCCGATATCCGAAATCTTATCGACTAACGTTTATCTTTTAGCATACTTAATAAACGGCTTTTAGATTTTCGTTGATACCCTTGCTTTAAACATTGAGGACAATGTTTCGTTCTAGTCTGGGGTAGGGTAATCTTCGATTTGATTTGACCGCACTTGCTTATTTTTTGTCGTGTACTCTCGCAACCCCGTTTTTCCTTAGAAAATAAAAAAATTGTGCAAAAATGTGAAAAATTTAAAATTTTTTGTAAGCTTTTGCTAGTTTTATGATTGAAAAGTCTTTGCGAGTTTCTTAGAAGTTACTTTAAATATGCGTTTTTCTTGAAATAGTCTTTGCTAATTGCTTAGACAAGAGGCTATAAAATGCGATTCTAGCTCACAAGGCCAAGAATTTGCAAGTCTCCCTGAGTGATTTTAAATATGCGAAGCTTTGACAAGAATTTGCTAGTTTCTAATAAGTAACTTTAAAAATGCGAGACTTGAGATTATTTGACGAAGCATTTGCTAAGTTAATATATGTTTTGACACCTTGTTGACTTTCCGCTGGTGAGAGTAGGAATAGAATTCTGACTTGACCGGGCGTGTTGAGCCCTAGCTTGTTCCCTTAACCATAGATAATTTAATTATCGGCTAAGCATCCGCGGATCTCATTATTTGGGATTTTAAATTTGCGGAGATCGAGAAATGATAGAGTTACTTATGAGTTTAGATGCTAAGCGTGGAGTAGATGGTTCTCTTTAGAGCCCATCGAAGGTACTTATGGCTTTTTGTTCCCACAAAATTGTTTCACCACATATCTGTTAAATAATAATTAGAGATGTTGAGTTTTCGACGATAGTTAGTTCTTTATTTTTCTTTAGAGAATCTTTGCCCATGAGAGTTGGGTACACATCGAGGTACTGTCAGTGTTGCGGTGTAATAGACAACTGATTCCTGATAGTTTGCTGCTATTGTTTCTATTGTTATAAAAGCCGTAGGGTTTGGAGTTTGGCACAAAAATTAACATGAAATAAAGCCCAAATGTTTTAAAGTTGAAAAATCCAAAGCTATAAAGGCAGAGGAAAATCCAAAGTCATAATAAGACTTCTGATAAAACGGTAATCCCGTTGAGTTAGTGGTTGAAAAGACCAAGGGCCTGAATTGTAAAAATACAAATGTGCTGAAATAGTGTTAAGCCAAACTTCGATCCGGAGATGTCTAAATAAAGCTTCGTCTCTGGACTCGTAGATGAGTTGTCTGGTCGCCATAAAAAGGATATTCTCCCTAAATCGTGCGAAATTAGGACCTTGATGTGGACCTCATTCTTGTGTGCAATGGTTTTCGAGGGAAGGTGGATAACTAATTAGCGTCTTAGCTTTGTATCTTTATCGGATTAATTTTTATCGAAACGAGAAATTTGAAGAAATTCATTTCTCCCAAAAATAAAAAAAATCTAGAGGCAAATAGGAAAATGGGAGCAAAAGGAAATTACACAAGTAACTTCCATGGGTAGTGTTAGCATCTAGAGTCATATGTAACAATGATTTCGATTTTACGCTTAGTTTGGGAACTTGTGAAAAATCAGGGACGATGTATTCTATCCGTATGGTCACTTCACGCTGTGTTGTGTTTCCTACTCCGTGATCCTAACGTGTTGATTGAAAAATGTTGGAGTTATTGATCGGCATGAAAGTTCAACAAACCGTCACTCATAATCGAAAGTGCTTAATCGTAATATCTACGTGTGAATTAAAAGGTAAACGGGGCGTTTTTAGAATTAAGGGTTCTTAATCTCTTTTGAGGAATCTTTGCTACTTTTTCATAGGATTAGTAGAAAGAGATTGAAATCCTTGGTTTTAGAAGCGTGAGTTGATTGCATTGCGTGGGGACACGACAATGGTTTCGTCTGGGGTATTTTGGTATGTGCTAAAACACATACCTTTTCATTATCAAAACTGACCCAAAATAACCAAGAAAGAGCCGTTTATTGCTAATATTTGTTGTTTTCTTGAGTTTGTGCTTGTGCATGTACGGATACGATAAAACACACAAAAAGAAGCCAAATCAGACGAAAATCCGAGCACGAGAGATTAAGAGAGCTAAAGCTGAGCCGGAAGGTCAGAATCATGCATTTGTGAAGATTTCTAATTTCTAAGGATGATTTTTGGAAGATACAATCAAGTTTGCAGAATTGTCAGAAATAGTCCCTGAACTTTAAGCATTTGGCAGAAATGACCCCTCAAGTTTCAAAAGTTACAAATTCAGCCCTTGGATTATTTGAAGATTGGCAAAGTTAGTCCTTGATATAATTTTCAGAATTACAGCTTTGCTCCCTTAAGTTTCAGTTTATACGTTTTTGGTCCTTGGATTAATAAATGTATACAAATTAAATCCTTGGCCCATGATTACAAAATCCAGCCCAAACCATTTCCCTTACCCGGTCCAGTCCACTCTCCCAACCCGTGACCCGAATAAACTTACCCGGTTCCCACTTAACCCTCGGTCAAACAGTCAACCCAATCAAAATAATATTAACAAACCTTACGCACCAATTTTTCCCCAATTCCCAAACCCAGATAAACCCTAAATTACCCTCTTGCAATTAAGCTCAAATCAGTACAATTAAAGGGGCATTCTCTTACTTTCTGACACCATCGACATGTGCTCATGCCAGTCACTATCCGCGTGATACATTTCCAATCCCTGCTCTCTCATTGGTGGATGAAACGTGGAAGTAATAATCCAAGGGTCCAGATGAAAAGAATGAGGTGGAGATTGATCCAATGGTGATAAACGACTCAGAAGAAGCACATATTTCAGATTTCTAGATCCTTCTTAGCTCTAGGCTTGGCTATAAATAGCCCCTTTATTCACGAATTGTATCATCTTTTCTTTCAGTAGCATAGTTGTAGTTTAATTTCGTTTTAATGTTTTCAAGTAATATTAAGCTTTTGTAATCTCTCTTTGTAATCTCAGTTTTTTATATTTTAATGAAAGTTACTTTTAATCTTAAAACTGTGTTTAAGCTTTAAATGTTTTTCCATTATTGCTTTTGATAATTGTTAATCTCATATTAAGTTCCTCTTAGCTTATTGCAATCTATTTTTCAAATTACTCAAAAATACAAAAAAAGAAATCAGAATAATAAAAAAAAAAAAAAAAAAAAAAAAAAATCTCAAAATCTTCTTATAAACTTGTACAAAGCTTAGCTACTGTTTCATTAAACCAACTTAAGCTTCTTATAGCTTCTAGTGAGCTTAACTCCATTTCAAATTCATTACACACTCAAAACACAAAATACAGTCAACATAAGTCAACTGCTGTATTATTTTGACATGGTTTACTGATTTGAAGCTGATATGGGTTGATTCTGAGTTGGATATGGGTTGAGATCAGAATTATTTTGGGGTTGAAATCAATAGGTTAGTGGTTATTGGTGTTGTTTAGCAAGCCATAGTGGCTAGGATCACTTGTAAGTCCTAATTCTTATTTCTGATCTTATTGCAGTAGTTGATATAAAGTTTTGATTAATTGAGTTTACATTTGATATTAGCAATAGATTTTAGTTGTAGTTCATCTCTGTATAAGTAGATTTTCTGATTAATTCTCATATCAGTATTTATATCTAGTGTTTGGATCAAGGTGTTTAATTGAGTTAAAGGTATTATCAGTGGATTAGTTGTGTTGCATTAGCATCTATTAGGTTTATTATAGTCTTTAGGTTCATAATTTTGTATCCTAGAGTAGCACAAGTCAAAAATCATTTTGAATCTGTCTTAGGTACTTATCTGTTAAGATTTTTAGAGATCATAAGCTTGATTTGGTTTGTGAATTTGTTAGAATAGCTTATTTTAGCCTTAGAATAGCTTAACATAACATTCTCAGTTAGCAATTTGGATTCAAAACTCATTTTAGTCAAAATTTCAAAACTGTCTCAAAAGTCAAAAGTTGCATAAACTGATTTTTACAAAATTTTGTGGATTTCTCATGCACTCATTCCTTGTTCAAAATCATTGAAACTTTGGTGATTTTTAGTTCAGTTGCTTAACTTTTGAAATCTGATTTTTAGTAAATTTTTATAAGCCTTTTTAAGGTCGTAATCAGTTGTGCATTAAGCTGGCTTTTCCCCTGTTCACACTCAGCAGTCACTGAGTGTGACAGAGACAACTTGTAGGCCTTGCACAGGACTCATTCTAGATAGTTAGGACCTGAAAATTGGTCCAGTTGTAGTTTGCTTGGTGGTCTTGAGGACTACAGATCTGATTTTCACATAAGCTCTCTTGATAAGCCAGTGGTTAAGCTCAAAGATAGAGGGTCAGGGCTGTTTGGCCAAATAGAATTTTGAAGTTTTGAATCATAAGCTGGTACTTGTAGCTTGTTAGGACTAGTTGGTATAAGTTGGAATTAGCTTATTTTAGTACAATTTAGCTGTTATAAGAGTATGGTAGCTTATAGTGCTTCTTAGCTTAATTTTAGTGCTTATTCTCAAAACAGTTACACTACATCTCCCATTTCTTGCAAGCTAGCATAGGTTTTGATATTTTTCATAGATTTATAATAATATTTTAGACTTTTCCTGAATTTTTCATAATTTTTAGTTACTATTTACTATTTTTCTTGATTTAAAACTAGTTTTTAATCCTTTTTAAATAGCTTTTATTACAATTAAATCAGAAAATCTTCAAAAAAATAAGTTTTCAATTTTCATAGATTAAGAAAAATATAAAAAGCAAAAAAATAATTTTTCTAGATTTTTCCTAGTTTAATTTGTAATTTTTAGCATTTAAATTAGTTTTAAATAGTTTTTAATTCATAGAAAATAGAAAAAAGTTCAGAAAAATACAAAATTAGTTTTGAAAAGTCTTTTGAGTTATTTTAGATTTTTGAAAAATAGTTTCATAATTTTCACTTTTATTTTCATAATTTTTAATATTTTAGATTAGTTTTAAAAGTTTAAAATTAGTTTTTAATTCAAATAAATTCCAGAAAAATCATAAAAATTAGTTTTAATTCTTAGTTAATTTTCAAATATCATTTTTAGTTAGAAAGTAATTTTAGATCATTTTTAGGACTTAGAATAGACGTAGTTGCATTTTATTCGCGTTTCGTTTGCGTAACTTAGGATTCCCCGTAGTTTAAATTCCCGTAATTGCTTTCCCATTCCCCATAGTATTAGAACATTATCTAAAATCCAAAACATCGAGCATTTTAATAACGAACCAATAACGACGTTGCCCATTCACACCTCGTTGGGAAACGACTCGGATTTCCTAATCCGTATCACTATCACTCACGGGTTTTGATTCATTATCCTTTTTCCTAAAGGGATTTTAAGTAATTCCTTGTGGTTATTTTTGATATTGATATTGTGGTTTTATCCGTACACACATACCCCTTGAGCCTACTTCGAGAATCATTAATCATTAGTCAAATTCATAATCAAGAATAACACATAAGCTCATTGTCTTACACAATATAAATTTTTTTGTACTCCAACAAATCTAGTCAATGAACTACTTATAATCAAGGTCATTTAACTTTTTCGAGTAAAGTCCAAAATACATCCCTGTGTTTTGTCTCGTGTCTCGCTTTACATCCCTAAACTTTTTTTTGGCACAAAACCATCCCTCCGTTAGTAAAATTGGCACAAATACATCCCTCTGTTAGTAAAATCAGTTAGTGAGGACTAACGGTGCAAACATTTTTCTGTTATCTCCTAACGGAAGAGAAAATATTTGCACCGTTAGTCCAAAGGACTAACGATGCAATACGTCGCTCCCCCTAGTCTTTTGAAATTGTCACTTTTCCAAAAGTAGTATATGAGGGGTTCACCTCTCATTTGGAAACCATAAACCTAAAAACTACTTCTCTCCCTCCTCTCTTTGTGCAGCCACCGGAAAACCAAGCCACCACCACCATCGCCACTGTATACCGCCACCACCACGACAAAAACACTACCTCCCCGCCTCTACTCTTGTATTTTGAGCACGTTTTTGTTTGGATCACGACCAAAACACCACGACCACGACCACGACCAAAAAAAACACCACGACCTTGTATTGTGACCACGTTCTTGTATTATGACCACGACCAAAACCAAGCTTATTTCTCAACTTAGTTGCTTTTTCCGTTTGGGTTGTGTTTGGATCTGGACCGGGTGGCAGCGGGGAGGTGGGGGTGGTGGTGGTGGTGGTGGGTGGAGGTGGCGGTAATGGTGGTGGTGGCGTTGGGTGGTAGGTGGCGGTGGAGTGACTCACCATAATCTACCGCCAATGGCTTATTCAACTCTCATTCATTCATATTCATCACCATTACCAATACTTTATAAAACCCAAGCACTATTGAAATCAGTTCCTCAACTGGGGTTGTCTTCTCTTTCTACTTGGAATGGACTTAAGTCAAATGGGTTTTCAATATCATTAAAATCTTTAAAGTTTGGTAAGTTAAGTTTCAGTGTAGTTAGTGCTAAGTCAAACTTAAGGAGTTTGAAATGTAAAAAGATGTAAGCTTTTGTTATGAATGTGATAGTAAATTTGTTTAATTTGTAGTACTTGTTATCTATTTGATTAGTGGCAGGTGGAATTAGCAGAAAGATTTGAAATTGATATCAAATTTGAGGTTAAAATGTTACTTACTTTGACTTAATTAGTCAAAATGGTTATGTGTTTGACTCAAAAAATGAATTGGGTTTATCTTTTTTTTTTCACTTGGAATGGATTCAGGTCAAATGGATTTTTAATTTCATTAAAATCTTTAATTTTGTATGTTTTTGTTCAGTTTTAGTGTAGTTGGTGCAAATACATCTTTAGGACTAACGATGCAATTTATTTTATTGTATCGTTAGTCCTAAGGACTAACGGTGCAAATATTTTCTCTTCCGTTAGGAGAAAAAGGAGAAATATTTGCACCGTTAGTCCTCATTAACTGATTTTACTAATAGAGGGATGTATTTGTGCCAACTTTACTAACGAAAGGATGGTTTTGTGCCAAAAAAAAGTTTAAGGATGTAAAGCGAGACACAGGACAAATCACATGGATGTATTTTGGACTTTACTCAACTTTTTATATTTATAGGTCTGTACTAACTTAATTCTACGTTAACTTAGTTATGATACTCCATATAGTAATTTAAATATATATATATATATATATACTAGCTTCATAACCCCCCTAGAGGCAGTCACAATTGGTGACAAGGCTTAGATGATAAGTTTTGATCTTATCTTGGTTACGGAGTGAGTTTTGGTTCCGTTAAATGCCAACCGTAAGTTGTTAAGCAATAAAACGTAAAACCGGGTATCGTAAAAATACGAAACTTGTAGGAATGATGAAACTCATCATTATACTCCATCTAAAAATATAAAATAAGTGATAAGTCTTATTGGGTGCAAAAACGCTGCCAAAAGCTGGAAACACAGGTCAAAAACGCGTAATTCGCAATTTATCAGAATAGAACGAAATTTCAGGAAAATGACCGTGAATTTATTTAAAGTAGACTAAAATTAGTCTAAAAGTGATATGAGATTTCAAAATGTGGTTTTCTTCATACGTGGGATAACTTAATAGTTATACGTGAAGTCTAAAGTTACGCGATTTAAGCAAAAGGTAGAACGTACAAGGTTAATTTCTTTATGGTCAAAGGAGGAGGGAAATATGTTTGACTTTTCAAAAAAAATGTAAAAGTGTCAAAACATCTTAGAAATATACAGTGCAGAAATGGTTAAGTCTAGGTCTACGTAGAATTGTTTAAAACATAAGTTTAGTCTCGTATGGCTCAGGGTTTATTTGGTAACATTTTTAAATGAAATCTTAAAAATTCTTCTAATTTATTAAGAGTGATCTAAAAATTAATCTGATGTGAGGAAAATTGTCAGAGTTGATTTTCGTTATGCGCGGGATGTTTAAATGGTGTTCCGACCAAAACGAAACTTTAAAACGATGTTTTCTTAATAACTTTTGCGAAAATGATCTAACGATTGACAAACTCTCAGGACATTACTAAAATAATTTATCTTACGAGAATGTGAAATAAAATTTTTATGGGATGAATAGTGAAAGTGAATAGTAAAAGTGAATAGTAATTTCTCGAGGTGAATAGTAAAAATTTGAGAATGGATAGAAATTCTGAAAATGCGAATTGTTACACTTAGGATCACATAGTCCGCTTCAATAACAAAAATAGCTAATTGCAGAAATGTAAAAATCAAATAAAGAACAACCAATGGTTTTAATACCTGATCAAAACCTGCATGATCTTGTTAATCTATGTGATTCAGTACGTAGTGCATTAATCGCAACGGCTTGGTTCATTTACATCATTCATGAGATAGACAATCGAATATAGTAAAACCATGAATGGTGGAGTACATACCTTGAGTTTTTCTTCAAGGCAAAGAGATGGGGTAGTTAAATGTTGCTGCATATCTGACATTACCCATAACAATTTTGACAAACCAATGTTGGAAGTTTCAGGAGAAGAAAAACATTACTCACAACAGTTTGGTTCATTACATCAGTAACCTCAACTTTCAATCCACATCTTAATCTGACATGTTGATATAAGACCAGATAAAAAATGATGTTAAGAAATGAGAAATAAAAAATTACATGAGAAACAATTGACAAAAGTGAGACAGTTACACCACTGATTGCACAGTTTTCTACAAGAATGATAAGATACAAAAAAAACATAGCTAATCTTTAATTAATATAACGTGGGTTCATTTGTTGCCAGTAGCATTTCTCGCTTTACATGATATAACTCTTTTAGAGGCGTAAAGGCGTGT
Source organism: Chrysanthemum makinoi (assembly GCA_910596185.1). Taxonomy (NCBI): domain Eukaryota; kingdom Viridiplantae; phylum Streptophyta; class Magnoliopsida; order Asterales; family Asteraceae; genus Chrysanthemum; species Chrysanthemum makinoi. Next base: position 299,055,545 of record OU343217.1, on the reverse strand, counting down.
TAGCCCTCATCACGGTCCTGTAAATTAAACTGGTGTTTCCCATCTGCGGGGTTAACAAATGCTCAATTATCAAAACCAAATAAAGCAGAAAAAACGGGACAAAAATCATAAAAAGATGATAAACGCCGAAAATTGACTATTAGACCTCCGGTGTACTAACTAAATGCTCAAACCTGGAAATACGACAAATTAAACGCAATGGAATTACAATCCAAACATAAATAACTAATTTATAAGAAACGTGCATTACATCTCCAATGTTCCTTTTTTGAACCACGTTTCGACATTATTACAAATCTGTGTAGTCAATTTCGGTGGTATACCAGTGGTATTTCGGATTTCGGTCCTCCACTGGTATACCAGTCACCGAAATTGGTCCAAATTTTGGTCCCGAGATTTTCGGTGAAATTTACCGAAATCTCACCGAAATTGACCGAAATTGTCCAAATTTCAGTCCAAATTTCGGTGGTATACCGGTTTTCTAGGTTTTCTTAATTTTTAAAAAAAAAAATTTTGTCCAAACTTAAACACAACATAATAAACACTAATTTTTGCAAGTATTAACACTAATCTATCAAATATTGACACTTTTAAGCTTGAATTTTGTATTTTGATTAAGTACTAAGTATTAATTATTATATAGATATAGATATTGCATAATATTAAAATTACCGAAATACCACCGAAATCCCAACGAAATACCAAAAATTTCGTGTCTCGGTACTTGACCGAAACACAAAAATTTCGGTCATTAACTACACAGTTACAAATATCCACTTGAAGCGTAATAGATTGCAAAGCCTACACCACTTGTTCCTCGGCAAATTTCAAATGAGTCACAAACGGCTTCACCAAACCTGACGCCATCCTCTCGGTGTTCCACCACTCGAAACAAAAAACTCACATCTACATATAACAAAAAAATACCACATAAATATCACACAAAATTTAGTGGGTGTTTGGAAAAGCTTATTTTTTGAGTTTTATAATCAATTAACCACAATAAAACTTCAAAATTTTCAAATTAAACCATTAATCATTAACAAAAAATCGTACCTTTTTATCATCGATGAACTACTAACCTTCAATAGATCCCCAATTTGAGTTGAAAAGGAATCTAATAAACATACAAAAAAGCTATTATATCCCAAAATCGTACATTTGGTGTATCATCACTAATTTCCGGCTTGGTTAATCTTCCTCAATCAGATTCTACCTACAAAATTGTCAAAAAAATGCCCAAAATAAGCAAAATTTTATTGAATAAATGAATATGATAAGGAAAAGAGTCAAAAAAATTTTCCAGCAAATAATCAAAAATGGTTAATTCATAGATGAATAAATGAAGATAATCAAGATATGACCAGAAAAAGAATTTGATAGTAATGTAACAATCTGTATATGAATTAGGGTTTGGGTTTTGAATTTTGGGTGAGCTTGTTTAGGAAAGAGCGAGTGAATTGTGGAGAGTGATTTATTGTTTGACTCGAATTGAAGCAGAAATTAAGAGTAGGGATTCTGTTATTGTTTTTTGATAAGATGGAAGTTGGTAATGTTTTGTTGGAATATTAGTTTGGAAGTAAAAGATTAAACAACAAAATGTCGTTTGCCTCAGTGGATGAGGCGTTTGTATTTGGACCATTAAACCCACGTTCGAACCTCGCTGTATACCAATTTTTTTTTTCTTGTTTAAATGGAGATTCTGCCTAGTCACCATTTTCACCTCATCAAATGATGCGCCATGTCAACATTAAAATGCCTAGTCAGCATTAATGACGTGCCATATGTAGTCTCATATATACGTATAAATAGATAGATAGATAGATAGATAGATATCAAAACCATTGATAAAATGAAAAGTTACCATTTTTCTTTCAAAATATGTGAAAACTATATTTTTCACATCTCTTACATATTCAAATTTTCCAATCTTTTGCAGCATGAGTTTAAAGGCAACGAAATTTATTATTTTTACTATTTGCGTTTATAAATGGAATTTATAACTAGTTTTTAGATAGCGAGACTCTATATTGAATGACGTAGAAATCATATATGGCATCCTAATAACAAATTTATGTTATCTAATATTCATTTCCAACTATCTCTATCTGCCTTTCATTGAGGAAATAAAAAAAGCTTAATAATCTAGTAAATAAAAAAGGTTATTTGTTCATTCATGCCATTTTATTTTTGTTTCAATGTCTGTGTATATATATGAAAATAGTAGCAACAATTTATTGTGTTAGTTACTCCCGATGATAACTTGATTCTACCTCAAATGTGTGAACACCTACCATTTTGAACATATAGATTTGGTACAATATATAGGGAAGGGATACAGTGAGAAGAAAAAACTAAAATAGGAAGAATAAGAATAATTTTTAGCCACATATTTCAAATTAGAGCGAGATTTTTTTAGAAAAGATGCACCTAAATTTGTAAATGCATCTGAAATGTGTTGTTGTGGTTTCTTTTTATCATTTTTATTTTAATTTTTCTCTATTTGATCCTAACTCACAATATATATGTATTTATAACAATCAACTGAATAGAGAACTCAGATAAAAAAAACACAAGGATAAAACCATAGAGTACAACTAACATGCAATGGACATTTGAACTACCCGTAATAAAGTTAGTAGTGTTAAATAAAAAATAGGAAAAGTCTAATTATGTAGTAAACAAAAAAGGTTATTTGTTCAATCATGCTATATATATATATATATATTTTTTTTTTGGGAGCTTAGCGTTATTAAGCAAGAGATTTTTATTTATGAATTATTGCTCAACGGTCTTTTTAAAACTACTAAATTGTTAGGGGTAGATCAAATGTCCATTGCATGTTAGTTGTAGTCAATGGTTTGATCCTTCTATTGTTTTTATCTGAGTTCTATTCAATTTATTGCTCAATGGTCTTTTTAAAACTACTAAATTATTACGGGTAGTTCAAACGTCCATTGCATGTTGTAGTCAATGGTTTTGATCCTTGTATTTTTTTTCTTTTTTTATCTGAGTTGTATTCAATTGCTTGTTTTATTTACATATTGTACCTAATCTACCTGTTTAAAATGGTAGGCGTTCACACATGTGTGGCAGAATCAAGTTATCATCCGGAGTTACAAAGTTGAAGGCACCACCTATAGTTAAACATGTTAAGCTATAAATAAATAACCGACTAAACTGCAAAAATCATCCTTATGGTTTGTGTATTTTTGCAAAAATCTTTCCTATCTGAAACCTTTAGCATTAAACATCCCCAAGTCCACACACCTTTGGCATTAATCATCCCTGAGTACTAACGTCGTTAGTTTTACCAGTTAAGTGTTACATAATATTTGCCCGCTAGTCCTCCGCTAATATTTTTGCAATCGTTAGTCCTCATTTTACGTTTTCCGCTTTGTTTACGCTTTTGTCCGTTTTACTCGTTTTCCCCGTTTTTATATGTTCGGACGCTTTTTATTCCGTTTTGTCCGTTTTTTATATGTATTCGTTCCGTTTTTTACTTTCTCCTCCTCTTTTTACGTTTCGTCCTTTATTTTATATTTTTTATTTATTTTAATGTTTTTGTCCATTTTACTCGCTTTTATCTGTTTTTATATGTTTCGTCCGTTTTTTTATTCGTTTTCGTCTAACTTTTATATCTATTCGTTCGTTTTTTTAACGTTTTTTACGTTATCGTCCGTTTTATTTTACGTTTTCATCTGTTTTTTTACGTTTTCGTATGTTTTTTTTTACGTTTGTTCTTTTTACTGGTTTTTATATGTTTCGTCCGTTTTTTATTCGTTTTTTACGTTGTCGTCCGTTTATATACGTTTTTGTCTATTTTTTACGTTCTCGTTCGTTTTTTTACGTTTTCGTCCGTTTTATACGCTTTCGTCTTTTTTTTACGTTCTCGTCCGTTTTTTTACGTTTTCGTCTAGTAAAAACGAACAAAAAGCGTAAAAACGTTTGGTCCAGTAAAAACGTTTTTTCCAGGAAAATGGACGAAAACGTCTGAAAACATTTTGTCCAGTAAAACCGTTTCGTCTGTTTTTTCGTCCATTTTTCTTACGTTTTTTTACGTTTTGTCCAGTAAAATCGTAAAAAAACGAATAAAAAGCGGACGAAACATATAAAAACGGACGAAAACCATAACAAACGAACAAGAACGTAAAAATACATACGAAAACGTAAATAAACAGACGAAAACGTCAAAAAACGGACGAGAACGTAAAAAACGTAAAAAAAACCGGACGAATATACAAAAACTCATTTAAAACGTATTAAAAGGCGGACGAAAACAGATCGCGAGCCGAAACATAGAAACGGATAAGCGAGTAAAAGGGACAAAAAAGTAAAAAGGGGAAACGTAATAAAACAGACGGCGTAAAAAAAAGACGAGCGTAAAATTTATAAAAACGGACGAATACATATAAAAGGATAAAAGCGGGCCGAAGCATATAAAAGCGGACAAAAGCGTAAAAAAGGGCGAATACGTAAAATGAGGACTAGCGGTGCAAAAAATATTAGCGGAGGGACTAACGGAAAATATTATTTAACACTTAACGGGTAAAACTAACGGCGTTAGTGCTCAGGGATGATTAATGCCAAAGGTTTGTGGACTTGGGGATGTTTAATGCTAAAGGTTTGAGATAAGGATGATTCTTGCGAAAATACACAAACCACTGGGATGATTTTTGCAGTTTACTCTAAATAACTGATAATCGTAAGTTCAATATGGGGTATTCGACTTTTTGACTTACCGAATAAAACTTGAAAACCCTAGCTATAATATTCAAACTGAAAAATATTTAGAATTCTAAAGTGAATTAATTGTAGAGGAATTTTCAAATGCTTACTCTTATTTTGGTGCTTACTAAGGGACAAATCCCTACTATCCATCTAGTTTGATCTAATGGTGGGATAAACCTAAGATTTAATATGAAAACCTAAGTCCATGTTTTTTTTTTCTCCTTTTTCTTTGTCTTTTTGTCTTTCTTAATTATTAACTATTTTTTGATTTAAAATTCACGTTTTAATTTTAAATACAAGTCTTTTTTTTTTTTTTTTTTAATTCACTTTTTTATTTGAAATTCATTATTTTTTTATTATTATTATAATTATTTGGTTCACGTTTTTTTTTATTATTCTTTTTTTAATTTTAAATTCATTTTTTTTATTCTAAGTTTTTTTTTTCGCTTTAATACGTTTTCATCTGTATTCATACGTTTTCGTCCGTTTTATATGTTTCGTCTAATTTTTTACGTTTTAGTCTAATTTCGAGGCGTTTTAAATTATTTTCATCCGTTTTCGTATGTTTCATCCGTTTTACGGCGTTTTAAATACGTTTTCTCCGCGTTTTTATACGTTTTCATACGTTTATATCGTTTTAATGCGTTTTGAGACGTTTTTGTCGTTTTCATACGTTTTACGTCCGTTTTTACGTTTTGTCCATTTTAGAGCATTTTCTTACATTTGAGCGTTTTCGTCCGTTTTATCGTTTTAGATCGTTTCATACGTTTTCGTCTATTTTCTTCGTTTTGTTTGTATACATCCGTTTTCATACATTTTTAGTACGTTTTCTTACGGTTTAGTCCATTTCTTACGTTTTTATTATTAGGTTTCATACGTTTTCATCCGTCTTCTTTCATTTTAGTCCATTTTCATACGTTTCATATGTGTTTTAGCTTTCATACGTTTCGAACATTCTCTTACGTTTTTTCCGTTTCTGCGTTTTCGCCATTTTAATCCATTTTTCATACGTTTTTATCTTTTTTAGCTTTTCATGTGTATTTTTCGTCCGTTTTAGGCGTTTTAAATGCGTATTTTTACGTTTTCATGTATTTTGTCCGTTTTATTAGTTTTGGACTTTTCATCGTTGTCATCCGTTTTTTACGTTTTCGTTTTGTTAATTATTGTTAGGCGTTTCGTGGTATGTTTTAAACGTTTCGCCCGTTTCGTTTTGAATGCATTTTTCACGTTTCATCATTTTATACATTTTGTCCGTTTTCGAGCGTTTTGTCCGTTTTCAG
>OU343217.1:298892970-299049434 GCA_910596185.1 Chrysanthemum makinoi | reverse complement strand
GATCTTTGAGTGTTTAGTATTCTTATACTATTATTATCCTCTTTGGATCAGGATGGCTTCCAGCTCTAGTGTAAAGTGTCCCTTTTTAAATGATAGAGTCTCTGTCATACTCAGGTATGTCTAAAACAGGTGCACCACACGATTTCCTTGCGTGGTGTGAGTAGGTGCTTGTTGGGTTTACCTGAGGTGTATGATGATCTATTCCTTTCTTGGTTAGTGGTAAAATACTATGTATGAACCGGTATATCCGGAGCGTCAGTCTCGCGTTCAGTGTTCTATAGGATGCTAATTCATTGTCGAAGGTGCAAACGTTTCATATTCGTTTTCCTTAATAGAAAATTTCTTCTCTAAGGGTGGCCGGTCTATTCTATTCGTGTAATGTGAAAGTATGCATTTAAGGTAGGGTGGCGACGTGAGATATAGACACGAATCTTTTCTATTCGCGATGAGAGTTAAACACTTCCTTTAACATGATCCGGGTATGAATTTAAGGAATTTAGCCACGTACTGTGCACGTACCCATCCGAATTATACATAGGTGATAGGCTATGTATAATTGGGACCGGTGACGGGTTGTTCGTATAGCTCAAACCTTGGTTGTACTTATTCTTGGTCGGTGGAATGTTGTAAAGGTTCATGTGTGAAGTTTCGGTATGATAGTTTATAAGATTCGCTAGGCCGACCAATGTTGTCAGTGTGGCCTATAGTTCGTTTGACCAAGATGTGTGAAATAATGACAACTTGGTTAGAAATGGAATGTTGGATTCGTGATTTTTGGCGAGGTAATATTTTGAGCTGGTATGGTCGGTATTGATAATGATAATACCTTCGCAATTTTTGGAATGTGGATATTCTAAAACACCGTTGGGTGATTCTAATTTGGCACAGAGACCAGTCGAACATCCAAGATGATGTTCTCTTGTCTTTGGAGGAATTTTCATGGAGACAGGAGTTAGAGTCCTTAATGATATGGTGAAAACGGTCATGGAGAGACATATATCGAGATAACACGAGAACAACAACAGATACATTATTAGGGGAAAGGTTCAGTACATGAAGATTTCCTAGAGAAGTACTTTAAAGTAGACTGTAACTTGGAAGTTAAAACTAAGCTTTATTAAACCAGCATCTCTAGCTGAGTTAGTTTCTTCATGGTGTCCGGTGGGAGTCTGAACATTCTCACACTTTCTTCAGGAAAGTGTTTGGAAGGTGCTGCTTGCATGCTGACCCTTCCTATCGGGCACATGCTTTTGATGTGGTCTTCCCACATCCATGACATGTCATGTTTCCCTATAGAGTGTTTACAATATCTATCTCATGTCCAACTCTTTTACAAATCCCACAAGGTGTAGGGCATTTTCCATGGTGGTAATATGGGCATATGTTACACTGGGGTTGTCCCGGCATACCTTACTTCCCGCTTGTTTTAGTAGCCTTAACCTCAGGGTCCCTGACGTTTGCTTGATTGTTGCATTGATCTTCCTCCAATCATAATTCCAGTTCCTCTTGCTACCACAGTACCCCATTGTCTTGCTTGAGGCAGTAAGAACCTTGTCAATCAAGGGTCGCCACCGTAGCTTCTTGAGTGACGGTGGGCGCGGAATGCAACAACGTTCTTTTCGCAGTTTCGGGAGGACATCCCAAGAGTATGCTCGAGTCTCTTTTCCTCAGGTCCTATCATATTAGGACATACTTGAGCTAATTCACCAAAGCGATTAGTGTACCCCTCGAGGTCATTCCCTATCATAGTTAGCCCACAGAGTTTCTCTTTCCATCATCGCCAGTTCATCTTGAACAGTATTTGCAATCATATTTTCTTCAGAGTGTCCATGAAGAGAGTAAGCGGCGTCTATTCCACTTAATCGGACATAAATTTCCCACCATGTGAGGGCTTGGTGTCGAAAGGTGCAAGTAGCATACTTGACTTTACAATTGTCCGCGCACTTGTTCGCGGAAGATTGTCTCTATTCTTTCTAGCCGTTTGCCAAATCCTAGCTCCTTCAGTCCCCTCAAATGCTAGTGGTTTACAGTTTTTGAATTCTTGGTAAGATAAATTTCGTGATGTGAGCATCTTACCAATCTCTTTCCTATTCTCTGGGTGAGGTTGTTGATGTTGTGATCGATTTGGTAGTTGGAAATTCTTGCAGCAACTCGTTCGCTAACAGATTTCTCAGTGGTGGTTGCGCTCAGTTCTGCGTTACTGGAAACATTTTCCTTCAACCACAAGAAATGACAACAATGAGTTCTCTATGAGTGTGAGGACCATGGTGAGGTAAATTACAACGTATATTACTTCTTAATCAAGTATTTCCAGTGTATGACTGAAATATAGCGTAATCTTAGTCTATTAAGATAACGGTTAGAACGCGGGGACTGTTTTTTGAAGCGAGTTTGACAGAAGGTTATAATACACAATTCGTCGTTTATTATGCATAGTTGTTCGTCACAATAAACTTGATTTCATTCTAAGAAGATTCATGGCTCATAGGGCCGATACATAGTATGCGTTTATTGACTCGCTCTAGTTGTATACAACAAAACTATACAAGGGTTTTATTGAAGCCACTCATCACAACGTCTAACACAATTGCAAAGTGAAACTTAAGCATTTCCCGATGTGTCCGAGGTGACTTTGTTGAGTTGTCTTCCATTCTTCTAACCCTGAGTTGGGTCTCCATTCTGGCAAATTGTTGTTGACTCATTTGCCCTACTCTCCATAGTACGTCTTTGAAATTCTACGGCACCCTAAAGGTATCCGTCTCCGTAATGCTATTGTAGTAACGGTCTCCAACCGCGTTAGCCTACTTTCAATCTGTGGAGACGTCCCTGGGGTCTCCTGGAGTTTGCAGAGCACACCTTCAATGTGGTCTTCGAGACGTGCAATAACTTCGTTTAACTTCTCACGGGTTCCTTTCTATGCTGTCCAACATCGTTGTAGCATTCCTTGAGTGTTTCGCCAAGTGCTTGTAGTTCTCTCCCCACTTCTTCGATTCCTCCAATCCTTTCTTCTGGTTAGTATCCCGAGGTCCGACATTTCTTCATTTGTTCTTCATGGCGTGTAGGCGCGCCATAACTGTGTGAGGTTGGTGGTCTAGCAGTGGCTGCTCCTGAAGTTTCCCCAACTTTGAACGAACTAGGAGGTGATGCATTAGAAGATGATGGTGATGATGCAGAGAGACAGATTCTCTTGCTAGCAGTATCTCCCAAGGGGAGTGGATTCTTTGGTGTCTTGGTGAGAGTGTAGGAGTAGTGAATGGGGGTATAGTACTGATGGTAGTGATGATTGGAAGTGAGCAGGTGGAGTGTGGGTAAGTACCCTCCGGGTGAACTTGATACACTACCCTATATGGGTTTCCAGTGTCAGGAGTGAGTTGAGAAGGGGCTGGGATGCATTCAGTAGGTGACAAACCTCTGTGTGCCATCGCATCCAGCTTCAGAGTGAGGGGAAGGCATGGTCTGTGACAAGACGGTGCATATGTGTAAGTATATGTAAAAATATCCTTATAATAGATATGGAGCAGTGAATCAATAGGCAGGCAATGTGTCATGCAGTCATGTAATAGGCAATATGTCATGCGGTCATGCCTAAATTGACTTTGAGTAATATGGCAAGTAAGACAAGCGGTAACTGGCGGTCGTAGAGTGATGTTTTTGTAAAAAGTAGTTATAGTTTAGGGTTTATATGTACCTAGTTCTCTATAACTTAGGCTCTGATGCCAATCTGTAACACCCCACAAATTTTGTTTAGCGGAAGCATGCGTGTTATCTGGGAGCGTTACGAAATTGGTGAATCACAACGCAAGTAATACAGAACGGAACACATAGTCCGTTTAATTTTCATAAATTAGTTTTAAAACATTGTCTTTCAACATTGTTTAGATAAATGGACACATCCCAAAATTTTTGTGGTCCGATAAAAACATCGTTTTGTATAAACGCTTTTTAGAAATTTCTACAACCATCTATCCGCCTCTTGCCTTGCATCCATGTTCACAACTAAGCACCTGAGAAAATATGCTAAAAGGTCAGCTATAAGCTGGTGAGTTCATAGGTTTAGATTAAAATAGTAGGTTTGGACCTTAAGCAAAGGCATATAATCATTATCAAGAATATAATGATATATGGATGAATGTCTATTACGTTAGCTCTAAGTTCATGCAACCGATACTACGACGGTTTCTGTATGCTAAAAGATGTCATACAATATGGGGCCCATAGCAAGTGTTTTGTCCCTCAGCACTTGGTTCCGACATGGTATACGTTTCGCTTTGGCCTAAGCATGGCCAACCGAACGGAGGAGTCACCCTCAATAGATCTATTTATAACATTCGCGCTTCCCAATGGGAAATTGACGGTTCATGAAAGAGGGCATTCTATAGGGACATAAGGGCTTAGGCTAAACCACGTAATAGAAATCATGTAATAGTTTAGGTCCATAAAGGTTTTGCATATTTCTCACCCTAAAGTGTATAAAACAGTTTATCAAGTAAAGGTGGGGCTATGAAAACTCACCTTAGCAAATGTGCAATCCAAAAGTGGGATTTAGTGATTGTTGTGATGCGGCACCGACACGCGACCTAGATAAGGAGGGAGATGTTTTAGTTCATTGTTTTAAGTATTACATACTTAAAATGGTTCAGTTGTCCTTTTAATTGTATTAAGCTAAACTTAAGTTTGTAAAAATAATTAAATGGTTTTACTAGTAAGTATATGAGAGTATATATATACTTTTCATGTTGACACTATGATGGTTTTAAAATCCGTGGTTTGATAAAAATAATATAATTACAATATTCCACTAGTGAGTATATAAATGTGTATATACTTATTTAAGTTGACACAAAATGGTATTGTCAAATTATATATAATTGGTTTATTTTCTAATTGTATTTAGAAAATACTTGAGTTAATTGAAACCTTCAAATTTAATGAATGATGATAAAGCGGTATAGTAGTCTCTATATTTATCAAAATTTGTTGTAACATTTGTCATTTACGCTACTAGTTTATTTGGCAAAGTTATATTTACTCGACATATCGCCGAAAATCTTGTTGTACATATTTTAGTTTGTATATTGCATTGTTAGTCACTTGTTTCATGGTAATAAAACTTGCACTTGTTTCTTGTCGATAGAATATATATATACATCAAAGTAGAAGGTTTTAAATTTGCAGGAAATAAGTTTAGTTTATATCTTGACTTCCGATTAAACACTTCGAGTTTTATTTTACTTTCTATGTAGCTTCATGTATTTTGCTTTTGCTCGTGATTAATCAAACGCATCCTACTATGCGAGTGATGGGGTGGGCCCATGAACAAAACACTACCCTCGTTTGGGCTTGGGGGCGTGGCCCAGAACAGATATATCCAACAAATTTTCTCTTTATTGGAGTGTGTTTAGTCCAATGTGTACAACTATGAGGACGAAATGTAGCCTAAGTTTATAGTTGTGATAAGAGGTTGTGCTTGCAATTTATGAAGCTCTTTTGATGTCAAGACACGAGACCAGGGGTTTTGTAAGCAAGAGTTAGACCCTTTAAACAAGCAAACGGAAGCACATTCGACTCACCGACCACCCTTGTGGTTTCTAGTTAAAACAGCCGCACAAACGCCCTTCGGGTGATGTCGAGCCGATAATGATAAGTAAGTTAACCCATAGCTGAGGTGCTTTGCACCAAGAAGTCTACCAATTGGAAATGAGGCTAACTACCCCACAACTATTCTATGGTTGAAGTGAATGAATCATGAAATGTTTTCATGTACATAAGACGAGACCCAAAGCAGACATCCCCCGGTCTTTATGGGTTCTGCTCCGCGACTACCCGTACACTAGGTACACATGCTCTACATGATCTATGACTCACAAAAGGATAAATTTGCCATACCAAACTATACGAAAATCTCACATGTCCACCCTCGTGGTCCTGTGTACAGCAGGGATCAAACACCCTTCTGGGTGGTTTCCTTACTATGACTCGAGACAAAACAAGTTAAAACATGAACATGATACTTCTCTAAGTGAGACTCGACTGAAATTAGAAATTTGACGTGATTGTTCCTGACCCAAGTGGCAAAGAAACAAACAAAAAAAAAAGAAAACTAAAGTGAAGGATTTAGTGTTTACTTAACCACGATCATCTACATTAAGTGCTAATTTTGCAACTTACTTTCTTTGACTCATATTCTTTTGTCGAAATGGTTAACACACATCATCACATAAGAGATTGCACAAGACTAAAGACCATTACTAGTTGGTTCATAAACTTTTATGTTTTGCTCATTCTGAGTCGGTTCACAGTCGAGGGTCTCCACAATTTAACACAACCTTAATATTGATTAGACCAAACTTTCAAGACTCCAAGAAACAAAACTCATGCATTTACTTCATATCATTCGACAAAGAGAAAATTATATATTTAACAAGAAGATTTAAATACATAAACAAGATTGTTACCCTTTACAAATCTCGGAGGTAGAACAAGTACAAAGCCGAATTAGAAATTAACAATTGACCTCCACCTTCTTGATATCACGAATTGATGATGGAATTGGTGTATACCGACCTTGAACTCCAAAACCCAAGTCAATTTTGAAAGCCCTAAATGTACCCAACCCAATTTTGGTAAGGTTGATGATGAAACTGAGTTTGGGGCGTTGCATTCTACTAGAGATAAAGGAAGTATTTTAGGAAGAGCTTATCCATCTTCCTTTTTCTTGTGACTTTGTTGATAGCCAAAACTAGTTAACTTCCAAAAGCTTAGAAATCTTGGACTTGGCTTAAGGTAGATAGATGTGAAGATATGATTCTCTTGTGTGATCTTATCTTGATTCTCCTTGTCTTATTCGAAACATAGTCCGGCGCATCAAGAGAGAATTGGAGGGACCAAAAACTTACATGGTTTTGGTATGGAAGAGAAGAATATGATGGGATTGCATGTTGGGTTTTCCCTTTTTGGAAGATCCGATCTAGACTGGGGGTAGGTCTAGAGGTAGAGGGAGGTTGAAGATGAAGATTTGGATATCTTCTCTCTGCTTTGTTTTGTCGTTGTGGGAAGAGAGGACAAAGGAGTATATATCTCAGTTTTTTTTATAAAAAGTTTACTTTTATAAGTAATGCAAATATGAATGTGTGTGTATATTGGTAATTTATACTTATAGTTTTAGTTGTGAAAATGTATGTATACGTATTACACTTGTAATTTATTTGTGTACATGCATGTACTTGTGTTACACTTACATATTAATTGTGTTTGAGTCCTATAGAGGTTTTTGTTTAAGTGTAAGTGTGTTAATTATTTTGTGTCCCGCGATATTAAGTTGTGACCGAAGTATCATTGTTTGATAACTTTTATAATGTAGTATCTTATTGTTACGCGTAAAATATTTTGATTTTGTAATATCCCATATCACGGATTTTTCGTTTGTTTTATCAAGTCCTTATCATAGTGTCGGTACGCGTGCAGGTCGGCACTGGGGTAAACGAGATAACCTCTCGTCTTACAATTTCACCATAAGACAAAATGAAATGAAATATTCATAAAATGATAGGAATGCAAAAGTGATGCAATAGTCTACAGTATGCGAGTTAATTACTCAAATGATCAGGTAAAGCTTGTGCATGCTTAATGACTTATGCTTAGCAATAATAAATTACTAATTATCAGTTAAATTTTAGTGAAAATTTACCGTGTGTCACAGACTCTCTCTTAGAGATTGTTGGTATTGAAGAAGGAGACCCTCTCCCTAGTCTCCGCTTAGGAAAATCAATGCGCACTAATCGAGTCTAGAGCCATGAGATTCATCAAAAGATCTCTTAGGAACACTTAAATATTTCATCACTTGTTGTTCAAAACAATAAGGACACAAGTGACATTTTTTCCGAGTCCTCATATATATTAGCAATCTGCCAGAACATTCATGAGGGATTCACAAGTGTGATCCTCAGTGATTGAATGGAATCCTGCCCGGGTCAACATCAACAGCCCTGACAGCAGGTCACTTCGTAACTCCTTGTGGGTACGCTTAGTGTGTCCAAACGGTCTACAGTCGTGGGTGATGCTTCGGTGTACCTCAAGCGACTCATCTGAATGTAGGTGTATTTCGGTACATCGGTTATCTCACTTGTGGGACTCCAGTTCAGAACAGCCTTGGTGGAGAATCAAAGATGTGTTTTCACACTATGCTGTTACACTCTCGAAATTCAAACTGTAAGGCTGGATTATTCTAACCCATGTTTTTTATGTTTTCTTCTTATGGATGCTCACGGGTGGAAAAGATCGTGCAGACTCTTCACATGCTCATACCAACATCAACACTAATTGAAGTTCTCTCAAAAGGCAAAGAAAATTTCAGAAAGATTCTACATCAAGTATGAGCATGCTGGAAATGACTTTCATCACTAACAACAAAGATGTTGATAAAAGGCAGATTTCACAACTAATCACAACAACAAGAACAAAGAACAAAGATTCAAAGAATCAAAGACGTCACAAACTATGAACGCCAAAGAAGTTCAAGACGTCAAACGACCTATGCAAGACAAACAAATGATGCAACCTTAGGGGAGATGGTTAGGAACATGTTTTATTATCAAGTGTAGGTCATTTCATTTGTAATAGGTCATTAATAATTATGGTTTATAAATGTTTGTAATTAGTTTCTCAGATCATGTAGTAAGCCCATGAGCTGTGATAGAAGGTTCTTCTAGAACCAGGGGAAACTCCCTCTTATGTAAAACACTATAAATACCCCTCCCTAGAAAGGGAGAGGGCTGTTGGTTCTAATTGCAATTATCATTTTCACTAATCATTCAATTAGTTCCTTCCACTTTCTCTCTCTATAACTTTCTCTCTCTAGAAATACATATTGTTGTGATAATATGGTGACCTAACAGACTCCATTGAGCGGATGGCTCATGAGTCACCTCGGTCATCCTTTGACCCAAACGCCCCATTAGGGCCTAAAACTCTTCGTCCACCCCATTCACAAAGACATTCATGGTCCTTTGTATGGGGATCATTCACGCCCCACATCAATGTCCCCTCATCTTGAGGACATTGAGGAGGTAATTGGGATGCCAATCCCACTAGGAGAGGAGATTCAACGAACTCCACACCTCCACCAATTCAAAGGCATGGTGGACTCTCACTTGAGTGAGACAATGCAAAATGCAAAGTTCTTTGCTTGCTTCCATCATGACCACCCCAAACATTTCCACCAACACCCATACATCTACCATTCCACCACCACAACCTCCCCAAACATACTACCCCCTAGCCATGGTTGCTCAACTTGTGGCACGGCCAAACCGCTGATAGACAGGGTATGGTCCTTGACTTTCAAGAAGAAATGAGGTTCATCCTCAATCATATCCTTGAGCGCATCAACGCTCTTCTCATCCACATCAAATTAGGAGGTCATAGTATAGCATTTCTAGTTTTCTCTTCTTAGGACAATTTTTTTTTGTTTCTTGTACTAAAACACATCATTGTGTTCCCATTTCATGATCTTTATTCATGAAAATTTTAAACTAATGAATAGTGTTTTATTATAGTGTTGGTGCTTTTACATAGTATTGGAAATGCTTGTAAATGATCATATTTTACTAACATTTTTTTTAGCTTTTATTTTCACAATCCATGTATCTTCCCATTAAGCACCCAATTTAGGGAGCTTTGATCAAGGGGAGATAAGGCACGGGCTATTACATTCAGCATCGAATCTTCTTTTTGTTGAGACAGAAAGGGGGAGAAAATATAGAACTTGTTTATATTTGACTTTTCTGAAAAAGTCAAATTGACATTGACTTTCTTGAAAAAGTCAAAAGGATACTTCATTGGTAATACTTGACTTTTCTTAAAAAAGTCAACTGCATACTTTGACTTTCTGAAAAAGTCAACATCATGCATAAACTAGTGAATACTTTGACTTTCATAATAGTCAAACATCATACACTTGCATTATCATTCTCTTTTCAAGTTCTAAAACTAATATTTTATAACTCTTGCACAAACTTTGTATCTTTTATAAAAATAAAATTTATATTTTGTCCTCAACAAAAAGGGGGAGATTGTTAATACAAATATCGTCATTAAACGTTATTTATATTTTTGATCTTTACCTAAGTTTTGTTAACGACAAAAGTAAATTTAATTTGTATAAAAGCTTAAAGCTTGTCAAGTTTAATAGATATTAAAACAAGCTTTTTCAAACAATATATTCATCATTCAAGCATTTACATTTATGATTTGTAACATCTTGATATGACTCTAATCATTATGTATAATAGTAGTTTTTAGAATGTGTTAGATTCTTAAAACCAAACACTACTTAAGTACTTGCATATTTCTAAAAATAGAAATACAACATATGACATCATGTGATGCATCATGGAAATCATTGGAAGATTTCATTAGATATTTTGTGTGGATTTGTACTCTTCATATCTTGCACAATCTCACTTAGATAGAGTTGACTTTAGCAAAGATTTGATCTCTTGGCTGTCAGACCGGCGGTACCAAATGGTAACGGCGGAACCCTTTTAAGGGTTCCGCGTCGTGGACGTCTGTCCATTTTGGCTATAAATAGCAATGCCAAGCCAAGTAGTTTTTCATTCCTTTCTATCATACTTTCTTACATATCTTCTCTCTAACCTTTCTAACTCAATTTCATATCATATTAGTGATCTCTTTTGTAGCAAAGAAGATCAAGTCACATTCAAGCTTCAAACACGAAGTTGGAAGTCTTGTTTGTTTAGTGTTGTATGATCTAGTGTTGATTCATACTTCATTGTTATATTAAACCATCTTGTGAGTGTGAGTGGTTAGTATTTTAGTCCTCAAAATACATTGTGTGTGGGAGTAGTTGTCCCCTTGGAAAGAACTCGACATCTAGCTTAGTGTCGGAAATAGTGTAAGCGAAGTGTAAAGGTTTTCTCCGCCGGTGAAAGGAGCTTGTTGACTAGTGAAGTTAAACTCTCGAGTGTGAGACTCGAGGAGTGGAGTAGGGCAAGAAAAAAGAGTCCTTGTAGACCGAACCACTAAAACAATGTTGTGGTTTGATCATTTCTATTCTTATTTACTCTTTACATATTGCTTGCATATTTCATTAACATATCTAAGATCAATATCAATTGATCTTTTCAATAAGTTTCAAAACAAGATTTAAATTGGTAAACTATTCAACCCCCCTTCTAGTTTTCTACAATGGTTACCAGAGCCTCGTTACTCAAGAATTTCTAAAATAATTTGTATTTTATAAACTTGAAACGATCCATGGATTCTGAAACCTTTAAAGAAGGGCAATCTATGCAAAGACCACCACTCTTTGAAACCAATGGATTTATCTATTGGAAAAACCGTTTGGAAACATATGTAAAATCAAAAGATAGAGATCTTTGGTTTATTATTGTTAAAGGGGATTTTAGTTCTACAACAAAGGATATTTATGTTGATGAAAAAAGAAACTAGTTGCTAAAAAATACGAAGCTAAATGATGCTTTATAATGCTTTACCTAAAAAAGAATATGAAATAATTTTTATGTGTGAAACCGCCAAAGATATTTGGGAATCTTTAATTGTTACACATCAAGGTAATTCACAAGTCAAGGATAACAAAATTGATCTTCTTGTTCAACAATATGAACAATTTGTTATCCTGAAGATGAAACCATTGATTGTGGCTTTGCTCGCTTTAATACTATTATTACATCACTTAAAGCACTTGATGAATCTTTTGGTAGTAAGAACTTTGTCAGGAAATTTCTTAGAGCACTCCATCCCAAATGGAGAGCTAAAGTGACCGCCATTGAGGAATCAAAAGATCTCTCAATAATGTCACTAGACGAGTTGATCGGTAACTTCAAAGTACACGAAATGGTGATGGAGAAAGATTCGGAGATCATCAAAGGAAAAAGGGAGAAGATCAAATCCGCTGTCAAAAAGCAAAAGCGGAATCAAGTGATGATGACGAATCTTCCTCCGGTAGTGAAGATGAGGAATATGCCATGGCCGTTAGAGATTAAGAAGTTTTTAGAAGAAGAGGAAAGTTCGTAAGACAACCTCGAGAAAAAGAAGCCATTCCGAAAAGATCGGGATGACAAGAAGGGTAAAGGTGAAAGAAAATGTTTTAGATGTGGTGATGCAAGACACCTCATAGGAGAATGTCCCAAGCCACCTAAAAGCAAAACTCAACGAGCTTTTGTAAGTGGTGCTTGGAGTGATAGTGAAGACGATGAAGAATCAAGCAAGGAAGAGATCGCTCTAATGGCACATGAGTCAAATGAGGTACTTTCCGACTCTTCTTATTCTTCTATTGATGATGACACTTTGCAAAAACAATACAATCAATTGTGTGAGCTAAGTCTAAAAATCATAACTAAAAATAAATTTTAAAAACCAAAAAGGAATTTTTGGAAAATGAAGTTTATGAGTTAAAAGAAAAAGCAAAACGACTGAAAAAGGAAAAAGAAATAACGATGATTGTAAATCATGTCAAGAGCTTAAACTTGAAATAGAAAAACTAAAGCTCACACAAGATGTTCTAATCGAAAATAATTCTAAGTTTAAAAGGTTTAACAAAAACATTGCTCTTGCCTATGAAATAGTTAAATCCATAAAAACCTGGAGACATGAATTGGCTAGGTTTTAATGAAGTATTAATTCCAAAGAGTCAAAACAAAACGGCCGAAAAAAGACGAACATTCTGTCAAAATTGCTGCAGTACAGCACAGACCAGACGGAACCAAAATAAGGGTTCCGTCCGTTGTGCAAAATGGTGCCGTGGGTACCTCAGCAGAACAGAATGTTCGCAATACGGACCGACTAAATTTGTAAAAACAAAGAAAACCAATGATAGTGTTAAACTAAAACCATTGTACATCAGGAGTAAGACTTGTCAAAAATGAATTTAGATCAAAAACTACTCAACAACGGTATAAAACTCCTTTTGCCAAACGTCCCTTTCCTAAGAGCAACCACAACGTACAACCCAACTACCAACACAACTGTTGGAATCGAAAAACTTTCCTGACCATATCAAACTCTAGATTACATGCCATGGAACTCTTACCCATCGTTTCCATACATGAATCAAATAAATGGTATGTTTAACCCAAACGGACCCATGAGATATTGGGGACCAAATGCTTGATTTTGCCTCTTAGGTATGCTTGAAAGTGGATTGAACCTGATGAATGGATTAAAGATAGTGGATGCTCACGACACATGACGGGCAACAAAAGTCTCTTCTCATCATACCAAGAGTATGACGAGGTAATGTCACCTTTGGTAGCAATCTCAAAAGCAAAATTATTGGCAAAGGTACGATTGCTCGTAACTCCCTAACTATTGAAAATGTTGCTCATGTGGATAGGTTAGGATTTAATCTACTTAGTATTAGCCAATTATGTGATAAAAAGTATAAAGTACTATTTGAGGAAAATGGTAGTAAAATACTAAAAGATGGTATCACCATAGCTAAAGGAGTTAGGAAAAAATAAATATACGTCATGAGATAGATAAAACATATAATGACAAACTTTGCCTAACAACATTAGACGATAGCTCTTCTCTTTGGCATAGACGCTTAGGTCATGCTAATATGAGACTTATACAAAACCTATCTTCAAAAGAGTTAGTTAGAAATTTACCAAAACTAAAATATGATCAACACTTTTATGACGCTGCAAAATTGGTAAACAAACACATAGTAGTCACAAATCTAAAATATGGTGTCCACATCTAAGTGTCTAGAATTATTACATATGGACTTGTTTGGACCATCCGCTATAAGAAGCTACGGAGGCAACTTATACACTTTGGTCATAGTAGATGATTACTCAAGGTTTACTTGGACGTGGTTTTTGAAAACCAAAAATGAAGCTTTTGATAAATTTGAAATTCTTAGCAAGAAAATTCAAAATATTCTAGGTGTCAAAATTGTGTCAATCCGAACGGATCATGGTCGTGAATTTGACAACGAAACTCAATTTGGAAACTTTTGTGATACAAATGGTATAACACATAACTTTTCGGCTCCACGAACACCTCAATCAAATGGAGTAGTAGAACGTAAAAATAGAACAATTCAAGAAATGAGTAGAACAATGCTTAATGAACAAAACATTCCTCAAAAGTTTTGGTGTAACGCCGTTGACACTTCTACATATATTTTGAATAGAGTTTTAATACGTCCTT
Organism: Chrysanthemum makinoi; assembly: GCA_910596185.1. Taxonomy (NCBI): domain Eukaryota; kingdom Viridiplantae; phylum Streptophyta; class Magnoliopsida; order Asterales; family Asteraceae; genus Chrysanthemum; species Chrysanthemum makinoi. The sequence goes on along the minus strand of OU343217.1, from coordinate 299,035,238 downwards.
TCTTAAACAAAACACCATATGAGCTTTATAAAGGTAAAAAGCCAACTCTAGGATATTTTAGAATCTTTGGTTGTAAATGTTTTATTCTTAATACTAAAGATTACCTCACCAAGTTTGACCCAAAGTCTTATGAAGGTGTATTTCTTGGTTATTCTCAAACTAGTAAAGCTTACATTGTCCTAAACAAAGAAACAATGATAGTCGAGGAATCGTTGAACATAACATTCGACGAAAGTCCACCTCCCTCTAAGACATCACCTTTGGTAGATGATGACTTAGTTGAAAGTCAAATGATAGAAGGTCAAGAAATAATTAATAATAACAAGGAAGATGAACCATTAAATAAAGAAATTATAAACATCAAAGAATCTAAGAGTCATCCGTTAGACAAGGTCATAGGACAACTAAATCAAAGAACCTTAAGGTCACAAGCCCAAAATCAAAGTAATTATTTTTGTTTTGTATCCACCATTGAACCGAAAAACATAAATGAAGCAATAAAAGATGAATCATGGGTAATTGCCATACAAGAAGAGTTAAACCAATTCGTTAGAAATGATGTTTGGAAATTAGTTCCAAAACCTAAAGATCAAACTATAATCGGAACAAAATGGGTTTTTCGAAATAAAATGGATGAAAATGGTATAGTATCTAGAAAAAAAGCTAGGCTTGTAGCGCAAGGTTATAATCAACAAGAGGGGATTGATTATGATGAAACTTATGCACCGTTAGCTAGACTTGAGTCTATTAGAATATTGTTTGCTTATGCATGTGCCTATGATTTTAAATTATTTCAAATGGATGTTAAAAGTGCCTTTCTTAATGGGTTTATTAACGAAGAAGTGTATGTTGCTCAACCTCCCGGTTTCACGGACTTTGAGAAACCACATCATGTCTTCAAACTCAAGAAAGCATTGTATGGTCTTAAGCAAGCACCAAAAGCTTGGTACGACCGACTTAAGACTTTCTTATTGATAACAAATATACTATGGGATTAGTAGATAATACTCTTTTACCAAGAAAAAGGAATCACATATTATCATTGTTCAAATATACGTTGATGACATTATATTCGGATCAACTTGTCAAGAATTATGTGATGATTTCTCTAAATCATGCACGACGAGTTTGAAATGAGTATGATGGGTGAGTTAAATTTCTTTCTAGGACTTCAAATTAAACAACTAGAAGATGGCATATTTTTAACCAATCTAAATATATAAAAGACATGCTTAAGAAATTTGGTCTTGAAGATTCCAAACCAACTAAGACACCCATGTCCTCGGACACTAAACTAACCAAGGATGAGGAAGGTGAATCCGTAGATAACACTAAATATTGAGGAATGATTGGTAGCCTACTCTATCTTACGCCTAGTAGACCCGACATTATGTTTAGTGTTTGTCTATGTGCTCGCTTTCAAGAAAACCCAAAGGCATCACAATTAGAAGCCTTAAAAAGGATTTTTAGATACATTAAGGGAACAACGTGTTTAGGATTATGGTATCCCAAAGGAACGGGTGTAGAAACCATAGTGTATGCCGACTCGGATCATGCCGGTGACTATGTCGATAGAAAAAGTACAAGTGGTATTTGCACTTTTGTTGGACATTGTCTCACCTCATGGTTTGCAAAGAAGCAAACCGCCTTGGCCATTTCAACTACTGAAGCCGAGTACGTCTCAGCCGGAAAGGCATGTCAACAAGCTCTTTGATGAAGCAAGCTCGGGGAGATTACGGATTCATCTCAACGACATTGCGATACTTTGCGACAATAAAGGAGCCATCGATCTCAGCAAGAATCCCATTCAACATGCTCGTACAAAGCATATTGAAATGCGCCATCACTTTCTTCGCGACAATGTTCAAAAAGGAAACATTTCACTCGAGAAAGTATCCCCCGAAGACAACATTGCCGTCATCTTAACTAAGCCTCTTAAACGAGAACCTTTTAATCTTCTTAGACTTGGTTTAGGGTTAATGGAACCAAACATGTAGGATAAACATAGCCCAAAACATTAGAATAGTCAAAACTAAACATTTTGTCTTGTACCTGCTACTGTAGCCACGGCACTAAACGACAACACAGACGGAACCAAATATTTGGTGCCGTCTGGTCCGTGGTGTCTACAGAAGCAAAACTGCTATATACAAATCATCCTCTTTCTCAAAACCCACTTTACCAAAACGTGTAAAACTTAAACCAAGCTCATTATTGTCACCTTCCCAATTTGTCACTAATCATGAAGATAACATCATTGTAAGTATCCTAACTCCATTTTATCTCTTAATTCTGAGTCTCGGATTCTTATTTGTGCACAAAACTATCACAAATCATTACATGGGGTTTTATGTATGCTTTTATACCAAATATGAATTCAATTGGCAAATTGCATAACTAGTCATTGAAATTAGGTACTACATTATCATATTGCATAAACAAATCATGCTTCCTACTAATTGATAGATAATGAATATAAGGCCTTGTTTAAACAACCAAACACCCCATGTCAAAAGTTTTGAAAAGCTTCTCACTTGTAGGAAAACAATTTTTTCATTGCTAATACAAATAGAAATGTTAAATTTTCATCACTTGCATGCTCTTGAATACTAAAGGTATTGCATAACTAATATGCATTCCCGGGTATATTCAAATGAAGCCACATTGAATTAGGAGCATTTGGGTTATCTCATGGTATTTGCCAAACACCCCTCTAAAACCATTTTGTGCATAAAATGAGTCGGGATAACCGCAACTCCAAATTGTTTTCATATAGGCACACACTAGAACCAAAAACGTTAAAACTTATTCTCAGTTTTAACATATTAACTCTTGTCCTTAGGAATAACCATGGTAGCCGCAAGATTCTATGATCACAAAGACACCCTTAACTACATTCCCAAACACCACAAAACCAAAGTAAAAAATGACAAAATCATCTCCAAAACCTTACAAGAAGACCGCTAGAATTAGTGTGAGGCCTTGTTTCTTCGTTAACCTTAGCTCCTCATCCGAGCCTTCTCCACTCACAATTTCATCTCCCATCCGAGATGATACAAGCCTTACCGTAGCCACACCTACTCAATCACACATTGTGATCACCACTCCACCACCAACAAAAACACCAACTTCACCTCCACCGGCACCCATCCAAACATCCAAAACACCTCACCACCTTCACCAAAGTCTCCAACTCTCACTCCTATGGAGTTATTTTCCACTCCACCTACTTCACCAAATCCTTTTGGAGGACTTGATGACTTGACCCCTAGGCCAAATCATCCACCACCATTGCCATCATTTGACTCCATTGAGCGGATGGCTCATGAGTCACCTCGGTCATCCTTTGACCCAAATTTCGCATCATTAGGGCCTAAACCTCTTCTCTTCCACCCCATTCACAAAGACATTCATGGTCCTTTGTATGTGGATCATTCACTCCCCACATCAATGTCCCCTCATCTTGAGGACATTGAGGAGTGTATGGGGGATGCCAATCCCACTAGAGAGGAGATTCAAACGGAACTCCACAACCTCCACCATATCAAAGGCATGGTGGACTCTCACTTGAGTGAGACAATGCAAATGCAAAGTTCTTTGCTTGCTTCCATCATGACCACCCAAACATTCCACCAACACCCATACATCTACCATTCCCACCACACAACCTCCCCAAACATACTACCCCTAGGCATGGTTGCTCAATTTGAGCAAACGCCCAAACCGTTGATAGGACACGGGTTATGGTCCTTGACTTTCGAGAAGAAATGAGGTTCATCCTCAATCATATCCTTGAGAGCCTCAACGCTCTTTCTCATCCACCATCAAATTAGGATGGTCATAGTTTAGCATTTCTAGTTTTCTTCTCTAGGATAATTTTTTTTTTCTCTTGTACTAAAACACATCATTGTGTTCCCATTTCATGATCTTTATTCATGAAAACTTTAACTAATGAATAGTATTTTTATTATAGTGTGGTGCTTTACATAGTATTTGGAAATGCTTGTGAATGATCATTATTACTAACAATTTTTTTTTGTAGCTTTTTTCACAATCCATGTATCTTCCCATTAAGCACCCAATTTAGGGGAGCTTTGATCAAGGGGGAGATAATGGCACGGGCTCATTACATTCCGCAAGATCGCTTCTTTTTTTTGTTGAGACAAAAAGGGAGAGAAAATATAGAACTTGATTATATTTTGACTTTTCTGAAAAAGTCAAATTGACATTGACTTTCTGAAAAAGTCAAACAGGATACTTCATTGGTAATACTTGACTTTTCTTAAAAAGTCAATCTGCATAATACTTTGACTTTCTGAAAAAGTCAACATCATGCTTTAATAGTGAATACTTTGACTTTCTGAAAAATTCAAACATCATACACTTGCATTATCATTCTCTCTTCAAGTTTTAAAACAAATATTTTTATAACTCTGCACAATCCTTTGTATCTTTTATAAAAATAAAATTTTTATTTTGTCCTCAACAAAAAGGAGGAGATTGTTAATACAAATATCGTCATTAAACGTTATTTATATTTTGATCTTTACCTAAGTTTTGTTAACGACAAAAGTAAATTTAATTTGTATAAAGCTTAAAGCTTGTCAAGTTTAATAGATATTAAAACAAGCTTTTTCAAACAATATATTCATCATTCAAGCATTTACATTTATGATTAGTAACATCTTGATATGACTCTAATCATTATGTATGATAGTAGTTTTAGAATGTGTTAGGTTCTTAAAACCAAACACTACTTAAGTACTTGCATATTTCTAAAATAGAAATACAACATATGACATCATGTGATGCATCATGGAAATCATTGGAAGATTTCATTAGATATTTTGTGTGGATTTGTACTCTTCATATCTTGCACAATCTCACTTAGATAGAGTTGACTTTAGCAAAGATTTGATATCTTGGCTGTCAGACCGGCGGTACCAAATTGGAACACGGGCGGAACCCTTTTAAGGGTTCCGGTCCGTGGACGCCCCTGTCCATTTTGGCTATAAATAGCAATGCCAAGCCAAGTAGTTTTTCATCCCTTTCTATCATACTCTCATACATATCTTCTCTCTAACCTTTCTAACTCAGTTTCATATCATATTAGTGATCTCTTTGTAGCAAAGAAGATCAAGTCACATTCAAGCTTCAAAAGCGAAGTTGGAAGTCTTGTTTGTTTAGTGTTGTATGATCTAGTGTTGATTCATACTTCATTGTTGTATTAAACCATCTTGTGAGTGTGAGTGGTTAGTATTTTAGTCCTCAAAATACATTGTGTGTGGGAGTAGTTGTACCCTTGGAAAGAACTCGACATCTAGCTTAGTGTCGGAAATAGTGTGTTTAAGTGTAAAGGTTTCCTCCGCCGGTGAAAGGAGCTTGTTGACTAGTGAAGTTAAACTCTCGAGTGTGAGACTCGAGGAGTGGAGTAGGGCAAGGAAAAAGAGTCCTTGTAGACCGAACCACTATAAACAACTTGTTGTGGTTTGATCATTTCTTTCCTTATTTACTTCTTACATATTGCTTGCATATTTCATTAACATATCTAAGATCAATATCAATTGATCTTTTCAATAAGTTTCAAAACAAAGATTTTAATTGGTAAACTATTCAACCCCCTTCTAGTTTTCTACAATTGGTACCAGAGCCTCGTTGCTCAAGAATTTCTAAAATAATGTGTATTTTATAAACTTGAAACGATCCATGGATTCTAAAACTTTAAAGAAGGGCAATCTATGCAAAGACCACCACTCTTTGAAACCAATGGATTTATCTATTGGAAAAACCGTTTGGAAACATATGTAAAATCAAAAGATATAGATCTTTGGTTTATTATTGTTAAAGGGGATTTTAGTTCTACAACAAAGGATATTTCAGTTGATGAACAAAAGAAACTAGTTGCTAAAAATAATGAAGCTAAAATGATGCTTTATAATGCTTTACCTAGAAAAGAATATGAAAGAATTTTTATGTGTGAAACCGCCAAAGATATTTGGGAATATTTAATTGTTACACATCAAGGTAATTCACAAGTCAAGGATAACAAAATTGATCTTCTTGTTCAACAATATGAACAATTTGTTATCCCTGAAGATGAAACCATTGATTGTGGCTTTGCTCGCTTTAATACTATTATTACATCACTTAAAGCACTTGATGAATCTTTTCGTAGTAAGAACTTTGTCGGGAAATTTCTTAGAGCACTCCATCCCAAATGGAGAGCTAAAGTGACCGCCATTGAGGAATCAAAAGATCTCTCAATAATGTCACTAGACGAGTTGATCGGTAACCTCAAAGTACACGAAATGGTGATGGAGAAAGATTCGAGATCATCAAAGGAAGAAGGGAGAAGATCAAATCCGTTGCTCTAAAAGCAAAAGCGAAATCAAGTGATGATGACGAATCTTGCTCTGTAGTGAAGATGAGGAATATGCCATGGCGTTAGAGATTTTAAGAAGTTCTTTAGAAGAAGAGGAAAGTTCGTAAGACAACCTCGAGAAGAAAAGAAGCCATTCCAAAAGGATCGGGATGACAAGAAGGGTAAAGGTGAAAGAAAATGTTTTAGATGTGGTGATGCAAGTCACCTCATAGAGAATGTCCCAAGCTCCCTAAAAGCAAAACTCAACGAGCTTTTGTAAGTGGTGCTTGGAGTGATAGTGAAGACGATGAAGAATCAAGCAAGGAAGAGATCGCTCTAATGGCACATGAGTCAAATGAGGTACTTTCCGACTCTTCTTATTCTTCTATTGATGATGACACTTTGCAAAAACAATATAATCAATTGTGTGAGCTAAGTCTAAAAATCATAACTAAAAATAAATTTTAAAAACCAAAAAGGAATTTTTGGAAAATGAAGTTTATGAGTTAAAAGAAAAAGCAAAACGACTTGAAAAGGAAAAGCAAATGACGATGATTGTAAATCATGTCAAGAGCTTAAACTTGAAATAGAAAAACTAAAGCTCACACAAGATGTTCTAATCGAAAATAATTCAAAGTTTAAAAGGTTTAACAAAAACATCGCTCTTGCCGATGAAATAGTTAAAATTCATAAAACACCTGGAGACATGAATGGGCTAGGTTTTAATGAAGTATTAATTCCAAAGAGTCAAAACAAAAACGGCCGAAAAAAGACGAACATTCTGTCAAAATTGCTGCAGATACAGCACGGACCGACGGAACCAAAATATGGGTTCCGTCCGTTGTGCAAAATGGTGCCGTGGGTACTTCAGCAGAACATAATGTTCGCAATACGGACCGTACTGAATTTGTTAAAATAACAAAGAAAACCAATGATAGTGTTAAACTAAAACCAGCTGTTACATCAGGAGTAGGACTTGTCAAAAATGAATTTAGATAAAAACTACTCAACAACGATATAAAACTCCTTTTGCCAAACGCCCCTTTCCTAAGAGCAACCACAACGCACAACCCAACTACCAACACAATGGTTGGAATCAAAACTTTCCTAGACCATATCAAACTCCAGATTACATGCCATGGAACTCTTACCCATCGTTTCCATACATGAATCAAATAAATGGTATGTTTAACCCAAACGGACCCATGAGATATTGGGGACCAAATGCTTGAGTTATTTGCTTCTTAGGTATGCTTGAAAGTTGGATTGGAACCCGATGAATGGATAAAAGATAGTGGATGCTCACGACACATGACGGGCAACAAAGTCTCTTCTCATCATACCAAGAGTATGACGGAGGTAATGTCACCTTTGGTAGCAATCTCAAAAGCAAAATTATTGGCAAAGGTACGATTGCTCATAACTCCCTAACTATTGAAAATGTTGCTCATGTGGATAGGTTAGGATTTAATCAATTTAGTATTAGCCAATTATGTGATAAAAAGTATAAAGTACTATTTGATGAAAATGGTAGTAAAATACTAAAAGATGGTATCACCATAGCTAAAGGAGTTAGGAAAAATAACATATACGTCATGAAAATAGATAAAACATATAATGACAAACTTTGCCTAACAACATTAGACGATAGCTCATCTCTTTGGCATAGACGCTAGGTCACTAATATGAGACTTATATAAAACCTATCTTCAAAAGAGTTAGTTAGAAATTTACCAAAACTAAAATATGACCAACACTTTTGCGACGCTTGCAAAATTGGTAAACAAACCATAGTAGTCACAAATCTAAAAATATGGTGTCCACATCTAAGTGTCTAGAATTATTACATATGGACTTGTTTGGACCATCCGCTATAAGAAGCTATGGAGGCAACTTATACACTTTGGTCATAGTAGATGATTACTCAAGGTTCACTTGGACGTTGTTTTTGAAAACCAAAAATGAAGCTTTTGATAAATTTGAAATACTTAGCAAGAAAATTCAAAATCTTCTAGGTGTCAAAATTGTGTCGATCCGAACGGATCATGGTCGAGAATTTGACAACGAAACTCAATTTGGAAACTTTTGTGATACAAATGGTATAACACATAACTTTTCGGCTCCACGAACACCTCAATCAAATGGAGTAGTAGAACGAAAAAATAGAACAATTCAAGAAATGAGTAGAACAATGCTTAATGAACAAAACATTCCTCAAAAGTTTTGGTGTAACGCCGTTGACACTTCTACATATATTTTGAATAGAGTCTTAATACGCCCTTTCTTAAACAAAACACCATATGAACTTTATAAAGGTAAAAAGCCAACTTTAGGATATTTTAGAGTCTTTGGTTGTAAATGCTTTATTCTTAATACTAAAGATTATCTCACCAAGTTTGACCCAAAGTCTTATGAAGGTGTATTTCTTGGTTATTCTCAAACTAGTAAAGCTTACATTGTCCTAAACAAAGAAACAATGATAGTCGAGGAATCGTTGAACATAACATTCGACGAAAGTCCACCTCCCTCTAAGACATCACCTTTGGTAGATGATGACTTAGTTGAAAGTCAAATGATAGAAGGTCAAGAAATAATTAATAATAACAAGGAAGATGAACCATTAAATAAAGAAATTATAAACATCAAAGAATCTAAAAGTCATCCGTTAGACAAGGTCATAGGACAACTAAATCAAAGAACCTTAAGGTCACAAGCCCAAAATCAAAGTAATTATTTTTGTTTTGTATCCACCATTGAACCGAAAAATATAAATGAAGCAATAAAAGATGAATCATGGGTAATTGCCATGCAAGAAGAGTTAAACCAATTCGTTAGAAATGATGTTTGGAAATTAGTTCCAAAACCTAAAGATCAAACTATAATTGGAACAAAATGGGTTTTTGGAAATAAAATGGATGAAAATGGTATAGTATCTAGAAACAAAGCTAGGCTTGTAGCACAAGGTTATAATCAACAAGAGGGATTGATTATGATGAAACTTATGCACCGGTAGCTAGACTTGAGTCTATTAGAATATTGCTTGCTTATGCATGTGCCTATGATTTTAAATTATTTCAAATGGATGTTAAAAGTGCCTTTCTTAATGGGTTTATTAACGAAGAAGTGTATGTTGCTCAACCTCCCGGTTTCACCGACTTTGAGAAACCACATCATGTCTTCAAACTCAAGAAAGCATTGTATGGTCTTAAGCAAGCACCAAAAGCTTGGTACGACCAACTTAAGACTTTTCTTATTGATAACAAATATACTATGGGATTAGTAGATAATACTCTTTTTACCAAGAAAAAGGAATCACATATTATCATTGTTCAAATATACGTTGATGACATTATATTCGGATCAACTTGTCAAGAATTATGTGATGATTTCTCTAAAATCATGCACGACGAGTTTGAAATGAGTATGATGGGTGAGTTAAATTTCTTTCTAGGACTTCAAATTAAACAACTAGAAGATGGCATATTTTTAACCAATCTAAATATATAAAATACATTCTTAAGAAATTTGGTCTTGAAGATTCCAAACCAACTAAGACACCCATGTCCTCGGACACTAAACTAATCAAGGATGAGGAAGGTGAATCCGTAGATAACACTAAATATAGAGGAATGATTGGTAGCCTACTCTATCTTACGGCTAGTAGACCCGACATTATGTTTAGTGTTTGTCTATGTGCTCGCTTTCAAGAAAACCCAAAGGCATCACACTTAGAAGCCTTAAAAAGGATTTTTAGATACATTAAGGGAACAACGTGTTTAGGATTATGGTATCCCAAAGGAACGGTATAGAAACCATAGTGTATGCCGACTCGGATCATGCCGGTGACTATGTCGATAGAAAAAGTACAAGTGGTATTTGCACTTTGGTTGGACATTGTCTCACCTCATGGTTTGCAAAGAAGCAAACCCTTTGAGGCCATCTCAACTATGAAGCGGTCGCCTCGCCGGAAAAGCATGTAAACAAGCTCTTTGGATGAAGCAAGCTCTCGTAGATTACGGAATTCATCTCAACGACATTGTGATACTTTGCGACAACAAAGGAGCCATCGATCTCAGCAAGAATCCCGTCAACATGCTCGTACAAAGCATATTGAAATGCGCCATCACTTTCTTCGCGACAATGTTCAAAAAGGAAACATTTCAATCGAGAAAGTATCCCCCGAAGACAACATTGCCGACATCTTAACTAAGCCTCTTAAACGAGAACCTTTTAATCTTCTTAGACTTGGTTTAGGGTTAATGGAACCAAACATGTAGGATAAACATAGCCCAAAACATTAGAATAGTCAAAAATAAAAATTTTGTCTTTACTGCTACTGTAGCCACGACACCAAACGATAACAAAGACGGAACCAAATATTTGGTGCCGTCTGGTCGTGGTGTCTAAAAGAAAACTGCTATATACAAATCATCCTCTTCCTCAAAACCACTTTACCAAAACGTGTAAAACTTAAACCAAGCTCATTATTGTCACCTTCAACTCACTAATCAATGAAGATAACATCATTGTAAGTATCCTAACTACATTTTATCTCTTAATTCTGAGTCTAGGATTCTTATTTATGCACAAAACTATCACAAATCATTACATGGGGTTTTATGTATGATTTTATACCAAATATGAATTCAATTGGCAAATTGCATAACTAGTCATTGAAATTAGGTACTACATTATCATATTGCATAAACAAATCATGCTTCCCACTAATTGATAGATAATGAATATAAGGCCTGTTTATATTTATCAAACTTAATAAACACCCCATGTCAAAAGTTTTGAAAAGCTTCTCACTTGTAGGAAAACAAATTTTTCATTGCTAATACAAATAGAAACGTTAAATTTTCATCACTTGCATGCTCTTGAATACTAAAAGGTATTGCATAACTAATATGCATTCCTGGGTATATTCAAATGAAGCCACATTGAATTAGGAGCATTTGGGTTATCTCATGGTATTTGCCAAACACCCCTCTAAAACCATTTTGTGCATAAATGAGTCGGATAACCGCAACTCCAAATTGTTCATTTCATAGGCACACACTAGAACCAAAAAAAAACGTTAAAACTTATTCTCATTTTTAACATATTAACTCTTGTATAGAATAACCATGGTAGTCGCAAGATTCTATGATCACAAAGACACCCTTAACTACATTCCCAAACACCACAAAACCAAAGTAAAAAATGACAAAATCATCTCCAAAACCTTACAAGAAGACCGCTAGAATTAGTGTGAGGCCTTGTTGCTTCGTTACCTTAGTCTAATCGAGTCTTCTCCACTCACAATTTCATCTCCCATCGAGATGATACAAGCCTTAAAAAAACCTTAGCCACACTACTCAATCACACATGTGATCACCACTCATACACAAACAAAACACCAACTTCACCTCCCGGCACACATCCAAACATCCAAAAACCCTCACCACCTTCACCAAAAAGTCTCCAACTCCACTCCTATGGAGTATTTCCACTCAAATACTTCACCAAATCCTTTGGAGGACTTGGATGACTGACCCCTAGGCCAAATCATCACCACATGGCAATAAGTTGATCCATTGAAGCGGTGGGCCTGAGTCACCTCGGCATCCTTTGACCCAAACGGCCCAATAGGGCTTAAACCTCTTCTCTTCCACCCATTCACAAAGACATCATGGTCCTTGTATGTGGATCATTCACTCCCCCATCAATGTCCCTCATATGAGGACATGAGGAGGGTATGTGGGATGCCAATACACTGAGCGGAGGATTTCAAACGGAACTACACAACCTCCACCAATTCAAAAGGCATGGTGACTCTTACTGAGTGAGACAGCAAATGCAAAGTTCTTGCTTGACCATCTGACCACCCCAAACATTTCACACACCCATACATCTTACAATTCACCACCACAACCTCCCCAAACATAATACCCCCCTATGGCATGGTTGCTCAACTTGTGAGCAAACGGGCCCAAACCGGTGATAGGGACACGGGTTATGGTCTGAATTTCGAGAAGAAATGAGGTCATCCTTCAATCATATCCTTGAGGTTTAGTCGATTTCAACGCTCTTTCTCATCCACCATCACATTAGGTGGTCATAGTATAGCATTATAGTTTTCTCTTCATGGTTAGGATAATTTTTTTGGTTTATTGTACTAAAACAATCATTGTGTTCCCATTTCATGATCTTTATCATGAAAATTTAACTAATGAATAGGTGGTTTTTTATTTGGTTTATAGTGGTGGTGCTTTTTACATAGTATTTGGAAATGCTGGTATGATCATTATACTAACATTTTTTTGGTAGCTTTATTTTCACAATCCATGTATCTTCCCATTAAGCACCCAATTTAGGGGAGCTTTGATCAAGGGGGGATAATGCACGGGCTCATTACATTCGCATCGCCTCTTCTTTTTTGTGGAGACAAAAGGGAGAAAAATAATGACTGATTATATTGGACTTTTCTGAAAAAGTCAAAATGACATTGACTTTGCTGAAAAAGTCAAACAGGATACTTCATTGGTAATACTTGAATTTCTTAAAAAGTCAACTGCATACTTGACTTTCTGAAAAAGTCCACATCATGCATTTACTAGTGATACTTTGACTTCATAAAATAGTCAAAATCATTACACTTGCATTATCCTTCTCTTTTCAAGTTCTAAATAATATTTTTTAACTCTTGCACAAATTGTATCTTTTATAAAAATAAAAATTTATATTTTGTCCTCAACAAAAGGGGACTAAATTTGACAAATATCGTCATTATACGTTATTTATATTTTTGATCTTTACCTAAGTTTTGTTAACGACAAAAGTAAATTTAATTTGTATAAAAGCTTAAAGCTTGTCAAGTTTAATAGATATTAAAACAAGCTTTTCAAACAATATATTCATCATTCAAGCATTTACATTTATGATTGTAGTACACATCTTGATATGACTCTAATCTACTGTATGATAGTAGTTTATAGAATGTGTTAGGTTCTTAAAACCAAACACTACTTAAGTACTTGCATATTTCTAAAAAGTAGAAATACAACATATGACATCATGTGATGCATCATGGAAATCATTGGAAGATTTCATTAGATATTTTGTGTGGATTTGTACTCTTCATATCTTGCACAATCTCACTTAGATAGAGTTGACTTTAGCAAACATTATGATATCTTGGTCGCCAGACCGGCGGTACCAAGCCATTGGTACACGGGCGAACCTTTTAGGGTTCCGGGAGTCCGCGTGACGCCATCGTCCATTTTGGCTATAAATAGCAATGCCAAGCCAATAGTTTTTCATCCCTTTCTAATTTCTCATATTAGCTCTCTAACCTTTCTATCTCAGTTTCATATCATATTAGTGATCTCTTTTGTAGCAAAGAAGATCAAGTCACATTCAAGCTTCAAACGAGAAGTTGGAAGTCTGGTTTGTTTAGTGTTGTATGATCTTGTGTTGATTCATACTTCATTGTTGTATTAAACCATCATAATCTTGTGAGTGTGAGTGGTTAGTATTTAGTCCTCAAAATACATAGTGTGTGGGAGTAGTTGTACCCTTGGAAAGAACTCGACATCTAGCTTAGTGTCGGAAATAGTGTGTTAAGTGTAAAGTTTTCTCGCAGGTGAAAGGAGCTTGTTGACTAGTGAAGTTAAACTCTCGAGTGTGAGACTCGAGGGAGTTGGAGTAGGGCAAGGAAAAAGAGTCCTTGTAGACCAACCACTATAAACAACATGTTGTGGTTTGATCATTTCTTTCCTTATTTACTCCTTACATATTGCTTGCATATTTATTAACATATTAAGATCAATATCAATTGATCTAGCATTTCCTGGAATAAGTTTCAAAACAAGTTTTTAATGGTAAACTATTCAACCCCCTTCTATTTTATTGGTACCGAGACTCTCGTTGCTCAAGAATTTCTAAAATAACTTGTATTTTATAAACTTGAAACGATCCATGGACTCTGAAAACTTTAAAGAAGGGCAATCTATGCAAAGACCACCACTCTTTGAAACCAATGGATTTATCTATTGGAAAAACCGTTTTGAAACATATGTAAAATCAAAAGATATAGATCTTTGGTTTATTATTGTTAAAGGGGATTTTAGTTCTACAACAAAGGTCATATTTCCGTTGATGAACAAAAGAAACTTGTTGCTAAAAATAATGAAGCTAAAATGATGCTTTATAATGCTTTACCTAGAAAAGAATATGAAAGAATTTTATGTGTGAAACCGCCAAAGATATTTGGGAATCTTTAATTGTTACACATCAAGGTAATTAACAAGTCAAGGATAACAAAATTGATCTTCTTGTTCAACAATATGAACAATGTGTTATTCCTGAAGATGAAACCATTGATTGTGGCTTTGCTCGCTTTAACACTATTATTACATCACTTTAAGCACTTGATGAATCTTTTCGTAGTAAGAACTTGTAGAAATTTCTTAGAGCACTTCATCCCAAATGGAGAGCTAAAGTGACCGCTATTGAGGAATCAAAAGATCTCTCAATAATGTCACTAGACGAGTTGATCGGAATCAAAGTACACTAAATGGTGAATTGAGAAAGATTGGAGATCATCAAAGGAAAAGGGAGAAGATCAATCGCCCGCTGTCTAAAAGCAAAAAAGCGGGAATCAAGTGATGATGACGAATCTTGCTCCGTTAGTGAAGATGAGGAATATGCCATGGCCGTTAGAGATTTTAAGAAGTTCTTTAGAAGAAGAGGAAAGTTTGTAAGACAACCTCGAGAGAGTGAAAGAAGCCATTCAAAAGATCTGGGATGACAAGAAGGGTAAAGGTGAAAGAAAGTGTTTTAGATGTGGTGATGCAAGTCACCTCATAGGAGAATGTCCCAAGCCACCTAAAAGCAAAACTCAACGAGCTTTTGTAAGTGGTGCTTGGAGTGATAGTGAAGACGATGAAGAATCAAGAAAGGAAGAGATCGCTCTAATGGCACATGAGTCAAATGAGGTACTTTCCGACTCTTCTTATTCTTCTATTGATGATGACACTTTGCAAAGACCACCACACCATACAATCAATTGTGTGAGCTAAGTCTAAAAATCATAACTAAAAATAAATTTTAAAAACCAAAAAGGAATTTTTGGAAAATGAAGTTTATGAGTTAAAAAGAAAAAAGCAAAAACGACTGAAAAGGAAAAGCAAATGAAGATGATTGTAAGTCATGTCAAGAGCTTAAACTTGAAATAGAAAAACTAAAGCTCACACAAGATGTTCTAATCGAAAATAATTCTAAGTTTAAAAGGTTTAACAAAAACATCGCTCTTGCCGATGAAATAGTTAAAATTCATAAAACACCGGAGAATGAATGGGCTAGGTTTTAATGAAGTATTAATTCCAAAGAGTCAAAACAAAAAAAAAGACGAACTTCTGTCAAAATTGCTGCAGATAAAGACGGACCAGACGGAACCAAAATAAGGTTCCGTCCGTTGTGCAAAATGGTGCTGGGTACTTCACAGAACAGAATGCGCATACGGACCGCATGATCACTAAATAGTGTTAAAATAACAAAAGAAAAACAAGATGATAGTGTTAAACTAAAACCAGTACATCGTGAGATAGGACTTGTCAAAAATGAATTTAGATAAAAAAGTTAACTACTCAACAACGATATAAACTCCTTTTGCCAAACGTCCCCTTTCCTAAGAGCAACCACAACGTACAACCCTAACTACCAACACAACGTTGGAATCAAAACTTTCCTAGACCATCAAAAGTGTCCAGATTACATGCCATAGAACTCTTACCCATCATTTCCATACATGAATCAAATAAATGGTATGTTTAACCCAAACGGACCCATGAGATATTGGGGACCAAATGCTTGAGTTATTTGCTTCTTAGGTATGCTTGAAAGTTGGATTGGAACCTGATGAATGGATAAAAGATAGTGGATGCTCACGACATATGACGGGCAACAAAAGTCTCTTCTCAATCATATATCCAAGAGTATGACGGAGGTAATGTCACCTTTGGTAGTAATCTCAAAGCAAAATTATTGGCAAAGGTACGATCGCTCATAACTCCCTAACTATTGAAAATGTTGCTCATGTGGATAGGTTAGGATTTAATCTACTTAGTATTAGCCTAACTATGTGATAAAAAGTATAAAGTACTATTTGATGAAAATGGTAGTAAAATACTAAAAAGATGGTATCACCATAGCTAAAGGAGTTAGGAAAAATAACATATACGTCATGAAGATACTATAAAACATAAAATGACAAACTTTGCCTAACAACATTAGGACGATAGCTTTTATTCTCTTTGGCATAGGCGTTTAGGTCACGCTAATATGAGACTTATACAAAACCTATCTTCAAAAGAGTTGCTTAGAAATTTACCAAAACTAAAATATGACCAACACTTTTGCGACGCTTGCAAAATTGGTAAACAAACACATAGTAGTCACAAATCTAAAAATATGGTGTCCACATCTAAGTGTCTAGAATTATTACATATGGACTTGTTTGGACAATCCGCTATAAGAAGCTATGGAGGCAACTTATACACTTTGGTCATAGTAGATGATTACTCAAGGTTTACTTGGACGTTGTTTTTGAAAACCAAAATAAAGCTTTTGATAAATTTGAAATTCTTAGCAAGAAAATTCAAATTCTTCTAGAGTGTCAAATTGTGTCGATCCGTACGGATCATGGTCGAGAATTTGACAACGAAACTCAATTTGGAAACTTTTGTGATACAAATGGTATAACACATAACAGATTTCCGCCCACTAACACCTCAACACAAATGGAGTAGTAGTAGAACGTAAAAATAGAACAATTCAAGAAATGAGTAAAACAATGCCCAAAATGACTAATGACAAAACATTCCTCAAAAGTTTTGGTGCGCCACACTTCTACATATATTTTGAATAGAGTCTTAATGGACGCCTTTTAAACAAAACACCATATGAACTTTATAAAGGTAAAAAGCCAACTTTAGGATATTTTAGAGTCTTTGGTTGTAAATGTTTTATTCTTAATACTAAGGATTATCTCACCAAGTTTGACCCAAAGTCTTATGAAGGTGTATTTCTTGGTTACCCTCAAACTAGTAAAGCTTACATTGTCCTAAACAAAGAAAAAATGATAGTCGAGGAATCGTTGAACATAACATTCGACGAAAGTCCACCTCCCTATAAGACATCACCTTTGGTAGATGATGACTTAGTTGAAAGTCAAATGATAGAAGGTCAAGAAATAATTAATAATAACAAGGAAGATGAACCATAAAAATAAAGAAATTGAACATCAAAGAATCTAAAAGTCATCCTTTAGAAAAGGTCATAGGACAACTAAATCAAAGAACCTTAAGGTCACAAGCCCAAAATCAAAGTAATTATTTTTGTTTTGTATCCACCATTGAACCAAAAACATAAATGAAGCAATAAAAGATGAATCATGGGTAATTGCCATGCAAGAAGAGTTAAACCAATTCTTTAGAAATGATGTTTGGAAATTAGTTCCAAAACCTAAAGATCAAACTATAATTGGAACAAATGGGTTTTTTCAAATAAAATGGATGAAAATGGTTTTAGTATCTAGAAAAAAAGCTAGGCTTGTAGCACAAGGTTATAATCAACAAGAGGGATTGATTATGATTACTTGAAACTTATGCACGGTAGCTAGACTTGAGTTTATTAGAATATTACTTGCTTATGCATGTGCCTATGATTTTAAATTATTTCAAATGGATGTTAAAAGTGCTTTCCTTAATGGGTTTATTAACGGAGAAGTGTATGTTGCTCAACCTCCGAGATTTCACCGACTTTGAGAAACCACATCATGTATTCAAACTCAAGAAAGCATTGTATGGTCTTAAGCAAGCACCAAAAGCTTGGTACGACCGACTTAAGACTTTTCTTATTGATAACAAATATACTATGGGATTAGTAGATAATACTCTTTTTACCAAGAAAAAGGACACATTTATCATTGTTCAAAAATACGTTGATGACATTATATTCGGATCAACTTGTCAAGAATTATGTGATGATTTCTCTAAAATCATGCACGACGAGTTTGAAATGAGTATGATGGGTGAGTTAAATTTCTTTCTAGGACTTCAAATTAAACAACTAGAAGATGGCATATTTTTAACCAATCTAAATATATAAAAGACATGCTTAAGAAATTTGGTCTTGAAGATTCCAAACCAACTAAACACCCATGTCCTCGGACACTAAACTCACCAAGGATGAGGAAGGTGAATCCGTAGATAACACTAAATATTGAGGAATGATTGGTAGCCTACTCTATCTTACGGCTAGTAGACCCGACATTATGTTTAGTGTTTGTCTATGTGCTCGCTTTCAATAAAACCCAAAGGCATCACACTTAGAAGCCTTAAAAAGGATTTTTAGATACATTAAGGGAACAACGTGTTTAGGATTATGGTATCCCAAAGGAACGGGTGTAGAAACCATAGTGTATGCTGACTCGGATCATGCCGGTGACTATGTCGATAGAAACAGTACAAGTGGTATTTGCACTTTTGTTGGACATTGTCTCACCTCTCTTGTTTGCAAAGAAGCAAACCGCCTTGCCATTTCAACTACTGGCCGAAGTACGTCTCCGGAAAAGCATGTCACCAAGCTCTTTGGATGAAGCAAGCTCTCGTAGATTACGGAATTCATCTCAACGACATTGTGATACTTTGCGACAACAAAGGAGCCATCGATCTCAGCAAGAATCCCGTTCAACATGCTCTTACAAAGCATATTGAAATGCGCCATCACTTTCTTCGCGACAATGTTCAAAAAGGAAACATTTCAATCGAGAAAGTATCCCCCGAAGACAACATTGCCGACATCTTAACTAAGCCTCTTAAACGAGAACCTTTTAATCTTCTTAGACTTGGTTTAGGGTTAATGGAACCAAACATGTAGGATAAACATAGCCCAAAACATTAGAATAGTCAAAACTAAACATTTTTTCTCGTAACTGCTACTGTAGCCACGACACTAAACGACAACACAGACGGAACCAAATATTTGGTGCCGTCTGGTCCGTGGTGTCTACAGAAGCAAAACTGCTATATACAAATCATCCTCTTTCTCAAAACCCACTTTACCAAAACGTGTAAAACTTAAACCAAGCTCATTATTGTCACCTTCCCACTCACTAATCACTGAAGATAACATCATTGTAAGTATCCTAACTCCATTTTATCTCTTAATTCTGAGTCTAGGATTCTTATTTGTGCACAAAACTATCACAAATCATTACATGGGGTTTTATGTATGATTTTATACCAAATATGAATTCAATTGGCAAAATACATAACTAGTCATTGAAATTAGGTACTACATTATCATATTGCATAAACAAATCATGCTTCCCACTAATTGATAGATAATGAATATAAGGCCTTGTTTAAACAACCAAACACCCCATGTCAAAAGTTTTGAAAAGCTTCTCACTTGTAGGAAAACAATTTTTTCATTGCTAATACAAATAGAAACGTTAAATTTTCATCACTTGCATGCTCTTGAATACTAAAGGTATTGCATAACTAATATGCATTCCCGGGTATATTCAAATGAAGCCACATTGAATTAGGAGCATTTGGGTTATCTCATGGTATTTGCCAAACACCCCTCTAAAACCATTTTGTGCATAAAATGAGTCGGGATAACCGCAACTCCAAATTGTTTTCATATAGGCACACACTAGAACCAAAAACGTTAAAACTTATTCTCAGTTTTAACATATTAACTCTTGTCCTTAGGAATAACCATGGTAGCCGCAAGATTCTATGATCACAAAGACACCCTTAACTACATTCCCAAACACCACAAAACCAAAGTAAAAAATGACAAAATCATCTCCAAAACCTTACAAGAAGACCGCTAGAATTAGTGTGAGGCCTTGTTGCTTCGTTAACCTTAGCTCCTCATCCGAGTCTTCTCCACTCACAATTTCATCTCCCATCCGAGATGATACAAGCCTTACCTTAGCACACACCTACCAATCACACATTGTGATCACCACTCCACCACCAACAAAAACACCAACTTCAATTCTCCACCGTGCACCCATCCAAACATCCAAAACACCCTCACCACCTTCACCAAAGTCTCCAACTCTCACTCCTATGGAGTTATTTTCCACTCCACCTACTTCACCAAATCCTTTTTTGGAGGACTTGGATGACTTGCCCCTAGGCCAAATCATCCACCACCATTGCCATCATTTGACTCCATTGAGCGGATGGCTCATGAGTCACCCCGGTCATCCTTTGACCCAAACGCCCCATTAGGGCCTAAACCTCTTCTCTTCCACCCCATTCACAAAGACATTCATGGTCCTTTGTATGGGGATCATTCACTCCCCACATCAATGTCCCTCAATCTTGAGGACATTGAAGAGTGTATGTGGGATGCCAATCCCACTAGAGAGGAGATTCAAACGGAACTCAACAACCTCCACCAATTCAAAGGCATGGTGGACTCTCACTTGAGTGAGACAATGCAAATGCAAAGTTCTTTGCTTGCTTCCATCATGACCACCCCAAACATTTCCACCAACACCCATACATCTACCATTCCACCACCACAACCTCCCAAACATACCAATACCCTAGGCATGGTTGCTCAACTGTGAGCAAACGCCCAAAACCGTTGATAGGACACGGGTTATGGTCCTTGACTTTCGAGAAGAAATGAGGTTCATCCTCAATCATATCCTTGAGAGCCTCAACGCTCTTTCTCATCCACCATCAAATTAGGATGGTCATAGTATAGCATTTCTAGTTTTCTCTTCTTAGGATAATTTTTTTTTGTACTAAAACACATCATTGTGTTCCCATTTCATGATCTTTATTCATGAAAATTTTAACTAATGAATAGTGTTTTTATTATAGTGTTGGTGCTTTTACATAGTATTTGGAAATGCTTGTAAATGATCATTATTACTAACATTTTTTTTGTAGCTTTTATTTTCACAATCCATGTATCTTCCCATTAAGCAACCAATTTAGGGGAGCTTTGATCAAGGGGGAGATAATGGCACGGGCTCATTACATTCCGCATCGCCTCTTCTTTTTTGTTGAGACAAAAAGGGGGAGAAAATATAGAACTTGATTATATTTTGACTTTTCTGAAAAAGTCAAATTGACATTGACTTTCTGAAAAAGTCAAACAGGATACTTCATTGGTAATACTTGACTTTTCTTAAAAAGTCAACTGCATACTTTGACTTTCTGAAAAAGTCAACATCATGCATTTACTAGTGAATACTTTGACTTTCATAAATAGTCAAACATCATACACTTGCATTATCATTCTCTTTTCAAGTTCTAAAACTAATATTTTTATAACTCTTGCACAAACTTTGTATCTTTTATAAAATAAAATTTATATTTTGTCCTCAACAAAAAGAGGGAGATTGTTAATACAAATATCGTCATTAAACGTTATTTATATTTTTTGATCTTTACCTAAGTTTTGTTAACGACAAAAGTAAATTTAATTTGTATAAAAGCTTAAAGCTTGTCGAGTTTAATAGATATTAAAACAAGCTTTTTCAAACAATATATTCATCATTCAAGCATTTACATTTATGATTTGTAACATCTTGATATGACTCTAATCATTATGTATGATAGTAGTTTTTAGAATGTGTTAGGTTCTTAAAACCAAACACTACTTAAGTACTTGCATATTTCTAAAAATAGAAATACAACATATGACATCATGTGATGCATCATGGAAATCATTGGAAGATTTCATTAGATATTTTGTGTGGATTTGTACTCTTCATATCTTGCACAATCTCACTTAGATATAGTTGACTTTAGCATGATTTGATATCTTGGCTGTCAGCCGTACGGCGGTACCAAATTAGGTACACGGGCGAACCCTTTTAAGGGTTTCGCGGTCCGTGGACGCTTCTGTCCATTTTGGCTATAAATAGCAATGCCAAGCCAAGTAGTTTTTCATTCCTTTCTGTCATACTTTCTTACATATCTTCTCTCTAACCTTTCTAACTCAGTTTCATATCATATTAGTGATCTCTTTTGTAGCAAAGAAGATCAAGTCACATTCAAGCTTCAAACACGAAGTTGGAAGTCTTGTTTGTTTAGTGTTGTATGATCTAGTGTTGATTCATACTTCATTGTTATATTAAACCATCTTGTGAGTGTGAGTGGTTAGTATTTTAGTCCTCAAAATACATTGTATGTGGGAGTAGTTGTACCCTTGGAAAGAACTCGACATCTAGCTTAGTGTCGGAAATAGTGTAAGCGAAGTGTAAAGGTTTTCTCAGCCGGTGAAAGGAGCTTGTTGACTAGTGAAGTTAAACTCTCGAGTGTGAGACTCGAGGAGTGGAGTAGGGCAAGGAAAAAGAGTCCTTGTAGACCGAACCACTATAAACAACTTGTTATGGTTTGATCATTTCTTTCCTTATTTACTCTTTACATATTGCTTGCATATTTCATTAACATATCTAAGATCAATATCAATTGATCTTTTCAATAAGTTTCAAAACAAGATTTTAATTGGTAAACTATTCAACCCCACTTTTAGTTTTCTACACCTTCTACCTTTTAACCAAAGATCTTTACTCCAAGACTTAACTAGCATCGCGATCAACCTACACAAAACATCAACAACTATAATGGTAAGCAAAACGCTTAGTAAGTAACCATCATATAACATAAATCATAAACACGTTATCACATAAGCATCATAATCAAATCTCCACACCTCAAAAATATAACAATCAAAGCATACATAACACAACCATTCATTCACCAAAGATCTTGGTAAGTCTAAAATCATTAGACTAACATTCTCTTTAATCTACGTAACTAGTAGTACAAAACTCACTAACTTATGCTCTATTCTAAATAAAGGTTTCTATTCCCTCTACACCTCAATCATAACACATACATGATAAAACATATTTACAACACATGTTATAGTCCGAGTTACTTACCTCACATCTAAGCTAATTTTCAAAAAAATCACCATCATCTTCTAACCCTTGGTTCCTGCTCAAAATCACCATGATACCTATTATTACAAAATTTTAATACAAATTAACAAGGGTTTACACAACCCATAACATACCCACTTCTAATTTGACTCAAAAATTTTATTTACTCAAAAGGCCCAATTCAGGTACATAAACCCTAATTCATAATTCACAAATTAAACTCATTATAAAGATTACTTACTTGGAGAATCATTACTATGGATTAATATCTTGATTTAGAATACTAATCACCAACCATTTGATCACTAGAAAATCTTGGCCTTTCCTTTCCTTTTGAAACCCGCAACATACACACATAAGACAAGTATGGAACCCTTATGATAATCTTGATTAATGGAAGGGACAAGCATTTTCCCCCTAAAATTTCTATGGAGGCCACGTATCAACAATATACACACTTGTATTTTTGTGATAATCTCCTAGAATTATATAGCTATTAAGCAACAAGGGTATAATAGTAATTCAGCCCTTAAGCTAGCGCATCTTTGGTCATTTGACACCTCTAGTCCCTCAAGTGATATTCTTTCATATTTAAGCCACATAATACTTTCTAAAATCATTTACATAATACATTAACTTATTGTTTGACTATCGGGTTTGACTAACCAATCACATAACGTATTCAAACTTATAAATTCGTAGTGAAAATTACCTGATGACATTCCCGTAATATAATATTTAAAACCGGTTTTGGGGTGTAACAGTAAAATAACAATGTAGTTTTTCATATGTACCGATTTGATACATGTACTATTTTTTTGTCCCATTTAATGTTACATACTTTCATGTTTTGTGCTAATTTGCATGCTTAAACTTGTTTAACCTAAACCAGATTCATTATTGCCACATGTACGTGCCACATCATATTTCCGCTCTTTTAAATACTAGCTTTTTTAGGGAAGTTGGCTATTGGAAAACATTGTGACTTCGGTGTCAACTGATATATTATCTTCATCTTTGATGTCTCTTCTCAAGATACCCTTTCCACGCTCAGTTTCCACATTTGGTAGTCTCGTAATCTCGTTCTTTTGGCATGGAGGAATCTTTGGTGTCAAGTAGGTAATGAACTCACATTTAAGGTCATGATGATGACGGTGTTTGTGAATCTGACTGTACGACCTTGTGAGTCTGTCACCCTACCATCATCCAAAATCTGGAGGAACACATTGAACACATCAGCATGAGCCTTTTCAATTTCATCGAAACAGATAACAACATAGGGCCTTCTGCTCTGTCGACTGCCCTCCTTCCTCATACCCTACATATCAAGGTGGTGCGCCTATCAATCTAGAAACAACATGCTTTTCCATGTATTCACTCATGTCAATCCGTACAAGGGCCTCCTGAGTATTAAACAAATTAATAAGAAGCAAGTGCTTTTGCTAGCTTAGTCTTTCCTAATCCGGTAAGTCCCATGAACATGAAACTAGCTATTTGACACTGAGGATCCGACAGGGACCGTTGGATAACCCGATCAACCTGTTATATTAAGTGGGACAAAAAATAGTTCTTGTATCAAATCGGTACATTTTAAAATTTCGTTACTATTGTACGACCAAAACCCAAACATTAAATATACCACGTTGGTTTTTTAACGGTTTTAATAACATTTAACCGGTAGCATGTAAACATGTGTGCAAATTAGAACAAAATATGAAAGCACGTAACATTAAGTGGAACGGAAAATAATGCATGTATCAAATTGATACATTTGAAGATGTACGTTGCTATTGTACCGCCAAATCTTATTTTAAAATAAAAAAAGAAAACAAGAAAAATTATTGGCATGAAATTTCTTAGAAAGTGTACAAAAGCCAGTACACTAGGAGACTTATGCAAGTTGTATTTTATTCTACTAGATATTTTATATTTTAACACTTGTGGGTGAGATTGAACATTTATATCTTTTATTTGATCACACTAACCTTTCTTTGATATCCAAACCCTCTACAAAGATACAATCGTTTCATTCTTTTCAAAGATATAAAATGGCTGAAATCGTTATTACCGCTGCTGTCACTGTTCTCTTTGAGAAGCTGGCTTGTTCGATCTGAAGGACTTACCAACCAGCTTAACAAATGGAAAAAACACTTGACCCTGATCCAAGCTGTGCTTGATGATGCAGCACAGCAGAAGATTACAAAGAAACCTGTTGAATTGTGGTTGCACCAGCTGCATGATTTGGCTTACGATATAGAGGACTTGCTTGATGATATGGCCACTGAAGTCATACGACGCAAGTTCAATCAAGAATATCATGTCAGTTCCAGTACTAGCCAGGTATTGAAGATCATCCCAACTTGTTGTACCAATTTCACTCCTCGTAAGATTAAGTATGGTCGTAAGATTAGTTCTAAGCTAGACGAAATTACCACCAAATTGCATGATCTTGTTGAGCAGAAAGATAATTTGGGTTTAAGAATCAACGTGAATGTTGAAACTCAAAATAGAAGTAGTAGGGTGGAGCAAACTTCATTGCTGGACGATAAGTTCAGCATAGTAGGTCAGGAAGTGGATAAAATGGAATTGCTGGAATTTTTGTTGGGGGATGAACCACGTAATGCCGGCGTTATTTCCATAGTTGGTCTAGGAGGCGTAGGAAAGACCACTCTAGCCAAAGGTCTGTACAATGACATGAAAGTGAAGGCTAAGTTTGATCTGAGGGCATGGGTTTGTATTAGTGATGACTTTAATGTATTTAGTATTAGCATGGCCATTTATCGAGCTGTAGGTGGGGACGACAAAAGTTTTGCTAATCTTGATCAGCTACATGTAGCCCTTAAAGAAAAACTTTCAAAAAAAAGGTTCATACTTGTTCTAGACGATGTCTGGAACGAAGACTACAAGAAGTGGGAAGTCCTCCGAAGCCCTCTTGGTGCAGGGGCACCTGGAAGTAAAATTGTTGTAACAACTCGCAGTCACAAGGTAGCTTCAATGATGGATTCTTTTGAAACTCACAACCTTGGTGTTTTGTCATATGAAAATTCTCTGTCATTATTTGCTCAATCTGCACTAGATGAGCAAAACTTTGACAAACATCCAAAACTGAAATTTCATGGTGAAGGCATCGTAAAGAAATGTGATGGATTGCCTTTGGCTTTGATAACGCTAGGGAGGGCCTTGCGGATGAAAAAAGACGATGATGAATGGAAGAAGGTGATGAATAGTAACCTATGGGATTTAAAGGATGAAAAGGAGATTTTACCAGCTCTCTATCTGAGCTACAATGATCTCCCTTCCCATTTGAAGCATTTGTTTGCATATTGCTCCTTATTTCCGAAAGACTTCGTGTTCTGCAAGAATGAACTTGTCAAACTATGGTTGGCAGAAGGTTTTTTAGACCAAAAAAATGGCAACATGTCCAAGGAGAGTTTGGGCTGCCATTATTTTGAAGAGCTAGAGTCAAGATTATTTTTACAGCCTTCAACTGGTGAAAAAGCACAATATATAATGCATGACTTGATAAATGACTTGGCCAAGAGTGTTTCTGGGGAATTTTTCATTAGGTTGGATGCTAAGATGGGTGTATATGACAGAATTGAAGCATTCGTAAACTTCCGTCACTTTTCGATAATAGATTGGGAAAATAAAGTATGTAGAAATTTGTTGAACTTAGAAGGAGCTACAAGTTTGAGAACTTTTATGACAATCTCAACTTCAAAGATACAGTGGCCACATATGTCCTTATCGAGCAATGTACTTAAAGAATTACTTCCGCAGTTACACCTCGTAAGAGTGCTAAGTCTAAATTATTGTTTCATTGAAGAGGTTCCACAATCTATTAGTTGTCTCAAGCATCTCCGATACCTCAATTTATCTGGCACCATCATTACACGATTACCAGAACAAGTCAGTGACCTTTATAATCTACAGACCTTGTTGGTTGGTAGTTGTAGTTGGTTATCTAGCTTGCCAAAGAGTTTCGTAAAGTTAACGCACTTACGACATCTTGACGTCAGTCATACTCCATTGCTGAACAAGATGCCTTTGGGAATTGATGGATTGACAAATCTACAAACTTTATCCAAGGTCATTGTTGAAGGAGAGAACGGGTTTAAAATATCTGATCTTAAAAACCTAGCGAATCTTCAAGGACGGATTTCCATTAAAGGGCTAGACAGAGTGATAGTTCCAACACAAGCAGCGGATGCGTGCTTAATGCAAAAGAAGGGTCTTCATGATTTGGAGATGGAATGGGGTCATGTCTCTGGAGAATCTGGGATGCAAGTGAGTCGTGTCTTTGACGAGTCTTTCAATGAGAAGACTGAACACGAAGTACTACAAGGTCTACAACCTCATCATAAATTGAGAAACCTGAAGATTTTGTTTTACGGTGGAAAAAGATTTCCTAGTTGGGTTGGGGATCCCTCGTTTGATCAGTTAACAGAGCTTACATTACGTGGCTGTATAAGTTGTGAACAATTGCCAGCACTCGGACATCTACAGTCACTTCAGATGTTATCTGTGGAAAGCTTGAATGAGGTGGTCAATTTGGATTCTATGTTTATTGCACATACTAATTCTGTCCATCATGTTGCATTTCCGTCTCTTTCAGTTTTGAAATTTAAACATATGCCACGATGGGAAAGATGGTCAACTAGTGTTGTTGGCGACAATGCAACTAGTGGATTATTTCCTAGTCTTGTTGAGATTTATATAGGGTATTGTCCGAAACTTGCTGAAGTGTCTATTGGTTTTATATCATCACTTAGAGATGTAACTATTAAATTTTGTGACATACTGAAGAGTTACAGCTGTCCAAACAGTGTTGAGAAACTGTACATCGGGCATTGTGGTTCGTTAACATCCTTGAGTTTCTCAACCGTGCACGATAGTCCATCATCTCTTAAGACACTTGACATTACTGGTTGTTATAATCTGAGATCATTTGGTGAAGGATACTTCATTTATCTCACTAATCTGTGCATCAGTGATTGTGACAACATAGAAACCATAGAGGAAGGTTTTGGTTTTTTTCCTCTATCCTGCCTAAAATCTATAAGAATCAATGATTGCAAGAATCTAAAGTCATTTCCACATGAGCATTTGCAAAGCCTCGCTTCTTTGGAAGCTCTGGATATATGTGCCTGCCCAAGTCTCGACTTCACCTTTCCGTGTGGGTCTTATCCCCCTAACTTAAGTCGCCTAACAGTAGGATGCTTAAATAATCCCATTTCAGACTGGGGGCTGCAACATTTGCCAGACTCACTAAATCATCTTTGTTTATACGGTCGAAATTCAGGAGTGAAGTCATTTGGTTTCCTTCTTCCACCATCTATAACTTATCTGGAAGTCTCTAATTTTGAGGATTTGGAATCACTTTCTGATGTCTTGCCACACCTCACATGTCTTCGAACGCTTCTTATAAGGAAATGCCCCAAGCTTAAAGATCTGCCAGAGAGAACTTCATCATTATCAGTATGGGTGCGTTGATACTGGTTTGTCATCTCCGAAATTGATAAAGGTAAATTTTTCTTTGCTCATCATCCTTACGAAAAAATATCTGTTTGCTTCTTTAGAGGGAATAAATGTTTGTTTGTTTGTTTTATTTTTTATTTATTTTTTCTCTTTTCTTTGAGGTTAGTTTGACACCTTGTAAAAATGTATTTCCAGCTTGATGACGTCTCTTCATATTATTAATATTAACTTGTAAAGCTAAGTTGAGAAATTGATATGTTATATATACACAGGTGAACCATTTGTTTGGATAACCACAGTCAGGACTGCAAATCTTTGGTCAAATTGTTGCAGAAAGAGACTTTACATTTCGTATTTCGTTTAATACGCCAAGGGAAAAGAACCACTAAATAGCCTTCAGAGTTGTGATGAAAAGTGTTGGCACTTATCAATTTAAGACGATTCTATCATGGCGTAAATTGCAGATCTAGTTGTGTTTTTAGTCCGATCCAGTCACTAGGATCTACGTTATGTTCATTTATTGTAAATATTGGCTGAAGCTTGATTCTGTATATATATGTTAATATAAAATCAAATATTGATGATTTTACTTGTGGTTAATATATTTATAGATAGATTGATGTATTTTTGTGTGATCTACCAAGGGTTCTTTTTGCCTAGAGATATCCAACAGGTAGATAAAACATTATTCATTTAGTAATCGAGAGTTCGAGTTCTAGTCGACTCGAATGTGGGAGTTTTCCTTTGAAAAAAGATTTATAAACCAAAGCTAAACACGGCCTCAAAATCCTCGTGATGAAACTAAAATTTATTGATATACGCAAGCATATATAATTTTGATCTTCAATTTCTTAAATCTATGTCAAGGTCAGAAAACAATATAAAGACTGAAGGAAAAAAAAGTTCTTAATCTTGCACATCACCAATCAATATTCAAGCTAGATGCAAGACAGAAAAACGGACCAAAATGGTAGTAAATTTGGTACTGGACATCTTTTGGAATCAAATATTTCCAGGACGAACATGAAACGAAAAAAAATCTGCAGATATTGAAATTTTTTATGTTAAAATCTCATCCAATCAAGTCCACTGAAGTTTTGCACACAGGGCATGAATTTCTCCTTGAGAGCCATTCATCGACACACTGTGAAACAAAAAAGGGGAGCAATGAAACGTTAGAAAACCCGATAACACACATCACGCACCACAATAAGCACAACATACACTAGTGTCTTATGTACGAAAATAATAGATAACAACAAAGTAAAAAGTTCATACCACTTTATGAAATTTATGAAGACAAGGAAGATGTCGAATTTTTTCACCAATGGTAGAACTTGTTAGAATTTGGGTGTGTGTGGGTGGTAATAATCCTGATATATTCTCTGAATCGTGTAAAGATCACTTTCAGATTCAAGTATATCGACCCTATATGCCTCGGGTATCACGAAATCCTTAATTGGATAAGACAGAGAACAACATGCACTTTGTTTCTAAGGCACGAGAAATCAAAGCAATACACAGAAAGATGTTGTATCCGTTATGCTGTGTAAGAGATCAATAATATATTGAAAACCATAACCGAAAGTTAGTTAAAACGGTTAAAATCAATTGGCAGGAAGGGTTGCAAAGTTTGGGGAAAAGACACGACTTTTGGTGGGAAAACCATCCTGAAAGTAAAATCGGAACCCAGCAAGGGGCTCCGCCCCTTGACCCCGGCTCTTTGTTCGTGGCAGCACCAAACTAGCTAGAACGAGTGTGCACTCCGCACCTCCTAACTCTACTGTAAGCTGAACCTAATTAAGCCGTTGATCTCAAGTAAATCACAATTATATAAAATATAGATAATGACACTAAAATCACCAACAGAACTTTCAAGACAAATAGTACATTCTAGACTATTTTCAGCCTGCACAATGCACCGCAAAATGGATCGTAATTAACAGTCTGGTAAATAAACAAGCACTCCCTACAATTTTCATGAAAGTGGTAATCGCAACTTACCTAAACCGTTGACTCTCTCAAGCTACTCTCTCAAGCTATTAATCTGTGTACGAGTAGCACCTTGATACTGTATACTTTTTTCTTAAATACACCTTGATACTGTCAAAGGTATAATGGTTATTTCAAATGCACCCGATCCAAAAAAATTCTAAATATTGTATAGTTTTCCTTAAATCTACCTTGATACTGTCAAAGGTATAATGGGTTATTTCACCTTTCTCTTTCTTTTGGGTACAACACTTTTCAACTAGAAAAAAAGTAAGGGCCTGTTTTATAAAACAAATGATTTAGCGCTGAATGATTTGACTTGCTGAATGATTTGACTGCTCTGAATTATGTTGATTCTAAATGAAAAAGATCGTTTGACGGATTGTTCGGAATATGGATTTGGAATGACATTCATTTTTCTATGTAACATTTTATAAGAATAATACGGAGTAGTAGTTATTTTTCAGTTAGTAACTATCTAATAATAGTAGTTATTTTTCAGTTATACCATTACAATTACAAAATCATACTTCGCGGGTCATCCTTGGGTTAGCGTGAACTTGCAACTATATATGGTCCTGTGACTTTAATAGCCCCTAAATCGAAAATGATGATAAATATACAGAGAGTGTATTAAGTTTCCATTTAAAATTTGGTCACGTTGAGGTGGTTTGGATCGTTTCTAGATTGACCATGCTCACTGACTTTGTGACTTGACTTTTGAACTTCGGTATTAGCCAAAGCTTTTCCTTTTCATGTTCTCTTCCTACAATACTGAAAAATTAGGACTAACGAAATCTAAAAAACGACCGGGTTTGGGTTTTGCTTTTGTCAATGGTTATTGACAAAGTTATTGGCTTAGCCCAGTAAGCATTTTTTTACTAGTCCATATATTTGGGCTTCGGCCCATAAAGCAGCATTTCAAAACTTGTGAAATAGTCTGTTTAAAACAAAATGCTAAACACTTGTTGTTATACTAAGAAACGATACGGGGTTTCAATCTTTTATATTATATAATAGAGGAATTATATCATTTCGGAGTTACATCATTTCGGAGTGATTTTGTCAAATTATTCGTATTGAAAAACCAATTGGGCTAATAGGATAGCTCGATTTATGCGTAAGCATAATCGTGTGATGTGATTGGTTAATAAAAGTCAAAATTAAATTGATTTTGGTCAAACTTTAATAAATTTGGTGTAGAAATTTGGTTAATAAAAAAAGCACATAAAAATATAGGTGCCAAATTAAAAAAAGAATGTAATTAATAAAACTTTAGTGGTTGAATTTTTAAAAATTATATAGAGTTAAGTGTAATATTATAAGCTTCTATTTTTTTAATAACTTTGGATTATAAACAAATACTCCCTTATACTTTATACCTTTTATACTTTATATCTTAAAAAATACAATGTATATATATATTTTTAAAACTAGCAGAGTACCCGCGCGTTGCAGCGGCGGGCGCCATACAATTAAAATATACAGCGAAATTTTATTTAGATCTATATTTTACAATACAATAGATATACGGACGACAATAATTTTAATTTTGAATATTGTTATGCAATAAAAAACTTTTTCATATAAAAATTGTAGATTATCCACGTGATATGGTGAGAATAATGAGTTGGTAGTAAGTATATTGTAAATGTATGAGATAAAAGTAGTTGACAATAGCTCCTGTAGTCATAAGCTATCATTAAATAATAACACCATAGCGACTTTTAAAAATCACTTACATTATACTAAGAAAATTTAGTTCTCAAAAATAATGTTTGTTAAATTTGTCCCACATAGATGGATGATACAAGTAAAAATAAATATTCAATAAATCATGTGGGTTATTTTAAAGAGTATAATTATTAATATTCAAATATAAATAATACTATATAATTAGCACTTACCACTTTGCACCTTTGCATCGTTTGCTTTGAAAAAATCGTCCGATTTTTATATAACAAAGTTTTTAGTTTTTACGGTAACTTTTATTAAAAAAAATTTCAAAAGGCGCATATGTTGATTCTTGAGGCACTCTTGCGATTTAATAATATTTTTTGAACATTGTATTTTATTATGCATTTTTAAACTGTGGTGATTTAACAATATCGTTTTCGGACGATTTTATTGGCTAGCCGAACCGGTGGTGACTTCGGTTCTCGGTTGAACCCGTTGGCCCGGTCCGTTTTTTAAAACCATATGTAGCATGAACTTGTTTACATATAAATTGCATGAAGATTTGTGTGTTTTATTAGTTTGTACAATATGTATAATAACAAGTACTTTTCATATTAGGAGTGTTTTAAAAATAACAATTATTATGTATTTATTGTTTTGGACCTTTTTTTTCTTATATTAAATTACTTTGTATTCTTATTATTATTATTTTTTTTTAAAAACATGTCTAAAAAAGTGCATTAAAGTATTGAAACAAATGCTATTATAGATGTACTTATTAAAATTTGCCATTATTGGCAAGTGTTATTTGCCATTATAGATGTACTTAATTTTTTAAGCCTTCATTTTTAGGTATGTCCCAAATGCTTTATAATATAGTATATATAACAACATATTAATTTGCATAAGATTATAAGTATCAATTTTTTTACTATATACGTTCAATAAGGACTCATTCATTTCATTTTTAAAAGTTTAACCTATGTGGACACGAGTTTACATTTTAAATACAACTAAATTATTGAAAACGGGAATATAATTATCAAATTGTAAGCGCGGGATATTTTTATATAAAAATAAATATACGCAGTTGTACTTATATTTCATTTTTAAAAGTTTAACCTATGTGGACACGAGTTTACATTTTAAATACAGATAAATTACTGAAAACGATAATATAATTATCAAATTGTAAGCACGAATTTCTTTTATATAAAAATAAATTTACGCAGTTGTACTTATAAAAATGACTCATGTAATTCTTATTTATTTATACAAGGATATCTATAAAAACATTTTTTAAAAAACTTTAAAGAGTATATTTTAACTTTGTCTACGCTCATTATGTGCTATTATACTTGCATCATATGTACAACATAATATCAGTAGTGAAATTTAAATAACAACATCAACATCTTTGTCAGCTAAATAAAATTAAATCTTGAGTTACATAACAGAAATTTTTACAAATATTTTACCAAATTCTAATGGATATTAATGCATAATGAAAAACTTGTGCATAAGTATTAGTTATACTTATATCACAATTTTCATGGGCAAATTCTAATATGTGTATATACTGAACTAAAACATTAAAATAAATTTGATTTATGTGTAAACTTCGTGTGTGCACGGAACTTATAACTATATAATTATATGCAATTACATTTAAAACACAATATTCAGTATTAATACAGAATAATTTTTTTTGTCAAAACCCAGTGCGTGCACGGTTATTATAACTAGTTATTTATAATCACTTATATCCATTTGAGGGACTTCTTAACTACACTTCTGGAATCATTCATCACTTCTGGTAAGTATTCATCATCTTAAATTATTGCTATTAGTACTTTAGTATTAATACTTGTCGATTTATGTAATGTAGGTCTTGAACCTGGTTCAAAATATTACTACAAATGTGGAGACAATTCTATTCCAGCAATAAGTGATGAGCGTGTTTTTTAAACGCTACCATTGCCGAGCCCAAACACATATCCTGGTAAAATTGCAGTTGTTGGGGACCTTGGACTTGTTGGAAAATTTAGTGTACTTGTGGGATTAGTTCAAACCTGGTTTTGGGTAAGGAGGTACGGAGTGTACACCCATGAGGTCCCTGAACACCCTGACTCAATAGTGGATAGTACTGCTAGTGTATTGGTTACTACTGTTAGTGTAGTAACTGATTGTTCCTACTGGCAGTGTATTGGTTCCTGCTGCTAGTGTATTGGTTACTACTGCTGGTGTAGTAACCGATGGTTCCTACTGGTAGTGTATTGGTTCCTGCTGCTAGTGTAATGGTTCCTACTGGTAGTGTTGCAGTGATTAATTTGTAACAGCTTTGACTCATTTAAGTGGTTGTTATGACTGTTTTATGACCACGTTTAATTGGTCATGTAACCACTATTCCTATGATAATGGAGGCTTATTATGGGTGATTAATTGGCCGTTAATCACTCGTAAAGTCCATTGACTAAGAGTGAGTATTCTTTACTATAAATAGAGATGGACTTCATCAGCATGAATATAGAACAAAACCAGGAGAAACAAACAGAAAAACTAAGTTAATTATAAAATTAATTAAGTTAATTAATGAAAATCATATTAACTAATCTATTAAACTACTCATTAAGACTACTAAAACCATAAAAACTGAAAATTAACTATTTCTAATTACTGTAATTAAAACAATTTAACTAAAAAGTAAATAAAACTAAAAATAATTAAAATAAGAGAAAAGTTAAAAATCTAAGAAAAGCATAAACAACCCAAGAGATAATCTATAAAAATCAGAAATGACAAGAATTGATCTATAAACAATAACACAAATCACTGAATAAACTAAAACAATGAAAATCAAAAGACAAAAATTTTCCGAGAGCACTAACCGGATCGGTTGCAGGCGCAACCGGATCGGTTAGCCTCTAAACCAAAATATATATATTTTTTTACTTACGAAATTCAATTTTAAATCTACCAATTTTACAGAATCTTAACAAAATCAAATTACTTAGAAATCCAAAATCCCCGGCAGCGGCGCCAAAAACTTGATGTGTTCGCACGAGGTGCAAGTTTTAAAAATTTATAAACACGATTTTACCGTCTAATACTATAAACACATACGAGCAAGTATACTCGTTCGCGATAGCAAAGGTGGGTAAGTCGAGATCGTCCCAAGGGATTTTGTGTTTGAAATTGTTTTTAAAAGATTGGTAGCAAGAAAGCTTTATCAAGGCTTCCTCCAAAAGTGATGCTTTAGTGAAATTCAATTATAAAGAAATATATACTTGTGTATAGTTTATAGACAATCATAGTAGTATTCATGAAGGCTTGGTGTAAACTCTTGATGTGATGCACAAATCATAAGCAAATGATTTTCAACCATGGTTTATGTTTGCAAAAATCATTCTAAGAACAAAAACATATAGGTAATCCTTTCGGTCCTTATCCTAATGATTATCCTTTAGAAAATCCATTTGTTTGTAAAATGTTCTTATTAAACTCGTTCCTACGAATCTTTCGACCTTTCGTGATGAAAATGTTTCTAGTCTTGTTTTAATAAGTAAACATAGTGGTTGTCAATCACCACATCCTCATACTAGTTTGTCACTTAACTTTTTGGAATAAAACACAAGAGAAATCCTTTCGGTCCTTTTTCTTAAAACATGTTTTACCGACAAATCAAACAATACTAGTATTTTTCCAACAAACTCATTTAAACAAGATCATATATACATGCATCACATATGAGAACACTAGTATGATTACCTACATCCTTACACACAAGTATATTCAAAAACTACTCCATGATAATAATAACAAAACACAAGAAATAACAAAGTAATTCCAATAACTCAAATGAATAGAAATACATAACAAGGTTCATAGAATACCTAAACTTTTGCGATTACAAGAACTATAAATCGTGGCTTATAGCAACCACACGCCTCCAATCACCTAGCTTAACCGTATAACTCCGAATAACCAAAACAATGGACGAGAATTGCTCTCTCCAACCTCCTGGACGTTTTACAGTGAATACTAAACTTTTGGGATCAATAAAATGGTTGGTAATAGTTTTGGTGTAAACTATTACACTTTGGGTTGTGTCACACCTAGAATACTAAGTCGAGGTTCAATATATAGCCAAAGAGACTTTACTAACTGGCCAAAAACGTTCCCAACAAGTTAATAACAAGAAATAATCGGCCTCCAATGATTATGGGGAGTTAAGGCAACATTAAATGCATTATTGTGTAACTCCAGTGCATGCAACCGGATCGGTTATGCTTCAACCGAATCGGTTGCCTTTTGACCATTTCCCAACCGGATCGGTTGCGGGCTCCAACCAAACGGTTGGGTGCCTCAGCTTTGACTTTTGTTGACTTTCTTGGTTTGCGCCTATTTCTTTGTTCTCGCTGATGATTTCCAAGACGAAACTTGATCCTTCCTTGCTGTAGATACTTAGAAATCATTGCGCTTCCTAATCATTGAGTCCAAAAGCTTCCTTGATCGACTTCCTTCCTTGGGAATTCTCCAAACGTACATGAAAACTTCATTACTTCATCATTTGTGATACCTGGCTACATAAACATACACAATACGCATCTTTTGCACTTTTGCAACAGTTATGAGCAAATATAGCCGATTATCATGCACAAAACCAACAATAACGCTACTAAAAACATGTTCATTTTGAGCGTTATCAAATTCCCCCATACTTAAGTTCTACTCGCCCTCGAGTAAGTCTAACATTTGCAAAAATTGATTTCAATGCTCATGATACCGTGGTTCCGAAAATTTAACCATCATCCCAAAAGAGATAATCATTAATTTACTTTTAATATGTGAAAAACTTTGAAAATGAACCAAATACTTTAGATAACATAACTAGAACACCTCACGAATGATTTTAAGAATTCACTAAACACTCATATATTGGTGGGTATATGTAAATCACTCAATGCCTAGTCATGATCAATGCTTTTTACCATAAGCTTGTACAAGTATCAAAACAAAGAAAATAAATTCATCAAAGAGGGCTTTTATTTGGGTTATATCGTTAAGGCTTCGGGTTTATAAAAGGCATGGATAAGGCATGGGATGGTTTATGAAATTGGTGTTAAAAAAATATAAAGTCAAGTCTAAACCTCCATGTTGCTAGCCAAATAACAATCCTGAAAATGATTATATTTTCTTCCTCTTCACATATCGATCTCCAAACATATGTATAACTCAATTTATCTCATTGGCTAATCAATATTCTTCATATAGCACATTGGCTATAACAATTTTTTTTTCAAGTTCCCCCACACTTAGTGTAAGCATACACCACAAAAAATACAAATGAGAAAGACGTCTCCTTCATATTTGTTGGAGAATGGTACACACTATAGACAAAGTGTAACTTCTTCATAATCATCAAAAATAATCCAACACTCCAAACAACTAGCAACAAACCGATAGACATGACATGGGTTGGCTAAGGTTTAAGGTGTAAAATTTTTTTGCATTTTTCTGGTTTTAAACAAGAATGAAAAGATTTGCTCGAAGGGTGTAACTAAGGGTATCTAGTGCTAAAGATGAGCACTAACAAATGGGTCCATATAAGGTGGTTAACTAACCAATGTGGCTAGCTAATATATCATTAGATGTAGAATGGAAGGCCATTTGGGTTAAATCCTATGATGCCTCTTATCACTTAAACATATTTTTATCATTCGAGAGTGATTTTAACCGTAATGCATAACTAGTACAAGTTCTAGAATCGACAAAATCACACTCATAGCAAATATAAAACAAAAGATGTGTTTTATACAAAAAAAGAAGAGAAATTTTCTCAAACGAACCGTTTCTGCTACTGCTTTACACATATAAACCTCGCCTATATATTTTTCGAAAATGAACTTTTCAATATTATATGTTAGATTTGTACCGGAATATGTTTTAAACCGTACACGTGTATAACCAATTTCCTGGGCGTGAGTTTAGGCGTGATAGAAACCAGTAAGAAGTGAGGCGTGTTCGCTGCGTTCCATGAGTGGGTGAGTGGGCGGCGTGAAGTCGTGGAGCACAGGCGTGATGGTCGAATCTTTATTTGGCGAGGTGAATTAATATTGCTGAATTAATATTGCTGGGCGAGGCTTGGAAGTTCACTTAATCACATGCAATCAATCAACTATTGGGTACTACTGTTGATGCACATGCAATCACTTTTATAATGGGAATTTTCACTTTGTTTGTAGTTGTAGTTGGGATCTTTGAGTTTTAGTTGTTCCTATGCAATCACTTTTTTAGTTTTTTTGTTTTTTTTTAATAAATTCTATCTCAACAGTGTGCACATGGTAGCTATAGTTTTTAACTAGGCGAATGGTTTGGGCGTGTAACTATGATTGTGACATATATTGGTCATTTGTGTAAAACATATGAAAAAGGTTCATTCTCGTAAAACCGCGGTCTAAAAAGATTATTTAGGTAATTAGCTTAAAAAAGAAACCTCACAATTAAGTGGAAAAATGCTATAATGCGCGCTAGGAAATGCTATCGAATCCAAAATGAATTACTTCCGTAATTTGGTTCAAATCGAAAATTTTTCAAAAACCTCATTTTACCTTTGAAATACTCAAGTTGTTTTTAATATATCCCAAAAAATGTGTGAAAACAACTAGACAATCAATGGCGATTTCCTGCTAATTACTTGCGTCCAAAAGTTTATCTAAAAATAAGACTAAAAGCTAAAAATTTAAAAATCGTATCATTTTTCCTATTTTCTTCCCTCCCCCATACTTAAGTTTTGCATTGTCCTCAATGTAATAAAAATAAACTTCAAAGTAAAGAAAAATGGGAAAAAGAAATAGTCAAAAGATACCACGGATAGAATATGCAATACGCATATTGGGTCATAAGCAAGCATGTGAGTTATCCAACTCCAAATATTTGACCATCAATAAGCTTCCGACACATCCATCCTGCAAACAAAACTGCAATACACAATACACAAAACAAAACAAAACGCATGCTACTAAACATATGAAAAATAAACAAAGTATGATAATCATCCTAGAGAAATATTTAAGAGATAGAGATAATATTGTTTAACACATGATAACCATAGTTTTTGAAACCATAAATCAAGAATGATCCACGATCATTCATCATCCTCACTCATCTCATCACCTTCTTTATCATCATCATCCTCGTCATCATCACTTACATAGTGCTCGTCCACTAGCTCAGAACGAACTCTCCTCTTCTTCTTCTTTCCTCCAACTCCTGATGAAGATCCTCCAACATCATAGCTTGATCCACCAACCTCGAGTAATCTACCATATGCGGGCACTGGGTCAGGAAATGGTGCATATCCAGGATATATATATGGATAGGGTCCAGGATAAGAGGTGTAGGGGAAAGGATATGGTGGAACATTGGGTGGATTGTAGGGTGGCAACTCGTAATTGGCTTCTTGAGCCATGTGTTGAAAGATCGGCATTGAATAATCATTGATGTAATTGTTTCTCAACATCATCGAGTCTCTCCACACTTCCTTACACTCATATTCATTCAAATGTTGGTTCCACTCTCCCCAACCTGAGTCAAAACTACTAGACGTACCCGTTTGCACGTTTCCTTGCTGTTGTGGTGGTTGTTGTTGTTGTGGTTGTGGTTGTTGTTGTTGCGGTTCAATCCATGCTCCCAACGTTTTCAATTTCTTATTCAAAGCATTTCCGAAACCATTTGCACTCCAAATCTCACTAAACTTTGGCTCTCCACACTTAGCCAACTCACTACTATTGTAATACCCAAGATTTCTTGCCAACCTCGTCACAAAATGTCCTCCACAAATGTTGCTATTACCTTTGATTCCCGGGGCTCTCCTAAACAAGTACTCGGCTATTAGCCAAGCCGCATTTCCGTCCTTAGTTTCCTCCAATAACATCATAGCCCACAAGTCAGGTTTCTGACATTTTTCCCTTGTAACGCCCCGACCCGACAAGGGTAAAGGAATCACAAGTAATGGTGTCATATTAAAGCAAACATAAATGTCCAAAAGAAATTTCAACATAAATATTGAAATAATCCAAGTCAAATGACTTCAATACATAGGTCCCAACGGAAAATAAACTCCAAATGAAATGTCTAAAATATAAAGTCTAAATGGCATCATAAGATCAAAGCTAAAATCTCTAAGGTAAGTCCACACAGCACTCATCCCAAAGCAATACCCAGCTCCAATGCTTAGATACCAGCCGCGGAAGAAAAGAAATGCGGCTGAGCTTCAAAAGCCCAGTGAACAGATATACAAGCAAAACGAATGCGAAACGAGAACGAATACGAAATAAAGTGAAAGAAAGATAGCAAAATCATAATCATTTCAAAAGATAAATCGGGATAATCGAATAAGTTTTATAGCTAACTACCTCGAGCCCAAATACATATGCCATATCATAAACATAATCATATTCACATAAGGCAACATTTGTAGGGGAGACCTACAAGAGTTATGAAGGACGTGCATGCACGCAGCATCAATCATCAGATAACATATAGCATATAACATATAATATATAACATATAAAAGATCTAGGATGCACCCATACGCCCCACAAACATACATTGATAATATAATATAACTTGAGCTCATAACAAATAACAGATAAGGGACGTGGCAGAACTTCACTCTCCTGCCCTAGAGTCATGTCGAAGTGCATTACGACACGGACATGGAACACCCATGACTAGTTAATAATTGGCTCGGGTGTCAAACTATCTTAGGTCAAATAGAATGTCATAACGGACATAGATCATATTTTATCAAATGTTTAATCATGTTTTCAAAATCAAAGTCTTCATATCATATAGTTCAAAATCAATGTTTTATGATTCAAAAATCAAAGTTCAGATAAGCAACAGCTCAAATAGACACATTAGGGTTCATAGCAAAGGCTTAGGAAATCCTAATGTAAAAGCTAACGAAAAGAAAACGTTATAAGAAACCTTCTTGAAAAGGTCGAATATCTGTACCTTATTCCAAAGCAAATGATAGAAAAGAAGAAACAGGGAAAGCAAAGGATTACTCCTTCTTCACAGAACCTATACACATTAACGGTCGTACATGTTATTTATGATTCCATAATCGTCAAATTGATCTTTTAATATTTGGTGTTCATACTTAGTATATTTAATGATCTTAATACTTTAGGGTTTTATAATTAAATGAGACTTAAGTGTTTTATAATTAATATCGTAGATTAGGGTTCATTATGTCATTAATTAAAGTTTAGAGTTAAATGTGAAGATAGTTTAAACGTCATAACTCACACATAAAATAACGAATTAATATACTTAGCTTCAAACCCTAATCGACTCTCATTTATGTTCTAGGGTTTTCTCATTCTTTAATATCCCATTAATATGCATTTACTTACATGTTACGTCTTTTAATGACTCATTACTTAACCTAACACGTCATAAAAACAATCTTTCCTTTTATGTTTCACCATGCACGTTTATGATTTTATGTGACATACAAGTTACTTATTACTCGGATTAATTACACGTTTACACATTTACAAGTTCACTTGACGTATAATTACGCACGCATATGAGACACGATTCACAAACCATTAGGGTTTGGCATACCTTATTCGGTTCACATATCAAACTAGGGTTTATGTTTACATGACCTTTACTCGTTTAATACATGTTCAAAAACTCTATATGTGGTTCGGTTTAATCTAGGGTTTCGGCTAATAGGTTATTACGCAAGTCTTAACTCATCTACGTACTTTACATATTCAAGTTATTAAGTTTTACACCTTGGCCGAACATATACATGGTTCGGTTTTAATACATATGGTTCGGTTCCTATATATTCGACATAGTCATGACCCGATTCAATAATACATATTACGTACATAGCTCTTCAATACTTATAAGGTTTAAATCATATGGTTTGTTCTTGTTTGGACTCACACGGCTCGGCCACAAAAAGAAAACGCAAACCTCGACTAAACAAAACATATTAAAATATATTAACGTAAGGTACATCAAAGGAAGACGAGAACATGTTATACCTTAACTTGGTTGAAGCAAAAACTCGACACCAAAGGGTGCTATGGTTCGGCCGAGTAAGAGCAAAAGAAAAAGAGAGGCAAAACTAAACTAGGGTTTCACTTTTGTGTTTATGAGTTATATTTATAGTAGTAGTAATTTCGGTTTAGGGCTTTAGGAGGGCATGGGCTCGGCTTGGTCCAACCGAACACAACCAAACGCATGCCATATGGGCTTCGGCCCTATGGTCCATCGAACAAAACAAATGCGGCCCAAGTTATTGACGTGAGACGTTAAATCTTCGTCGTACCAAAATCGATCACGTACACATTTTAGTTAGGTTTGATTATTCGCAAGTTAAGTTTTAAATTTCGTTAAATGATATAAATGTATTTTACGTATTTTATAAATTTCGATTCCAAGGGTATTTTAGTCTTTAATCAGGTTTTAGATTTTCCAGGTTTTACAATTCTTCCCCTCTAAAGAAAAATTTCCGTCCTCGAAAATTGAAATGAAACGAAACGAAAATGAAAACGAAATGAGAACATACCAAACTATTCAAAGAAATGAGGATAACTAGCTCGCATCGACTCCTCGGTTTCCCAAGTAGCCTCACGTTCCGGATGATTTTTCCAAAGAATCTTAACGAACGGAATGACTTTATTTCTCATGACTCTTTCTTGCCTTTCTAAAATAGCTTCTGGTTCTTCAGATAAAGACATATCGGATTGAATTTGGTCAAACGGATAAGAAGCAGCGTGTAACGGATGATAGTTGTATCCCCTTAGGAGTGATACATGGAAAACGTCATGAACATGCGATAACCGAGGCGGAAGTGCTAATCGATACGAAACTTCTCCTATACGTTCTAGAATTTCAAACGGTCTGATAAATCGAGGACTGAGCTTGCCCTTGATTCCAAAACGTTTCACACCTCTAAACGGCGAAACTTTCAAAAATACACGATCTCCAACCCGAAATTCTAAATTACGACGATGCTTGTCGGCATAACTTTTCTGACGAGACCTAGCTTCCTTCAACTTTTCTCTAGCAACAGCTACCTTCTCATTAGTGATCTCGATCATTTTCGGACCTTCAATCAAGCGTTCACCTACTTCATCCCAGCAAATAGGTGCTCTACATTTCCTTCCATAAAGAAGTTCAAACGGTGCCGCCTTAATGCTAGCATGCCAACTGTTGTTGTATGCAAACTCTACTAAACATAAATATTCATCCCAACTGCCAATCCATTCTAAAGCACAAGCCCTGAGCATATCCTCTAAGGTCTGTATAGTCCTCTCTGACTGACCAT
The DNA here is from genome assembly GCA_910596185.1 of Chrysanthemum makinoi. NCBI lineage: Eukaryota > Viridiplantae > Streptophyta > Magnoliopsida > Asterales > Asteraceae > Chrysanthemum > Chrysanthemum makinoi. Next base: position 298,991,393 of record OU343217.1, on the reverse strand, counting down.
CTGTTTGAGGATGAAATGCCGTACTAAAATTAAGTCGAGTACCCCAAGCTTTTTGCAAACCCTTCCAGAAATGAGAAGTAAAACGCGGATCTCTGTCGGACACAATAGATGCGGAGTACCATGAAGTCTAACGATCTCTTGCTGAAAAATCTCCGCCAATTTACCAATACCAAAATCCTTTCTGATTGGCAAGAAATGAGCAGATTTGGTTAGTCGATCAACAACTACCCAAATCGCATCATGCTTCTTCCAGTAAGAGGTAGTCCATTCACAAAATCCATAGATATCTTATCCCACTTCCATGTTGGAATATCCAATGGCTGTAACAATCCACTAGCCCTTTGATGTTCGATCTTAACTTGCTGACAAATCATACACTTCGACACAAACGTCGCCACATCTTGCTTCATGCCATTCCACCAAAAGTATTGCTTCAAATCCCTATACATCTTGGTAGAACCAAGATGGATAGTGAAAGGAGAACTATGAGCTTCAGTCATAACTTTCTCACGAAGTACCTGATCATTGGGAACACAAAGCCTATCTCCATACCATACAATACCATCATTATCAACCTTAAACTCCGTCTGCTTACCTTCTTCAACATTTTGCACCACGGCCCACAGCTCGCCGTCATCTTTCGGAGCTTCTTTAATTTGCAGTATAAGGTTCGACTCCACCTTCATACTAGCCCAGTATCCATCAAAACCTCGTACACACAACTCAACATCCAAACTCTCTAAGTCACGCAAAATCCTAGGCTCAATCTTGATACTCGCAAGAATGCGATTTCGGCTAAGTGCGTCAGCAACTACGTTAGCCTTACCGGGATGGTACTGAATGTTGGTGTCATAATCCTTAAGAAGTTCTAACCATCTTCTTTGTCTCATGTTAAGTTCCTTCAGAGTGAAAATATACTTGAGACTCTTATGATCAATGAATATATCACACGTCTCTCCATACAAGTAATGTCTCCAGATTTTCAACGCGAACACCACTGCAGCTAACTCAAGGTCATGAGTTGGGTAATTCTCCTCATAAGGTTTTAGCTGCCTCGAAGCATAAGCTATTACCTTTCCATGTTGCATCAAAACACAGCCTAATCCTTTCTTAGATGCATCACTGTAAATTTGAAATCCTCCAGAACCAGTTGGAAGAGTCGAAATAGGAGCTGACACCAATCTCCGTTTCAACTCTTCAAAACTCTTTTCTCGTTCATCCGTCCATACAAACTTTTCACCTTTCCTCATCAGGTTGGGTTAGGGGTAGAGCTAAGCGAGAGAAACCTTCAACAAAAGCGTCGTAGTAACCAGCAAGTCCTAGAAAACTCGACCTCGGTCATGTCGTAGGTCTTGGTCATTTGGTGATAGCCTCAACTTTAGACGGATCCATGGTGATACCATCAGTTGATACAATATGACCAAGGAAAGCGACTTGTCTTAACCAAAACTCGCGCCGAAAATTTGGCGTATAACTTCTTCTTCCTCAAAATCTCTAAAACTATCCGAAGATGTTCTTCATGCTCTTCTTCAGACTTGGAGTAAACTAAAATGTCGTCGATGAAAACAATAACGAACTTGTCGAGAAACTCATGGAAAACACGATTCATCGGGTCCATAAACACAGCAGGCGCATTGGTCAAACCAAAAGGCATAACGAGGAATTCGTAATGACCATATCTGGTACGAAACGCGGTCTTAGGAACATCTTGCTCCTTCACACGTAATGCGATGATAACCGGACCTCGGTCAATCTTCGAAAAGAACTTAGCTCCTTGCAGTTGATCAAACAAATCATCAATACGCGGCAAAGGATAACGGTTACGAATGGTAATACGATTAAGTTCACGGTAGTCGATACATAGACGCATGCTTCCATCCTTCTTCTTCACAAACAAAACAGGTGCACCCCATGGAGAAACACTGGGTCGAATAAATCCATTTTCTATCATCTCTTGCAGCTTTGTTCTTTCAACTCCTTCAGTTCTACAGGTGCCATGCGATCACGGAGCCTTGAAATCGGTTCAGGCACTGGAATTAACTCAATGCTAAACTCAACTTCTCTAGGCGGGGAAGACCGGGAGTTCATCGGGAAAAAACATCGGTAAATTCGCAAACAACCGAAAGATTTTCAATGTTAGGACTCTCCAAAGATGTGTCCTTAACAGATGCTAGAAAACCTTGGCACCCATGAGAAATCATGGTCCGTGCCTTCATAGCGGAAATGAGCTTAACAGATTTGAGAGGTTGAGAACCATGATAAACGAATTCGGGATGTTTTACGTCTCCAAAGATCACCGTTCTAGCATGGCAATCAATTGAAGCTCTATGATAAGCCAACCAATCCATGCCTAGAATGATATCAAAGTCGACCATATCGAGAGGATACAGATTTGCAAAGCGAATACGATCATCAAAACGAAGAGGACACTTAACGTATTTATGATCAATGATCACGTGGTTCTTCATAGGCGAGAAATCGATCGTGATTTGTTAACGTTTGGGCTTCATATTAAGTTTCTTAGCAAATTTGATAGATATAATGGAGTGTGTGGCACCGGTATCAAATAAAACGAAGACAGCATAATCATCAATGAAAAGAGTGCCCGTAATGGTACTGAAGTGCGCTCCGGTTACGAGTAGTAGCATAGACACGTCCAGGTAGTAGTCGGCGGCTTGATGTAGTTTCGGGAATCACGGGTTCTTCTTAGGACAATCTTTAATCTTGTGAGCGGTGGAGCCACAAGCAAAACAACCACCAGTGGCCTTGAAACACTGCCCGGATGAGCCTTTCCACAAGTAGTACAAATAGGTGGGGGAGGCAAAACCTCAGTCCTCTGTTGACTAGAAGATCCTGGAGCACGACCACGATTTGATCCTCGAGCTGACTGATCCTTGTTGTAACGCTGGTTATTGTTACCTTGGTTCGGACGATCACTTCCATTCTTACCAGCATTTCTATTATCTTGACCCCTCGTCTCCGGGCGTCCCAGTGTCAACATTCCTTCTGGTGACCCGGATCATAACTCCTATTCACTTGACTCCTCGAATCATAACTCCTACCAGAGTTTCCCTTATAGTCATTTCCTTGAGTCCTACCTTGAACCCGATCACCATCGCGATTATGCTTGTTGGAACCCGAAACCTCATGAAAGATCTCAATGTTACGAGCTGCGTCATTGCAGGCCGACACATTCTCATACTCAATATTAAGCGGTCGGTCCAACACCCACTTCTTCAGTCCCCACTTGAAGTGCTTAGCTTGACGCCTACCATCTCCAGCAATCGCTCCCACAAAACTCACCAACCTCATAAACCTACTCATGTACTCATTGGAATTCTCATAATCAAACTGGTAGATTGCATGATAATCCCTCTCATACCTTTCTTTCGCTCGGCATCGGGAAGTAACGGTTATAGAAGATAGTCGAAACTCAGTCCGGTACAAGTAACGGCAAAAGCATCTCCTCTTCTTGCTTGTTTGAGTGCCTTCCACCAATTTAAAGCATCACCTTCCAATTTGAATGCAGCCAAACGAGTCTTAAACTTGTCTCCACAACCCAGTACTTCAAACAGCTTCTCAATATGAGTGATCCAGTCCTCGGCCTCGGTGGGAGTAGCGCAGTGCTAAGCGAAAGAGGCTTGAGTTTACCGAAACGCTCGAGCCAAGTGTGAATACCGACGGGTTGATTTCCTCCACTACTACCCGAAGCACCATTCCGATTCACGAATGTTGCGATCACCTGTTCCATCATCTCGGTGTAGTAAGACCGGGGAAAAGAGAGTTGAGAGCATTAGAAATCGCAGTATCCATGTTAGTAGCATCATCGTCTCCATCCACGCTACCGGTAGTACGAGTTCGAACCATCTAAACGATTAGCAAAATGAACAATGGTGAGATACGAAATGGAAGTACGCAGAAGGAATCCTAAAGTCTACCCAAATCCTCACAGGTTAAATCCTAAGCTCTAAGGTCTCAAAACCTAGGCTCCATATGTCACAGTCGACTACAAGTCGTAAACACGGGCTCTGATGCCATAAATTGTAACGCCCGACCCGACAAGGGTAAAGGAATCACAAGTAATGGTGTCATATCAAAGCAAACATAAATGTCCAAAAGAAATCTCAACATAAATATTGAAATAATCCAAGTCAAATGACTTCAATACATAGGTCCCAGTGGAAAATAAACTCCAAATGAAATGTCTAAAATATAAAGTCTAAATGGCATCATAAGATCAAAGCTAAAATCTCTAAGGTAAGTCCACACAGCACTCATCCCAAAGCAATACCCAGCTCCAATGCTTAGATACATGCCGCGGAAGAAAAGAAATGCGGCTGAGCTTCAAAAGCCCAGTGAACAGATATACAAGCAAAATGAATACGAAAGCGAGCGAATACTGAAATAAAGTGAAAGACAGATAGCAAAATCATAATCATTTCAAAAGATAAATCAGGATAATAGAATAAGTTTTATAGCTAACTACCTCGAGCCCAAATACATATGCCATATCATAAACATAATCATATTCACATAAGGCAACATTTGTAGGGGAGACCTACAAGAGTTATGAAGGACGTGCATGCACGCAGCATCAATCATCAGATAACATATAGCATATAACATATAATATATAACATATAACAGATCTAGGATGCACCCATACGCCCCACAAACATACATTGATAATATAATATAACTTGAGCTCATAACAAATAACAGATAAGGGACGTGGCAGAACTTCACTCTCCTGCCCTAGAGTCATGTCGAGAAGTGCATTATGACACGGACATGGAAACCCCATGACTAGTTAATAATTGGCTCGGGTGTCAAACTATCTTAGGTCAAATAGAATGTCATAACTGACATAGATCATATTTTATCAAATGTTTAATCATGTTTTCAAAATCAAAGTCTTCATATCATATAGTTCAAAATCAATGTTTTATGATTCAAAAATCAAAGTTCAGATAAGCAACAGCTCAAATAGACACATTAGGGTTCATAGCAAAGGCTTAGGAAATCCTAATGTAAAAGCTAACGAAAAGCGTTATAAGAAACCTTTCTTGAAAAGGTCGAATATCGTACCTTATTCCAAAGCAAATGATAGAAAAGAAGAAACAGGGAAAGCAAAGGATTACTCCTTCTTCACAGAACCTATACACATTAACGATCGTACATGTTATTTATGATTCCATAATCGTCGAAATGATCTTTTAATATTTGGCGTTCATACTTAGTATATTTAATGATCTTAATACTTTAGGGTTTTATAATTAAATGAGACTTAAGTGTTTTATAATTAATATCGTAGATTAGGGTTCATTATGTCATTAATTAAAGTTTAGAGTTAAATGTGAAGATAGTTTAAACGTCATAACTCACACATAAAATAACGAATTAATATACTTAGCTTCAAACCCTAATCGACTCTCATTTATGTTCTAGGGTTTTCTCATTCTTTAATATCCCATTAATATGCATTTACTTACATGTTACGTCTTTTAATGACTCATTACTTAACCTAACACGTCATAAAAACAATCTTTCCTTTTATGTTTCACCATGCACGTTTATGATTTTATGTGACATACAAGTTACTTATTACTCGGATTAATTACACGTTTACACATTTACAAGTTCACTTGACGTATAATTACACACGCATATGAGACACGATTCACAAACCATTAGGGTTTGGCATACCTTATTCGGTTCACATATCAAACTAGGGTTTATGTTTACATGACCTTTACTCGTTTAATACATGTTCAAAAACTCTATATGTGGTTCGGTTTAATCTAGGGTTTCGGCTAATAGGTTATTACGCAAGTCTTAACTCATCTACGTACTTTACATATTCAAGTTATTAAGTTTTACACCTTGGCCGAACATATACATGGTTCGGTTTTAATACATATGGTTCGGTTCCTATATAACTCGACATATTCATAATCCGATTCAATAATACATATTACGTAACATACTCTTCAATACTTATAAGGTTTAAATCATATGGTTTGTTCTTGTTTGGACTCACACGGCTCGGCCACAAAAAGAAAACGCAAACCTCGACTAAACAAAACATATTACAATATATTAACGTAAGGTACATCAAAGGAAGACGAGAACATGTTATACCTTAACTTGGTTGAAGCAAAAACTCGACACCAAAGGGTGCTATGGTTCGGCCGAGTAAGATCAAAAGAAAAAAGAGAGGCAAAACTAAACTAGGGTTTCACTTTTGTGTTTATGAGTTATATTTATAGTAGTAGTAATTTCGGTTTAGGGCTTTAGGAGGGCATGGGCTCGGCTTGGTCCAACCGAACACAACCAAACGCATGCCATATGGGCTTCGGCCCTATGGTCCATCGAACAAAACAAATGCGGCCCAAGTTATTGACGTGAGACGTTAAATCTTCGTCGTACCAAAATCGATCACGTACACATTTTAGTTAGGTTTGATTATTCGCAAGTTAAGTTTTAAATTTCGTTAAATGATATAAATGTATTTTACGTATTTTATAAATTTCGATTCCAAGGGTATTTTAGTCTTTAATCAGGTTTTAGATTTTCCAGGTTTTACATCCCTGCTTCCAAATCTATGAAACGGCCCAATTACTAGCAACTTGTGTAGTATTCTCATAAACGGATTCCTAATGGTTGCAGCATTCCTCCTAGTGCAAGAAGGATCTCCCACTCGATTCCAATAAGCGGGCACACTAGGGTATTCTTTTTCAAACCTCCTAAGCCTCAAAAAGTGAGCTTCAAATAATCGATGCTTAACCTCATTCGGTTCATACAAGCCAAGAGCAACAGCTAAATCCGACAAAGTGTAGGCATGATCCCGCCCACAAAGCCTAAACCAAACACAAACTTCTTCCATCAAGTTCCGAACATTGACCTTTCTCTCGAAATACATAGTCGAAAAGAACTCCATACACCATTCACGATAAACCTCTTCATTTATGCTAAATGATCTTTCCCATGACAAATCATCAAACGAATCCCCATCAGCCGGATACACATAAGACGTCCGCATCATTTTTCGCAACTTCTCTTCACACTCATATTTGGCAAACAAATCCCAATCAATCACCCTCGGAACCAAACATGTCCTATTTTGCAACTTTGATAATCGTTCCTGGAAAGCATGTTTCTCCTCGTTGGTGAGATCTTTGAACTTCAGGTTGGCATTTGCTTCCGTCTTCACACTATACGTGACTTTCTTCTTTTCGTTTCTTTGGAAAAACTTGGTAACAATCGGGTTTAGTGGAACCCGTGTCGAGCTTGAACTACCTACAACAATTCTCTGTAGAAATCATAAATATAAGTCAATATAAGAGTGTTAGAACAAACGGGAAGGTCTATGGAAGCCTCTAAGGTCCACTTCAAAAATTCAAAAAATTCCACATCAGAACGTGAAACCGGATTCGGTTGCAGGGCAACCGGATCGGTTCCTCTGTTGACCTATTCCAACCGTTTGGTTGCACTTCGCAACCGGATCGGTTCCTCAACCTGCATAAGGCTTTGCCTTCTAATCCATTTCCCACTTGATTTTTCTAACTCCAAATCACTCATAGACTGCATTCTAACATCATCAATGATTTCTACATCCTCAAATTGCTCTAAATTCACTTTCCAAACCTCTAATAATCACATATTCATTAGCTTAGAACTCAACAAATAAGACCTCAATTCTTCAATTACTTGTTCTAATCAACAATGTGGCATCTAATACTCATTAAAACGCATCATCTACCAACTAGGAATCACCAATTGCAACTTAATTTGATTCAATGGCATAACCTAATTAAATCCGAAAATTCAATCATCTAATACTCATTCCATGTTGAATCAATCACTACAATTCTTTTTGCAATGCATTCCTATATCAATTACCCACTTAATCCTAAAATATTACAACTTAATTCGAATTATACCAAAAACCCCCAAATTACTTACCTAATTTGCAATTCGAATCAAATGCTCTAATTAAACCTTAATTGAGTTAATTGAATGCAGATGCTTACTTGATTGGGTGCCATGATGATCTTCTACAACTTATACAACCTTCAAATAGCTTCTATTGGTCGAATTTTGCAAAACCTAGCTGGAGGATTAGTGTGTGTGTGTATTTTTCTGGAAAAATTGAATTTTTGGTATATATACTTGTATGCAACCGGTTGAGTCATGGACACAACCGTTTTGGTTTGCATTTTTGCCAAATTTTGCATTTTTCACGTTACTTAGGCATTTTACCTTCCAAGCAACAATCGTTTACTCAAAAATCCTATTAAAGATGCACACAACATTCATCCACCATTTGGAAATTTCAACAATCATCTAATCTCAAAACTTAAATCATCATACTCATAACTTAAAACTAGAACTAAAACTCAAACTCATAATGCATTAATCAAATAACCTCAACAAAATAATAAAGATATAAACTGAAATGAAAAACAAGAAATCCTAAATGCATAAAAGAAAAAAGTTCATGAAATTCAAGCAAACAATTGCTTGTTTATTATGGTGCCTTGTTTCTCCTTAGAATTCCTCGAAATACTCATGCCTTAAGATGTCCTCACTTAGAAATTTCCCGGTCAATTCACGGTGTGTTTCATAAGTTTTGAATTTCCTTATAAATCTTCTCCCATCCGGGCATAGTATATCAAATTTGACGTGCCATTCTCCATCCCGATCCTCTCTCTTGTAAATACCCGACCCCTCGGGTCCCCATTCCAAATTCTTGAGTTGAACCGGTAAAGAACCTAAGAAATCGGCTAGCTTCTTGTAAACAAGGATGTTTTTGAATGGATTGTAAAATGCTTCCACCGCTAGTGCGCGTTCCATCTCATCCTCTATATCAAAGTATGGTGGAGCTAGTGGTCCATACATCGGGTTCCCATGGACATCACGTCCCACTTCAAAACAGGTCAAGTCCTCGTCCGCTTCCATCAATTCTAAATCTTCCATGAATTCCACAACTGGTCCCCTTGGTTTGGGATAATAGGTTTGTTTCGAGATTCCATCATCAATAATCATCGTACCTCTACCCATGTCTATGATTGCACCACATGTGCGTAGGAATGGTCTTCCTAGTAGAAGAGGTAAACTTTTATCCACCGGAATGTCTAGGACTAGAAAATCAGCCAAGTATGGTTGATAACCAATTTGAACTCTTACGTTTTTCACTTCCCCCATCGCTTTTGCTTGGGAATTGTCCGCCATGGTAAGTTTTGAGTGATTTGGTTGCGGCTTACTAAGACCCAACGTCTTAAACAATGGATAGGGCATAACATTAACACTTAAACCCGTATCGGCTAAGGCATACATTGGTGTGGTACCGTTCACTTTAATTGGCAAAACAAAATTTCCCGGATCTTTCTCCTTACGTGGCATACCTCTAAACAAAATCCTATCTCTATCCTCCTCCGATAAATCTTTATCCTCCAATCTTGCTCTTGCTAGCATCACCGCATCTAGTTTCTTGCGGTAGAGAACGTAATCTTGTAGTATCTCAATCACCGGCTTTTTCTCATTTAGCTTGAGAAACTTTTGTTCAAGGTTTTCCAAAATAGCTTCTTTTTGTTCTTGGGTTAACGGTTTGAAGGTGTTTGGTGTAGTAGGTGGTGAAGGCGTGTAATCATTTGTTTTGTTGGTGGATGTGGTAGGAGTTAATTTATTGGATGAGGTTTTCTTTTTATTTGCCTTCCCCATCTTTAAGACTTCCACATTTTCCTTTTCCATATTAGCACATAACTCCACAAGCATCTCGTTCACCCCCTTTTCCTCTTCTAAATCGGTGACAAGGCCGGATCTGAGCACGTGCGAGGTGCTCGACCGCACAGGGCCTCCAAAATTTTGGGGCACCAAAATTTTTAGGCATCATGTTATGTTAATTCGGTTAGCCTATAATCGATGATAAAGTGTTCTATAATGTCCTAAGTTTGATTCCTATTGAATATTAGTTACTACTGATTTGTTGAAGCACTGTAACAAAAATGGTGGGAACAGAGGAATATATCGATGGAAGAAGATGACAATTTTAAAGCATTTACCTTTTGCACGTTGTGTTTACATTTGTTCTTAATAAAAGCAAAATAGTTTACAAAGATGACGGTTTCTACCCTCATGTCAAATAGTATTTTTAATGATCTAACACTACACTAACAAAATATAAGAAAGCCTAAATGTTGTGATAAAATAATAATAATAATAATAATAAAATCAAAAGTGGTGCAATAATTCTGGTGTGATAGATTTCAATGAGTTTGACACCGTTCTTTTACAAAAAAAATTTGATGCTTGTAATTCATTTTGCGATGTTTATTAGCATTTCCACATATATGTTAAATCGTTCAAGATTTAAGGGCCCTGCTTCCATAGTTTGCACAGGGCCTCCAAAATTCACGGGACGGCCCTGATCGGTGATATTGATCCTAATTTCCCCCAAGGCAAACCAAAGACAAAAATTCAAATCATTAGCGTTAGAGTTAGTAAAAACCAAAGAAAATTACAGAAACATATACTAAGCAAGTAAAGACACTTAACAAAACTGAAAACACAAGCTAAAACTCAAAATCTAAAAAGTATAAAATTTTTTACCGAGAGCTCCAACAGGATCGGTTGGCTCACCAACCGAATCGGTTGGTGGTAAACATTTTAACCAAAACGTCCAACCGATCCGGTTGCGGGTTGCAACCGAACGGTTGGATTGATTTCCTAATTTTTTTTTAATTAATTAATGTAAAAAACCTGTAAATTTAATTTAATTTAAAACTATTAAGTGTACTTAAACTCTTAATTAATTGAGACTACTCATTATCCTTTATTAATTATAAAATTAATTAAGTTAATTAATGAAAACCATATTAACTAATCTATTAAAATACTCATTAAGACTACTAAAACCATAAAAATTGAAAATTAACTATTTCTAATTACTGTAATTAAAACAATTAAACTAAAAAAGTAAATAAAACTAAAAATAATTAAAATAAGAGAAAAGTTAAAAATCTAAGAAAAGCATAAACAACCCAAGAGATAATCTATAAAAATCAGAAATGACAAGAATTAATTAATAAACTATAACACAAATCACTGGATAAACTAAAACTATGAAAATCAAAAGACAAAAATTTTCCGAGAGCACTAACGGATCGGTTGCGGCCGGATCGGTTAGCCTCTAAACCAAAAAATATATATTTTTTTTTTACTTACGAAATTCAATTTTAAATCTACCAATTTTACAGAATCTTAACAAAATCAAATTACTTAGAAATCCAAAATCTCCGGCAGCGGCGCCAAAAACTTGATGTGTTCGCACGAGGTGCAAGTTTTAAAAATTTATAAACACGATTTAACCGTCTAATACTATAAACACATACGAGCAAGTATACTCGTTCGCGATGGCAAAGGTGGGTAAGTCGAGATCGTCTCAAGGGATTTTGTGTTTGAAATTGTTTTTAAAAGATTGGTAGCAAGAAAGCTTTGTCAATGCTTCCACCAAAAGTGATGTTTTAGTGAAATTCAATTATAAAGAAATTTATACTTGTGTGTAGTCTATAGGCAATCATAGTAGTATTCATGAAGGCTTGGTGTAAACTCTTGATGTGATGCACAAATCATAAGCAAATGATTTCCAACCATGGTTTATGTTTGCAAAAATCATTCTAAGAACAAAAACATATAGGTAATCCTTTCGGTCCTTATCCTAATGATTATCCTTTAGAAAATCCATTTGTTTATAAAATGTTCTTATTAAACTCGTTCCTATGAATCTTTCGACCTTTCGTGATGAAAATGTTTCTAGTCTTGTTTTAATAAGTAAACATGGTGGTTGTCAATCACCACATCCCCATACTAGTTTGTCACTTAACTTTTTGGAATAAAACGCAAGAGATATCATTTCGGTTCTTTTTCTTAAAACATGTTTTACCGACAAATCAAACAAGACTAGTATTTTTCCAACAAACTCATTTAAACAAGATCATACATACATGCATTACATATGAGAACTCTAGTATGATTACCTACATCCTTACACACAAGTATATTCAAAAACTACTCCATGATAATAATAACAAAACACAAGAAATAACAAAGTAATTCCAATAACTCAAATGAATAGAAATCCATAACAAGGTTCATAGTATACCTAAACTTTTGCGATTACAAGAACTAGAAATCGTGGCTTATAGCAACCACACGCCTCCAATCACCTAGCTTAACCGTATAACTCCGAATAACCAAACAATGGATGAGAATTGCTCTCTCCAACCTCCTGGACGTTTTACAGTGAATACTAAACTTTTGGGATGAATAAAATGGTTGGTAATAGTTTTGGTGTAAACTATTACACTTTGGGTTGTGTTACACCTAGAATACTAAGTCTAGGTTCAATATATAGCCAAAGAGACTTTACTAACTGGCCAAAAACGTTCCCAACAAGTTAATAACAAGAAATGATCGGCCTCCAATGATTATGGGGAGTTAAGGCAACATTAAATGCATTATTGTGTAACTCCAGTCCATGCAACCAGATCGGTTATGATGCAACCTGATCGGTTGCCTTTTGACCATTGCCCAACCTGATCGGTTGCGGGCTCCATCCGAACGGTTGGGTGCCTCAGCTTTGACTTTTGTTGACTTTCTTGGTTTGCGCCTATTTCTTTGTTCTCGCTGATGATTTCTAAGACGAAACTTGATCATTCCTTGCTATAGATACTTAGAAATCATTGCGCTTCCTAATCATTGAGTCCAAAAGCTTCCTTGCTCGACTTCCTTTCTTGGGAATTCTCCAAACGTACATGAAAACTTCATTTCTTCATCATTTGTGATACCTGGCTACATAAACATACACAATACACATCTTTTGCACTTTTGCAACAGTTGTGAGTAAATATAGCCGATTATCATGCACAAAACCAACAATAACGCTACTAAAAACATGTTCATTTTAAGCGTTATCATGGTAATTCGCACAGCATCAGGGTAAGATAATCAGTAGCAATGCAATACCACTAGGTAGTTACCGGATATCACTTGGAATCGTGTGATCAAGGCAAGACTTGTCATTCAGGGCTTTAAACAAAAGTCAGGGATAGATTACTTTGATACTTGTGCCCCTGTGGCTCGTATCAGTACCATAAGACTGCTGATTGCTTTGGCATCAATTCACAATCTGATTAGTCATCAGATAGATGTGAAAACAGCTTTTTTAAATGGTGAATTGGATGAGGAGATTTATATGAACCAACCTCAGGGCTTCATCTTTCCTGGCAATGAAAACAAGGTGTGTAAACTGATTAAGTATCTTTGTGGACTAAAGCAGGCACCTAAGCAATGGCATCAAAAATTTGATGAAGTGGTTTTGTCAAATGGTTATTTACTTAACCAGTCTGAAAAATGTGTGTATAGCAAATTTGATGAATCTGGTAATGGAGTCATCATTTGTCTATATATTGATGACATCCTGACTGACCAAAATCAGGTTGACCTGACAAAGGAATTTTTGTCATCAAGGTTCTCCATGAAGGACATGGGAGAGGCTGATGTTATCCTTGGTATAAGGATTAAACATTAAAGTTAAAGAATTTCTATCTCTCAGTCTCATTATATTGAGAAGGTGTTGAGGAAATTCAATTACTTTGATTGTACTCCATTGAGTACACCTATGGATACTTGTGAGAAGTTGATGCCTAATAATGGCAAAGCTGTATCTCAACTTGAGTATTCTAAGGTAATTGGCTGCCTGGTGTATGCCATGACTTGTACCAGACCTGATATTGGTTTTGTAGTGGGTAAACTGAGCAGGTATACTAGTAATCCTAGTGCTCAACACTGGCAAGCAGTTCATAGCGTCTTGAAGTATCTAAAGAAAACTATGGATTATAGTCTATCATATACTGGTTATCCTTGAGTATTAGAAGGATACACTGATGCAAGTTGGATCAGTAACACTGAAGACAATTCGTCTACTAGTGGCTGGGTATTCCTACTTGGTGGAGGTGCAATTTCTTGGGCATCCAAGAAGCAAACTTGAATCACCAGTTCAACAATGGAATCTGAATTTGTGGCCTTAGCAGCTGCTGGTAAAGAAGCTGAATGGTTGAAAATCTTGCTTCTTGAGATTCCATTGTGGCCTAAACTTATAACACCTATTTCTATCCGTTGTGATAATGCAACTACATTGTCAAAGGCTTATAGCCAGATGTACAATGGGAAGTCTAGACACTTAGGTGTCAGACATAGCATGATTCGTGCGATTATCATGAATGGGGTGGTATCTATAGAGTTTGTTAGATCTCAACAAAATTTAGCTGATCACTTGACAAAGGGTTTGGCTAGAGACTTGGTTTTAAAGTCTGCTAAAGGGATGGGTTTAAGTCCAACTTAGTCATTGAATGCTAAGACACCCAACTCCCTCCTAAGGAAACTTGGGAGCTGAGTTCAATGTGGAAAGCTGAACATTCAGTGGACTGGAGCACATGTTTTATATTACATCCCAAAGATGTGCTCGAACCTTTTTTAGGAGGATGAAGTCTTTACTTCTTAATGGTTAATTTCTTTGAAAAAGTGCTTGGCAGGAGCATGAATAAAGAGGAACCACCTATGTGAATGTTGAAGTTTTGCCGCTTCAGGGAGCTTTTGGACTTTTAGCTCTTGCAACATTTATGAATTTGGATATGGACACATGGCTTGTTAAGTGACAGGAGCGTTTAAGTGTTTGAAAACTTGTGTGTAATTTATCTTCAGGTATTCAAATGGGTTGAAGGGTTCAATTCTTAGAACACCCTAATTCTCGAATATTTGAACGTGTAATGTACTAAGATGGAAATTCAATCCTCAGGATATTTTCGTTTATGCACATGTTTTGTTTGATGTTTGTTTTTCATGCAAAGGAAGTGAACTAAATTTGGGGAGGATTGTTGGAAAATTTAGTGCACTTGTGGGATTAGTTCACACCCGGTTTTGGGTAAGGAGGTACGGAGTGTACACCCATGAGGTCCCTGAACACCCTGACTCAATAGTGGATAGTACTGCTAGTGTATTGGTTACTACTGCTAGTGTAGTAACTGATGGTTCCTACTGGTAGTGTATTGGTTCCTGCTGCTAGTGTATTGGTTACTACTGCTAGTGTAGTAACTGATGGTTCCTACTAGTAGTGTATTGATTCCTGCTTCTAGTGTAATGGTTCCTACTGGTAGTGTTGCAGTGATTAATTTGTAACAGCTTTGACTCATTCAAGTGGTCATGTTATGACGCTATGACCACGTTTAAATGGTCTTATAACCACTATTCATATGATAATGGAGGCTTATTATGGGTGATTAATTGGCCGTTAATCACTCATAAAGTCCATTGACTAGGAGTGAGTATTCTTTACTATAAATAGAGATGGACTTCATCAGCATGAATATAGAACAAAACCAGGTGAAACAAACAGAAAGCTTAAACACTTATATGCGCAAGGGTTATTGATTTGTTCCTAATTCAATAACAAACATTTGGTCTTATCCCAAGAAGATATTCGTGTAACCCACGCATAGGGTCGAATAGTTTACTTTGGAAAGTGATCACACGATTCCAAGTAATATCCGGTAACCACCTAGTGGTATTGCATTGCTACTGATTATCTTACCCTGCTGCTGGGCGAATTACCACCAACAGGACTCACAGATAATACAACAACCACTATTGATCATTTGATTGAAAATGATCCATCTATGATTCTAATGGTTGGAGACTTGAGTTATGCCAATCAGTACCTTACTACTGGTGGCGAAGGTGCATCATGTGTTTCTTGTGCATTTCCGGAGGCGCCTATTCGTGAAACGTATCAACCCCGTTGGGATGGATGGGTAAGGTAAATTCTAACTCTGTATAAGCTTGGTCAGCTGGTTGGAACTTTTTTAATGGGTTAGCCCCAAACAGGCTCAGGAAAAAAATAGGCCGGTTGGGGCTGAATAACGGTTCAAAATGGGTTCTGGTCAAGTCTGGTATACATCTTGGAGGTTGTATGCATTAAAACTTATAAGTACATTTTTGGAGTCCTTTTACCCATTTAACCCGTTTTATTTCAGCTATACCTCTTTTGTGATTTTACCCGTTTGACCTGTCAGAGATAAATGTAATCCAAGTCAACCAATCAACAGTTTGAGCATATCTTACATTGAATGCTAAGATTCTACAACCCTACAACAATTTGTCAATTTGACGCAAATTCTATATCTAAAGTCCAGGTTCATGGAGCCTTTGATCTCTAGAGTACCTATGATGGTCATCGAAGGTAACCATGGAATCGAGCCGCAAGCTGATGGAGTCACTTTCGAATCATATCTAAAAAGATTTGCGGTACCCTCCAACGGGTCAGGCTCTAACAACAATTTCTACTACTCGTTTGATGCCGGGGGCGTACATTTCATCATGTTAGGAGCATATATTGACTACAATAGGACCGGTATATTATTAACACAAGTTTATTTTATAGTCATTTTATTATGCTAGTAACTGATAGTAATATAATTATATGTGATCGTTTTAGGTGCACAGTATTCTTGGCTCCAAAAGGACTTGAGTAAATTAAACCGAAGTGTGACATCTTGGTTAGTAGCCGCGTGACATTCCCCTTGGTATAATAGCTACTCGTCACATTATCAAGAATTCGAGTGTATGACGCTAGAAATGGAAGAACTTTTGTATCAGTTTAATGTTGATATCGTGTTCTTTGGTCATGTAAGTCTTATGTAAACTAGAGGTGGAAAATCATAATCTTATGATCTTTTCTACCCAAACCTTCGGGTATGAATAATTCTTCTATAAACAATATCAGTGTTTTCAACGCTACTGAATTGTTTATCCCAATCTTCGGGTTTTTCAGGTGCATGCCTACGAGAGGATGAATAGAGTGTACAACTACAGTTTAGACCCTTGTGGGCCTGTGTATATAACAATTGGAGACGGTGGCAACATTGAGAAGATAGATGTCGATCACGCAGATGAACCAGGAAAGTGTCCTTCGCCTAGTGATAATGTACCTGAATTTGGAGGGGTATGTCATAAAAATTTCACATCTGGTCCTGCAAAGGGAAAGTTTTGCTGGGATGAACAACCCGAATGGAGTGCTTATAATAATTAACGAGTTTTTTGGCAGGTGGTGAATTCAACATATATGCACTATGGACATGGCACAGAAACCAGGATATCTACAAGGAAAATAGCACCGGTGATCAAATTTACATTGTACGACAACCTGACTTGTGTTTGGTATCTCCACAGGTAATCAATTCCTAAGTTTGTTCGTGTTCATAAGCCTTTGTTTACACTCGAATGATGGGTTGTAGATTGGTGCAGCTAAATAGTCACACGAGCCCATCATCTGCAACTGGACTCGGAGTTCCTAAGTGGCGTGGTTTGTCTTCATGTTTCTTGATCCTCATCATTACGTGTACATATCTTCATCTTCTGTAACCATTGTCCCTAAATTTGTGAATGTAAAAGGTGCTATTAGAAGCCCTTTTTGTGTGTCATATAACTTGCAATTTTGAGTATTTCATTGTTCATTACTTTATTGCATGCAAATCAGCAATGGTATATACAAAGAATGAATATACAAAGCAAATATAAGTGTTTTATATGATGTTTAACATCTTAGATTATTACAATATATTATGTCATCAGAACTCAGAAGCGAGATTAAATATGGAGTAAGATCTTATGTCGATTACCAGCCAAAAAACACTTTTCCTATCATAAAACCAGTCGAAAAGTAGTTATATCCAAAGGACGCATACTACGCTTGCTCCACTTATCCCTGTCAACATATTTATCTAGATAAAACTCAGCTTTGGTGTTACTATGCCTACATTTAATCAGCAACTATCTGCTGTTTGGTCTGCTGTCCGAGTAATGATTTGAAATTATATGAATTTATTTGTTTTGTTTATTCAATATCCTTTGTTCTGTAAGCTCAACTGTTCATTTTAGAAAGGAAATGTGACTTCGATATAGTATATCTAATTGAACTTGTCCTTGCATATTATTATTGAACTGTCAAATATTTCGTCAATATCATTTGAGTTATGATAGACATAATCACATAATGTTTCTAGCTGTAATAAGTAACATCTAATAAACAGAATCTATTGCTAAAAAATTAAACTTTCTTAAGTTTTCTGTTAAGTTCACATGATACACATCTATCAGCTTTTATAGTTGTCTTATGTTTGCAAGTCATATATAACTATAGTTGAACAGATTAAATATAGAGCTGAATATTGGAAATTATTCAGCTTCCTCTTTACGAAAAAAGACCATGCTATGGTGCAATAGACCTAGGTAGAAAAAATGTTTATGTGCATGCTTATCAATTATTAATATGGCACAGGAGAATTTCTTAGAAAATGATAACGATTAACTTGAGACAAATTTGAATGATATGAGTCAGATTAATTTACATAAATTAGTAATCATTCCTTGACAAAAAAACAACTGTTGATGATTTGTAATTTGTAAATTCCTAAGTGGAACATGGCTTGTATGGACAAATGCCGCGCTATCAATAATTGACAAAAGCTTAATATTTTACTTAGGAATGGAGTAGCGATAAGAAGCAAAGAACAAATTAGCAGCAGAATAATCTATAAAACTAATTACAGATAGTGGAACATAACATCACCCTTGGAAACATCTGCAAGTTGGATTATTCTACTAAATATTTTATAATTTCTCGTGGAAATCCACGAAATTGTGGACCAGCTGTGTGATCAGATTGAACATTTATGCCCTTAATTCTATCACACAAAACTTACTTTGATATCGAAACCCCCAAAAAAGAAACAATAGTTCCATCTTTTTCCTAGTGTTCCAATGGCTGAAATTATTATTACCGCTGCTGTCACCGTTCTATTTGAGAATCTGGCTTCTGTTGACTTCATGAACCTGGCTCGATTTAAAGGAATTATCAACCAGCTTAACAAATGGGAGGACTACTTGACCCTGATCCAAGCTGTGCTTGATGATGAAGCAAAGCAGCAGATTACAAGGAAACCTGTTGACTTGTGGTTGCACCAGCTGCATGATTTGGCTTACGATATACAAGACGTGCTTGATGATATGGCCACTGAAGTCATACGACGCAAGTTCAATCAAGAATATCATGTCAGTTCCAGTACTAGCCAGGTATTGAAGATCATCCCAGCTTGTTGTACCAATTTCACTCCACGTAAGATTAAGTATGGTCGTAAGATTAGTTCTAAGCTAGAAGAAATTACCACCAAATTGCACGATCTTGTTGAGCAGAAAGATAATTTGGGTTTAAGAATCAACACGAATGTTGAAACTCGAAATAGAAGTAGTAGGTTGGAGCAAACTTCATTGCTGGACGACGAGTTCAGCATAGTGGGTCGGGAAGTGGATAGAATGGAATTGCTGGAATTTTTGTTGGGGGATGAACCACGTGCTGGCGTTATTTCCATAGTTGGTCTAGGAGGCGTTAGGAAGACCACTGTTAAAGGTTTGTACAATGACATGAAAGTGAAGGCTAAGTTTGATCTGAGGGCATGGGTTTGTATTAGTGACGACTTTAATGTATTTGATATTAGCATAGCCATTTTTCAGGCTATAGGTTGAGAAGTAAAATCTTTTGCTAGTCTTGATCTACTGCATGTGGCCCTTGTAGAAAAACTTTCGGAAAAAAGGTTCATACTTGTTCTAGACGATGTCTGGAAAGAAGACTACAAGAAGTGGGAAGTCCTCCGAAGCCCTCTTGGTGCAGGGGCACCTGGAAGTAAAATTGTTGTAACAACTCGTAGTCACAAGGTTGCTTCAATGATGGATTCTTATGAAACTCACAGCCTTGGTGTTTTGTCATATGAAAAATCTCTCTCATTATTTGCTCAATCTGCACTAGATGAGCAAAACTTTGACAAACATCCAAAACTGAAATTCCCCGGTGAAGGCATCGTAAAGAAATGTGGTGGATTACCTTTGGCTTTGATAACACTAGGGAGAGCTTTGAGAATGAAAAAAGATGATGGTGATCATGATGATGATGAATGGGAGAAGGTGTTGAATAGTGAGACATGGGATTTAAAGGATGCAAAGGATATTTTGCCAGCTCTAAGACTGAGCTACTATGATCTCGCTCCACATTTGAAGCATTTGTTTGCATATTGCTCCTTATTTCCAAAAGACTTTGTGTTTGACAAGAATGAACTTGTCCAACTATGGTTGGCAGAAGGGTTTTTATATGAAAAAAATGGCAACATGTCCAAGGAGAGTTTGGGCTGGCAGTATTTTGAAGAGCTAAAGTCAAGATTATTTTTTCAGCCTTCAACTGGTGACAAAGCACAATATATAATGCATGACTTGATAAATGACTTGGCCAAGAGTGTTGCTGGGGAATTTTTCATTTGGTTGGATGCTAAGATGGGTGTATATGACAGAATTGAAGCATTAGTAAAATTCCGTCACTTTTCGATAATAGGTTGGGAAAATAAAGTATGTAGAGATTTCATGAACTTAGAAGGAGCTACAAGTTTGCGAACTTTTATGACAATGTCAACTTGGAAGATACGGTGGCCACATATGTCCTTATTGAGCAATGTACTTCAAGAATTACTTCCGCAGTAACACCTCGTAAGAGTGCTAAGTCTAAATTGTTGTGTCATTGAAGAGGTTCCACAATCTATTAGCTGTCTCAAGCATCTCCGATACCTCAATTTATCTCACACTCGCATCAAACAGTTACCAGAACAAGTCAGCGACCTTTATAATCTACAGACCTTGTTGGTTTGTAGTTGTAGTAGGTTATCTAGCTTGCCTAAGAGTTTTGTAAAGTTAACGCACTTACGACATCTTGACGTCAGTCATACTCCATTGCTGAACAGGATGCCTTTGGGAATTGATGGATTGACAAGTCTACAAACTCTATCCAAGGTTATTATTGAAGGAGACAATGGGTTTAAGATTTCTGATCTTAAGGACCTATCGAATCTTCAAGGTCGGCTTTCCATTAAACGGCTAGACAAAGTGATGAATCCAGTACAAGCTCAGGATGCCAATTTAAAGCAGAAGGAGGGTCTTCGAGAGTTAAAAATGGAATGGTGTCCCTGAATTAATCTGGACACGATTCCGGAACCGTGATGATGTTTATGATGACACTACTGAACATGAAGTACTTCAAGGTTTAAAACTTCATCATAAATTGAGAAACCTGGAGATTGTATTCTATGGTGGTAACCGATTTCCTAGTTTGGTAGGAGATCCCTTATTTGATCAGTTAAAAGAGCTTACTTTACATGGTTGTATAGGCTGTGAACATTTACCACCACTCGGAAATCTACAGTCACTTCAGATGTTACGTGTGGAAAGAATGCATAAGGTGGTAACTTTGGATTCTATGTTTCTTGCACATACTAATTCTTTCCATCATGTTGCATTTCCGTCTCTTACAGTTTTGAAATTTAGACGTATGGCACTATGGGAAAGATGGTCAACTAGTGTCGTTGGCGACAATGCAACTAGTGGATTATTTCCTCGTCTTGTTGAGATTTACATAGAGTATTGTCCAAAACTTGCTGAAGTGTCTATTGGTTATATACCATCGCTTAGAGATGTAACTATTGACTGTTGTGGCATACTGAAGAGTTACAGCTGTCCAAACAGTGTTGAGAAACTGGACATCAGGCTTTGTGTTTCGTTGACATCCTTGACTTTCTCAACCGTGCACGAGATTCCATCCTCTCTAAAGACTCTAAGCATTATTAGTTGTGGTAATCTGAGCACGTTTGGTGAAGGATTCTTCATTTATCTCACTGATTTGTGCATCATTGATTGTGACAACATAGAAACCATAGAGAAAGGTTTTGGTTTTCTTCCTCTCCAAGTCTGGACTTCTCCTTTCCGCGTGGGTCTTGGCCTCCTACTTTAAGTAGCCTATATATAGGATGCTTAAATAAACACATTTTAGACTTGGGGTTGCAACATTTGCGAGACTCACTTGATCGTCTTTGTTTATACGGTCAAAATTCAGGAGTGAAGTCATTTGGTTTTCTTCTTCCACCATCTCTAACTTCGCTGGAAGTCTCTAATTTTGAGGATTTGGAATCACTTTCTGATGTCTTGCAGCACCTCACATGTCTTCAAAGGCTTGCTATTGACAAATGCCCCAAGCTTAAAGATCTGCCAGAGAGAACTTCATCATTATCTGTATGGGTGGATTGATACTGGCTTGTCATCTCCTAAACTGATGAAGGTACAATTTCTCCTTGCTCATCATCTTTGCTTTACATTAAGATTAAGGCCGGAATTAAATTAGGTAAATGAGCTAGAAGAAGCAATAAGCCTTATTGAGCTTTACGGATGAACCTAATAAGTAGTATCTTTATTTTTGATAATTCATTCTTAAGGTACAAAATAAAATACTGTGCTATCACATTACGAAAAATATCTGTTTGCTTCTTTAGCGGGAATATAATGTTTGTTTTTTTTCCTTGCAGTCTAGTTAGACACTGTAAAAATGTGTTTCCGCTCGATGACGTCCTCTTTATATTATTAATTTTTAAAGCTAAGTTGAGAGATTGATATGTTATATATACACAGGTGAACCATTTGTTTGGTTAACCACAGTCAGGACTGCAAATCTTTGGTCAAATTGTTGCAGAAAGAGACTTTACATTTTGTATTTCGTTTAATACGCCAAGGGAAAAGAACCACTAAATAGCCTTCAGAGTTGTGATGACGATTCTATCATGGCGTAAATTGCAGATCTAGTTGTGTTTTTAGTCCGATCCAGTCACTAGGATCGATGTTTATGTTCATTTACTGTAAATATTGGCTGAAGCTTGATTCTGTATATATATGTTAATATAAAATCAAATATTGATGATTTTACTTGTAGTTAATATATTTATAGATAGATTGATGTATTTTTGTGTGATCTACCAAGGGTTCTTTTTGCCTAGAGATATCCAACAGGTAGATAAAACATTATTCATTTAGTAATCGAGAGTCCGAGTTCTAGTCGACTCGAATGTGGGAGTTTTCCTTCGAAAAAAGATTTATAAACCACAGCTAAACACGGCCTCAAAATCCTCGTGATAAAACTAAAATTTATTAATATACGCAAGCATATATAATTTTGATCTTCAATTTCTTAAATCTATGTCAAGGTCAGAAAACAATATAAAGACTGAAGGAAAAAAAAGTTCTTAATCTTGCACATCACCAATCAATATTCAAGCTAGATGCAAGACAGAAAAACGGACCAAAATGGTAGTAAATTTGGTACTGGACATATTTTGGAATCAAATATTTCCAGTACGAACATGAAACGAAAAAAAATCTGCAGATATTGAAATTTTTTATGTTAAAATCTCATCCAATCAAGTCCACTGAAGTTTTGCACACAGGGCATGAATTTCTCCTTGAGAGCCATTGATCAACACACTGCGAAACAAAAAAGGGGAGCAATGAAACGTTAGATAACCCGATAACACACATCACACACCACCATAAGCACAGCATACACACTTAGTGTCCTTTGTACGAAAATAATAGATAACAGCAAAGTAAAAAGTTCATACCTTTTTATGAAATTTATGAAGACAAGGAAGGTGTCGAATTTTTTCACCAATGGTAGAACCTTCAAGACAAATAGTACATTCTAGAGTATTTTCAGCCTGCACAATGCACCGCAAAATATGGGTGGTAATTAACAGTCTGGTAAATAAACAAGCACTCCCTACAATTTGCATACATGCAAGTGGTAATCGTGACTTACCTGAACCGTTGACTCTGGCAAGCTATTAATCTGTGTACGAGTAGCACCTTGATGTTTATAATTGTCTTCATCAAGAGCCAACAACATTTCATAATCGTTCCTGACCACAAAGAGGTGAAATATTGAGACAAACGTATTGGTTAGATGTATGGTGATTGGTAAGAGAGCAGATGGTGAACAAATTATATACACCTAGATGTATATTTTTCACCCAATTCAACTACATTCATGAATACAGTCGGGAAAATGGTCAGGTCAGGTAATGGGTCAAAAGCAGTAATGTTTGTTTGGGTTAACTCAAAACACCTTTCGTCCCAAGAAAAATAAGAATTTTGATATAAAATTTGTGTGTCGGGAAATACTTCGACCCACTACCCCACACGCCCATTTTTCCACATCCGCTAAAAACCAAAGAAATTTTGTAAATGAGGAAAGAAATGAAAATAACTAATATCGCTGAAAGAAAAAAGCACTCAAAGAAGAATCATATCAAACATTCTTACTCGTTAAATTCACGTTCTTGTAAGAGGTCATTAAGCATTCTCATATCACTAGAGTTGGATCCTGTAAGAGGTGCATGATGAACTCCAGTGCTTGGTAGATAGTTATCCTGATGGTTATATAACGGCTCCTCGTCATATATTTGCTTTTGTAATTCTTCAGCCAAAATTGAATCTTGTTCAATTTGAAAGGCTCTTACACTTAAATCTTCATCATTACCATGAATTTGTCTATTGGGTTCTGAAACTGGATTAGAAGTGCTCGGCCCACTAAGGTTCTTGTTCCGTTTAGGTCTTGGCCCACTAAGGTTCTTACTCCGTTTTGGTCTTGAAGTTGAAGGCTGCCCAACTGAGTCATCTATGCATGATATAGGACGTTTACCACGATTTCTTGAGGTGAAAGATTCCGTTTGTCTATTAATGCCCAACTCGTCTGCATTAGGTATATCATGCACGCGTGAAGAGGGTATCGGTGAATCATCAAGATCTATAATTTCGATTACTTTGTTATGATTTCTTTGAACCGTCTCGGTCTTCTGTTGTTTGATGTCTCTTTGTTTCCTTTTTGATGTTGAAGTTGAAGGTTGCCCAACTGAGTCCTCTATGCAGGATATAGGACGCTTTACCACGCATTTCTTGAGGTGGAAGATTCCGTTTGTCTATTAATGCCTGACTCATTCGCATTAGGTAGATCACACGTGTGCGAAGAGGTTTTCGTGGAGTCAGCAAGATGTTTAATGTCTGTTTCGTTCTTATGATCACTTTCCATTATCTCATTCTTCTGCTGTTTAATGTCTCTTTGTTTCCATTGGTTGTGTGTGGTCCTCCATCCGTTTGCACCTACACCAATATCCGTGCTACTTTCAGCCGGATCCTTATGAATACGCTCCCTGCACGGTATATCCCATTAAAGGCAAATCTAACCAATAAAGTCTTTATAAGATAGCTTTGTGTAAAAAAAGTATCAAGTTGTTAATTAGTCTATAAAAAATATAAAAACCATACAAAAATACCACAATAAAGGCCAAAAAAGGCGATTTTGACCCACTTAGTTATGAGCAAGTCTTTGGGGCTATGTATTTTGACTTCACGTCTATAATGTCAAACAGTTATAATCTGAAAATTGCTAAAAAGGGAACAGCCGAACGGGTCTAATAGTCACTCTAAATCATTTCATTAAAAATTATATGATAACTGAATGAATATATCTTCTGTAATAACCTACAACACACAGAGTAAATATAGAAAGAAAAAAAAAATGATCGAGATAAAAACTTATGGCGTTACGGTACCTCTGAGACAAATGGGAGTTTCCTGCATTAGCCTCTTCAGATGAAAATTGGTTAGATATCTCCTTTCCTTTGTGTCTACGTGAATCATCTTCAGCTACCTCATCCTTAATATCAACTATACTCGATCCATCATTAGATGCCACTGTACCAGAACCACTCGTTATTTCTTTCACGACACTAGGATTCTCACACTTCACCACCACCTTTTTAGATTTTTCTATATTAAGCGGAGGTACACATTCATTTCGCACCAACTTTTTCCTCTGATATACATTAGAAAATGTAGAAGGTTGCGTATTATTTTCAGCAACAACGACAACACCTTTTTCACTGTCAAATGTTGGACCATATTTAGGCATGTTCTCTACTTTTGATGATTTGCTTGATCCATCCAAAGAAACTATTGCAGGAAAATTAGCGAGTGGCAATACACCTTTTTCAGATTGACCATGCCCATTGACTTTGCGAGTTGACTTTTGAACTTCGGTATTAGCCAAAGCTTTTCCTTTGTCATATCTGTCAATGTCTATAGTAGGTTTAGTCTTCCTAAAATACTTCAAAATCGGGGACTCACTGCAACTGGTAGGACTACTAATTAATCTCTTGATCCCGTTACATATGATTGAAATCTTTGTTGGCATGGGTTGCTTATTGATGGAACCATCACTTCGCCCTACAATGGTGTTGCGGTCCTTATTATGTTTCGTTGCTACTAATCTATCAGGGGTGTCAGGAATCTCAATCACTTGATTCATTTTTCTAAAATCGAAGGTCTGCATCACATCAAGAAAACTAATCAGCTATGCATTATAAAAAACTAAAAAGTGTATTATTAATTACTTGATAGATAATCTCAGAAGAATAAGATGCCACAATAAAAAAAAGATACACAGTTGATTCAAAACTAAGGTAAGAAAGTAGCATCGAGATATTTAAACATTATATCGTCATTTTTTCAAGTTTGCACAATATGTTTAGAAGCACCTCAAGACTAGAATATTACTGATTGACACAAAATAATATGTATATATAGCATCTAACATTAAAAAACAGCAATAACAAACTTATTGTTGTCGCCCACGAGGTCAGCATCAAATATACTAAAACTTGTACATATAATTAACTTAAACTTTCCTTTTCAAAATAACCAAACACGTGACCAGTGACCACATATTAGCAAAACTCATTTATATATAGCATTACAATTACAATAATCACACCTCACGGATCGTCCTTGGGTTAGCGTGAACTTGCAACTATGATCCTGTTTTTTTTTTAATGTGAATAGCCCCTAAATCGAAAACCACCCATAGTCCTTGTGTCTAAGGGCCGCTAAATTAGTCCATTAAAACCCATCAAGTGCCTTGCAGGGAAGAAACAAAGGTGGGTCCTAGGGGTTCACGGGACACCCAAGGATACTTACGATGTAGTGCTAATTTGTAAAAAAAAAAAATGTTTTTCCAAATGCACCCGACCAAAAAAATTTGTGTTCCTAATATTGTATAATTTTTCATGGTTCACCTTGATACTATATATCTTCCTTTCTCTTTCTTTTTGGTATAACACTTTTCAACTAGAAAAAAAGTAACTTACTACACAATAAGACTATAGTACAACTCAATAAATCTTATTATATCTACGCCGCTACAAGGACTATGGGCAGACGAGCCCAGGAAAAAACATGACCGGGTGCACAAATTTTTTTTAATCGTAATATAATAGAGTTTAAGCTGCTAACTAAATAAGACTAAAAACACATTTCAATGGACCGGGGTCATTTAAGATGTATTTGAGAAAAATCGATGTTTTTTTTTTAAATTAACACTAAATCGAAATCCATAGATGTCACGGGCACCCACGGGACCCCCTAGCTCCGTGGGTGTTAAATGTTTATGAATTAAGGACTATCAGCATAAATAAAAGTCAAACTGACTATAGGTGCAACTCAACACTAACAAGTGTAAATACACTAAAAAAACTGATGCACAATTCTAAAAAATATAGCTCAATATCATCACCTATATAAAAATCAAATCAAACTAAACATATATTCAAGACCTAATGCATGCATGCAAAAGTTATATAGAGTCCACAATACAAATAATAGCCAAAAACATTAAATATGTCACATAAGTTCATGAGAAAATGTTTCATAGAGTTTAAGGATTATTATACCTTAAAAAGTCGTGTTTAGAGTTCTGATCTTGTTCTTTTATGTAAATACATATAATCGGTTTTAGGGTTTATGGTGTCTTAATGAAGAAGATGGATGATGATAATATACAGAGAGTGTACTAAGTTTCCATTTAAAATTTGGTCACGATGAGGTGGTTTGGATTGTTGTTGGGTTGAGTTGAGTTGGGCCGAATAAAATGGATATGGCCCAATAGGAAACTTCGTAAAATCTTGTTCGACAAGTTCAAAATAATAAAAGTAAATTACAAAATGCATCCATGTTGTAACCAAATGCATGAAACAACCCCTCATATTAGAACTACTTTAGCAGTTAAGGAAAAATAATTGCATAATTTGTTCCTAGGGATGTATGTATATTGTTTAAAGTTTATTGACGGATTGAATGATTTATATGTCCCAACTTTTCTAATATAGATGTAAATTGTGAAACTTGACAAACCACATGATGTATTTCGGAGATTACGTTATTTGTCATTTACCCTTGACTGACCGTTGGTCCTTCAGGTATTTCAAAATTTTGGGTTTATTCCCAAGATCGATGAAATTATAGTGGTAGTCCCCAACATCTTGATTTTGCTTTGTTGATGATCCAAAACACTAACGCTCGTTAAAAATCTCGTTAGCTGCAAAGGCTTTTCCATCAATTCAACGTTTCTTGTCCAAACAACCTATAACACCAATAGCCGTGACTTATTAAGATGAGATCTCAATAAAATAACACATGTATAATCTGCCACATCACTAATTTACACTCCCAAACACCCTTTTTCATTTACAATTAGCACCCCGCGCGTTGCGACGGGGTTTTTAGATTACGATATATACTTTTATGACCAAAATTTATTTCCATCTCACTTACGCATAGATTCTTGCTAGTTTGTTTTTAAATGTCTTGGCAGAGTTTTTTGCTAATATTTTAGCTAATTGTTTGCTACGTAGATTGTTAAAAAAAAGTTAGGGGTAGTTTTAAAAGTTATTTGGTTTGTTAAAGGTTCATTTTAAAAGTTTTAAAAAATATATATATATGTATTACGCTTTAAAATTGAGTTCATTTTGTACGACCCGTATATATCTAGTAGATAATTCATGCTTTCATAAAGGTGTACGTATTTGGCCTTTGTGGTTTAAATATTTGACAAATAAAAGTTGTTATATAAAAAAGTCATAAATCGTAAAAATTTAAGGTGATTTTTACATGTTGCAGCAAAGTTTGAGTGATTTTTGTAAAAATTTAAAAAAAAAATGGGCTATAGGCTATGAATTGGGCTTGTGTTGTGGGCTGAAAAAAATTTAATTTTATACTATTAACGGCAGCGAAACGCTGCCGTTTGCTCCATCTATAATATTATTTATAATATCTCAAATCGTCCTTATGTTTAGGCCAAAATTGCACGTTTCATCCTTAACTCTCAGGAAGTGTACATATCGTCCTTGTGTTTGTCCATTTTGCATTGACTCGTCTGGTCTGTTAAGTACGATCACGTGTCGCGCACGTGAGGAGCGAACTCCATTTAAGCTTCAAAACCATAGGGACAATACTTGTTACAAGTTTAACTATGTTTTTAAAATAAAATTTGTTGCGCTTTTCATCGGGTTATACCCGTGTTTTTCATCAGGTTACAAACACACAAATTTCCCTAATTTCCGAACCCTACTTCCCCCAAAACACACATAATCTAATCCCCAGTTTCCTCCAAAACACACATAATTTTTCTAATTCCCAATCCTAACGGGCCCTTTCAGTAACAATGGCTAAAAATGATAAGGGGGAGGCTTTATACTTTGGGTCTGATGAAGAGGAGTGGGAAAAAGTGTTATCAAACTATCTACTCTCTGATTTAGTTCTTGATGGATTTGGCGCTGAGCCAATTGAAGAATATGGTTCGTATAAGGACATACCTAAGGAGTTGAGAGAAAAGATTCTAAAATGGCTGAGGAAAAAAGATTTCTCCTATGAAGAGTTGTTGGGTGTTAGTGAGCGGAAGCAAGAGCCTGAGGAGCCTGATGATATTAAGTTACCAAAAGTTGATAATTTGGAAAGGAGGATAAAAAATCTTTAAGCTTTATTTGCACGTCTCAAGGAAATGAATGGAAGGTTGTGGTTCTAGCATAGTGGGATGAACTAGCAGGAAAAAGAGGCACCTGTAATGTAGTTTGTGATGGTGGTAGATGTATATTTTTAGTGTTTTGGTGAAGCTTAGGTAATAGTGTTTGGCTGGTGAATAAAAAATTTGTAATGGTTGTCAACATGAAATTGATCAACAAAAATGTTGTTTTGTAATCATGGCATATTCTGAATCAAAAATTTGGTTTATTATTGTTACGAATAGTGTTTGGTTGTGAATTGATAAATATGTTTGACTTAGGGAAGTCAACAATCAAAAGTTTGCATTTTGTGGTATTTGGTTAGTTTGACTTTTATAATTCAATTGGGTAGGTCAACTATTATTATTATTTGTAGAATTCATATCATAATCGTCCAAACGTTTGTAGTTTGACTATTAGATGTCAAAGTATCTAAAGCATTTGAATTTTTGAATATAGAGGGTGTTTGGATTTCCATTTTGCATTGCCATTTTTTTTTTCAGATGAAAATGGTGTTATATTAATAATACCAACCTTATACACACCATCACATTCAAGGATTATGGACATGCCCAAGAATCCTAAAACAACTCAATGAAACAAATAGGCATTCCTATGAAAACTGCATTATGACTAATACTCCAAAGTTGCATAAAACCACTCAGCAACATACAACTTTAGTCTTTAATTCACCCTACTATAATCTCATGTCAACATTGTTGTGATATCTACATTTCCTGGACATCTGCAGAAGCCATATTGACTAGCAGATCCAATGTCAACATTTGCATATACCGGTTTGACTTTCATTAGTTAAACATATAATATGTTTCTAGTTTTGTGGTGCATCATGGTTTGAACATATGTAACCTTATAACATTGCTGCTTATGGTTTGAACATATGTATCATGCATCAGATGTTATTTACGACTGTGTTTGGTTTTCTGATAAAATGGGGTGTTTGTTTTTGCTGATTATACCATGCATCAGAGATGGTAAAATAGTAGCAGATAGAAATTTGGTAGGAAGATAGTAGCTGAGATAGTAAGTTGGTTTTGCTGAATCACTGGGCAGCATAATAATTGCAGATTAAATAAGCCATAACTTCTTCTCAGTCTATGCAGTCAAAGACTTCAACACAAGACAACACTACAGTGCTCAGTGCAAGTAGACATAGCTTCCACAAGATGCAAATTACTCATAGAAACAGTTTGATTTCTTGTAATGTAATCTAATAGTGTAGTTAGTTTGATAACTAGTGTAGTATGTAGTTCGTTTGACCTTGTAACTTTGACTTTCATGTTCTTGTATACCAGACATCACTTGGTAGGCAAACACAAACACAATCACATATTACATACCATAATATACAATAAAAAGTTTCCATAACATGCAAATTACAAAAGGGTAATTTTGTCCATAATATAAAAGATGAAACAGCTTCAACTGATTCTGAAAATTACTAAACCTACTGATTCATTGTTTGCTACAACCTTCTACTGATAATTCACAAAATACAAGATGAACTAGCTTCAACTAAACAACTATCAACTGATGAACCTTCTACTAATCTACATACTGTTAGTGAATATCCTTAAACTAATGAACATACAAAAGATTAACCTAAAAGTGATGAACATACTGCTTCTGTGCGTGCAAAAACAAGTATCCAAACACCACATATTCAAGTTACCTAAGGTATAATTGCAATTTCAAAGTATAAAAAAGATGTCATGCAATTCAATATGGAAACCTCACCTTAGATGACCTTTAGCAAGAAGGGAAAGTACGGATTTGGTAATCTTTTCACTACTTTTAAAAGGTCTCGTAACAAGACCACCAGCACTACCAGTTTTTTTTTCAACACCACCCTCTTTGAATGGAACAACATCACTAGCAAAACCTGTACATTCAACCATTACAGCCTTTCCCTTCCAATCAAAACCTCGCTTATAATTTGTTACAACAATCTTGCTCTTTTTATTTTGAAAAATATCCTCATCCTCAACCAGATTTTTTCCCCTTATTTTTGTCCCTTTTGTTATGAATAAGACTTTTACCCTCTCTGATAACAACGCCACCTTTTCCTTTTTGTATTTCTTACACTACCTTGCTTTTTTTCCTATCAAACCCCTTCCATTTATGTCAAGTCGTAAAAAGTGTTGGACTTGTCATTTGAAAATTAACATCTTGCTCTACCCAACCCTCAACCTATGAACCTATGGTTTTTTAAGTAAAATTGTGATAACTTTTGGGGCTTATGAGCAACAAAGATATCAACTAACTCATGTGTTTCAGCCAACTCATACAGCTTATGAACATCATCATCTCTATTAATCAATTTCAAACCATTTTCTAGGGATTGTTTTGGATCATAGAAAAACAACGCCCATTTTGGTTCCTTTATGTTTGATAATACATTATCAAGGATTGAACTAAAGATATCCCTATCATAGCTAAAAGTAGATAAATTAGTAACTGATTCTCCTCCTCCACACCTGAGTGGGCCATGTGTAAATAACCTGTTTGTGTGAATTCTAAACAACACTTCACCTTCTTCTTCTTGGATATCCTTAATAGATGTCACAAATATGCTCTTGTCCTTCATACCTAAGTGGTCGTTAATTTGGATGTGTGTAGGGTTGGATTGTTTTGGTTTAATCGTGTGTTTATGAGGAAAAAGGGTATACGTTTGTGTTTTTGGGGGAAAAATGATCGTCCTTGTGGTTTTGAAGCTTAAATGGACCATTTTTTTCCTCACGTGTGCGGCAAGTGACCATACTTAATAGACTAAACTAACACCCTTCCGGTCAAAGGACGGGTCAATGCAAAATGGACAAACACAAGGACGATATGTGCGCTTTCTGAAAGTTATGGAAGAAACGTGCAATTTTGGCCTAACCATAAGGACGATTTATGTAATTTAATTTTATATATTTTGTATTTCATCTCCACCAACATACGCCACCTACCACTATCTCCATCATTTCAACACATGTTTTTCTTTTCCCGTCACATCAAAGCTTAATTGGAACACATCATGCTTTAATCTTGAAATGACCTATTTGTCATAAGCACTAACGACTAAAAGAGGGATACACATAGCTTTTGTTTATAATCACATATAGTAAAGAAACTACTCCCCCTGTCTTAACATTATTGTCAGGAGACACAAATCACATCGTTTAATAAAAGTGTGTCCACTGTAAATTTTTAACCACTCAAATAGAATATTCTCTTACTAAATTATCTAGTTTTTATTTAAAAAGAAAAGTGAACAATTATTTTGAGACATCTCGGAAAAGAAATATAGACAAAAATTTTGAGATAAAGGAAGTACTAAAGAGATACTGAAAGTACACTTTGAGTTTGAGGATACACATTAATCAAACCACTATTACTTGTTGACATTGGCTTTAAACCAAAAGACTTCGTATCCTCAAATAATAAGTAAATTATTATAATAATAGACCAACTTATGTAATTAAGGTCGTTGGTCAAAACCATTGAACGACAATTTATTATAACCTGCACCACGTATCTCACAAATTTTATCTCACATGTCTTCAATGAGACTTGAACCCACAACCTTTTGATTGATGGGTCACTCACATACCGCTTGGCCAAAAGGCCTTTGGTCCATCGTAATGTGTAATATGTCAACTTAGTTTTTTTCTATATTTTATAGTAATTCTAAACCCGAATTTCTATTTTTGTATTTCTTATTGTATTACAAACCCATATTTTGATTTTTGGGTGTTTTGCCTCCTAACATGGGTTTTGATTAGAAAATCTTCAGTGGGTGGGTGAGGTGATGGATGGGCGCAAACCATTACAGGACATAAAAAGATTCTAGTTGAAAATGATTAAACAAGTTTTGAAAGTAAATGGTTGTAAGATTGGAGTAGTAGCAAAGACTACATTAGATTGGAATAGAAAAAAAGGTGTTTCGGTTATGGTTATATGGACTTGGTGGGGGTAGAATAAGAATGTTTGGTTGTTAATTGAGAAAAATGAAGTTTAAAATATAATCGACCTAGGAAAAACATGCTCCACATCACCAACATCAGGTCATCAAGCCATAAGCTACTAACGATAAATGAAATTCAAATGTTTAGTGATTTAATAGGTAAATAATAGTTGATTACACTTCAAAGTAAAAAGTAGCAAGTTAGATACATTTTTAGACAATTATCTTTTTTTCTATTTGAAATAAATGGTAATGGTGCTGATGTTGGAGGAGATGTTGAGTAAGAGAGCTGTTTGAATTGGTTTTTTTATTTTTATTTTTCCGTTCGATAATTAAAAATATCATAGACCAACGATGTTATAGTGGTGTCTGGACAAGAAATGCTCAAAATATGAAAAAGTCATAATCAAGATTCGAAGCTTAACAGTGTAGTTTCGTTGATTATAAGACTAAAATCAAGAATTTGAATTAGTGACGGACCAACGGTGTAATTTAGTCTTTGCCCTTAGAGTAAATTACACCACAGATCCCCAAACTAG
This sequence comes from Chrysanthemum makinoi, assembly GCA_910596185.1. Lineage (NCBI taxonomy): Eukaryota > Viridiplantae > Streptophyta > Magnoliopsida > Asterales > Asteraceae > Chrysanthemum > Chrysanthemum makinoi. Next base: position 298,957,020 of record OU343217.1, on the reverse strand, counting down.
ACCAAATTCATGCATTTGGTCATAAATTTTTAAAATTCGCATATTTAGTCCCAAACATTTTCATTGATTACGTTGTTGGACCTATTTTGGCAACGCTCGTTAAAAATGTCGTTAGCTGCATGGGCCTTTTCGTATTTTCGCCTTTCTTGTCCAAACATCCCAATTTGACCGTTGGTCCCCGAATCTTATTATATCCAAAACCTAACTACCTCTCTTTCACACAACACTTTCGTTTCACACATCAAACCCTAAATCTTATTATATCGAAAATTATTGTTGTTTTCAATAATTTTTGTCAAATTGTGTGGTGCAAAAGGTACTAGATTGTCGTGTTAGTAATGATTAACTGATAATTTCATATTTGACTGGTGATTTAAATGTGTATTTGAATGAACTTCTTGCTAGAGAAACTTTCTAGGTTTTGTGCATCTGTTAAAGTGGTAAAGTTGTTACAAGAACTTAATTTTTAGGTTTATCGCATCTACACTACAACAAAATGGCTATTTTTCACACTTTTTAAAGCATATTTTCACACTTTAAAAAGTGTAGAGTTGAAAAGTTCACACTTAGCTTATGTGTGAACCATATGGGTGTAGCAAATAATTTCACCCTTCTAAATGTGAAGATTTATAAAAAGTTCACACTTTCAAGTGTGATGATTTTGAAACAATTCTTCACACTTTCAAGTGTGATGATTTTAAAACCATTCTTCACACTTTTAAGTGTGAGCTTTTAATTCTTCACACTTTTAAGTGTGATGATTTTAAACAATTCTTCACACTTTCAAGTGTGAGCTTTTAATTCTTCACACTTTTAAGTGTGAGGACTTTGAAAAAATTCACTACAAGAAAAAATGCTTTAGTGACGACAATGTTTTTGTCACTAACAATTTATAAGTCATCCCTGATGTTGTTTAGTGACAAGTTAGGGTTGCCACTAGTTGTCACTATAGTTCCGTCACAAATTATATTAACGACAACATACAAAACTCGACATGATAGATACCAAAAAAACTTAAAATACTGTAATAGTAGAAACTTAAAATAACTTCCATTTTCTTTTTATGCAATCAATACAAGCACATCTCTAATAATATCAATACAATATCACTAAATACACATATCGACATGGCACATACAAAAAAAACCTCCAGGTGTTCGTGACCGAAGTTACTTGACTTCTCAACCTGGCTTCTAAACCGAGCCGTACAATCTCAACCATCTGCATTCAATAAACACGTTTTCAGATTCCCAAATAATAGTCAAATAAATTATTAGCATATTCCAATCAGAAGATTAGCTGGCGGTTGAAAGACAACAACCAAATTTGAATAAATTGAAGAGATTATAAGACTACAGTGAAGATAAAAATATTGATCACACAAACCTAACAAAAATCCGTGCATTGCTTCAATAATTTTTGATAAACTAATCTATTGTGTATTGAAGATGCACTATCGCGAAGTTGGACCCTTTTCCTAAAGGCTAACTATTTTGTAATAATTCATTTGACCCACCAAAGATAACAAGTAACTGGAATTGACCCATTTATTATAAACGGGTCAAAAATGATACATTTCGCTAACATGTTCGCATGAATGTCTTGAATTGTCAGATAACAATCTGAGGTCCTTGATCCATTTATTTAAGATTGAATGTCTTTAAAAAGATGGTTATGTGAGAGGAAAGATTAAACCTTACTGATTGTTCTTCATCTCTGAACTTTTGTTCGTAGACTTCGAATGAAATTTATCCATTTCCTCAGGAAGCTTGTTTAATAAAAATGGACATATAACACCATCTAAGTCCTGCATATTATATTATAAGGGCACTTACCTTTTGTACCTTGTGTAGTTAATTGACACCTTCCTACAATCCTGCACCCTCATGTAGCAGATTGACATGACACCCTGCATCAGATCACCTATGTTAGTTATAGTGTATATAGGATTACATGAGTGTGATCTACTTTAGTAAACAACATTCTATCTCTATATATAGAGGCTTATCATATTCGTATCTGATTTGATCATTATATCGATATTATTGACCCACATCATGCGCATTTGACTTCTATGTATCTTATTTATTAGATTACTTAGTTATTTTAACAATTTGCATATAACTAATTTATGTAGCAAACCAACATATTTATTGTCACGGATATCTGCAGACCTGAAAGCTAAGGCATGTTGTTTCTCATATAGTTAAAAGCTTATAATTAAATAAGGCTTCACTAACGCTCTCTGTGCATTAAAATTGGATAGTGAAACCACGTATCTGTCTCTATAAGTAAAAAGTTATAATAAGAAAAGAAAAAAAACATCAAACCAGTTTCGAGAAGAGCATAGACTGCCAGACCATTATTTTGCAGCCTGCTTTTGAGGGGGGAAAAAAGCAACAATGTTGCTATTAGACACAAACTCACCAACCAATTTAAGCCTTACCCTAGACCCTTCTCCATTTACACAATCACCAACAACTCTCTTGACCACCCTAATCGCTACACGAGTACTAATGGTACAGCTCCGTAAAAGTCGCAATAACATCACCATTGATATCTCCGTCACTAAAGAACCCACAATTATATATACGACCCTATTGCCGATACCCAAAGACTCTCCAGGATCCCTTTATTTCACCCCATACCCTTCAAATCCTTCTTTGTCCCACCATATTTTCCTAAACCTAATCAGGCTTTCATCGCTAACACACACAAACTCAAATGATTTTTCCCTTACTCACAATGTCTGCAAATTAGACGCCGCATAAACCTCAACTCCTTCAATGCAACACTTTCCTTAACTTTTTTCACATTACCTAACCCCTTATCACACAAGGCCAAAGACTCACTCATTAACTTCAATGCCTCGTGTAAGCCTAAAACATTACTTTTTTGACAATACTAATTTACCACGGACACATATAATTCTCAGCAATCCTGAACAATATGCTTCTAGACCTATTTAACGGATTAATAGCCAGCTATTTATCCAATACCTTCCAAGCTATCCTCGAACTCGCAATACGTAAATCCAGAAGCATCCTATGCTCTTTGCGATCTGACACATTCGTAATCGACATCAAAACAAATGTAAATCGACATAAATATACATAAAGATTATATCAATCTTTTATTCAGACATTTCATCAAACATCTAGAGTTTGCATGATATTATCAGATGTTCTTAATTAACTAAAATGGGCAAGTTTCCGTTATCTAGTTTCAAATATTCTCGCAACCAGACACATTACAGCACCTATTCCACTAAAAAACACCTAAATCACAATGTCAAACCAAATAGCAGTTCCTAACCTAACGGAAACAACATCCTACCATTCTACTAATAGATGCGCAAAATAAACAATCTCATAACCAAAAATAATCCATAACTGCAACGTGTCACATCGCTCAACCTAATAATTAATAACTGTAACCAGAACAACCTACACCTTCATAGACCAAAACACGGTAAACACCAATTTTGAATCAAAATTTATAACATCCGGAAAAACTGAACGAGCAATTAGAGTCTAATGTGACGATACGAACTATTCAAGTATAATTCTCTAACAAACATTTCATCAAACACGTTACGTGCACAACCTAATTCATCATACTAGCTATACATCATCACTAAAAATGACGTATTAGCAACATCACCGTACTACCTCGACTTCAAATAATAGCCACACGTAACACCTAATTCGCATCTATCGCACTAAAGTACCACAAGTCTCCATAACTAACACCTAATTCACAGTAAATAATACATCCATCCGATAGAACACAACATGAACACCAAAAATGAATGAATATTCAATAAGTACATACCTGAGAGTGTCTCTGATTCTGTTCAGTTTGTTATATCTCAATCAAAAACCAAATAAACTGATTAGGGTTTACGGATTGAATTGATGATAGGGTTGTGTTTAGGGACTGACTTGAGCAAGTGAATTGGCAGGGATGAAAGAATTTATCTTGACAGAGTGTGGTTATTTTTCCTTTTTCTGTTTATTTTGTTTGTTATTTTTTTTATAAACAAATAAAACTTCACGCTTTGCAGGTGTGAGGTTATTTCAGATACATTATCTGTAGTGTAAAACTTCATTTTTTTAAAACATTTTATAGCATGAAAAAAACGATATTTACTTCACAATAAAAGTGTGTGGTTTTTAGTATTTCTTCACACTTTATAGTGTGAAGACATAATAACTAAATTACTTCACATTTTTAAGTGTGAGTGTTGATGCACATCTGGCGCGGGCAGGATTCAACGACTCTCTTTGGCCGTTAGTCGTCTTCTCGAGCCATAGTAGACTTGTCAACAAAGAGAACCCGTTAGGAGTGGACCCGAGGCCGTAGCCCCGGGGTCCACCTCCGACGGTCAAGTTAGTATGCGATGTAGCATATATCAAAGTTAGGGTTTTGATCATCGTACCTTTAATGAGGAGATCCAGCCATGTATTTATAGGGCATGGATTAGGGTTTAGGTGTAGAGTGGGCCGCATCTGCCGGGCCTGACCCATTCCTGGCCCAGTCCGGACCATACGTCCACAGTGAGCTTTTATTTTCACAATCAAAAGTGTGGAGGTTTTTGTGATGCTTGATGGTTATCACACTTATAAATGCGAGTAATTTTTGCACACTCATAAGTGTGAAGATGTTGAAAGAAAAGTTCACGGTGTATAAAGTGTGAAGAAAAAAGTGTGTGCAAATAGCAAATTTGTTGTAGTGCTAGTAATTTAAATATTTGTGACTGATGATAGTTATATGTTTGGAGCTGGCATAATACTTGCATTGACTACTTTAAATGTATAAATATATGTGCATAATAAGTGTTCGATATAATGCATCAATGAATCTTTTTGTTATGTCCGACTGATATGTAACAACAATATGTAGGAACTTTTATTTTTTTTAGTAAATATGTGCTTTAACAAAGTATCAGGAGTGTTGAAAAACCATGAGAAATCATATAAACCCATTTTCCAAACACATTATATTGGTCGTAGGAAACCTACCGTATAGAAGAGGAGGTAGCCTTTAACTACCATCTCAAGCCTTCCATCTGCAATGACTATACTAATACTATAATCCACTGTAAATGGAAAAGGATAAAAAGTAGAAAGGTTTCCTGGTCCAATGTACAAGGCCATATGCTACATATTATTATGCCATCTTTTACTCACTTTTTCCACTTGGGTAGACATCTTAATTCTTATTAATATTTAGGCTTACCAGTTTTAATATTACACTATTTATGATGACAGATAACATTTATTTTCAGTTTGTTTTTTCCCTTTAGAATAGGCTTTTATTCCTTTCATTCCATACGGGAATTCAAACATGTCACTACAATTTTTCAGTATTGATAAAGATTTAAAACATACGTTTTAGGGGGTTATTTAAGCCCTAAACTAATGTGTTTATGACCAAATATCACCTAAATTCGTTTCTTTTCACTTTTTAGGTACTTTTGAAGCAAAAGCTGGAAAAGCATGCATATTTGGATGAAAAATGATGAAAATGTGAAGAAAACGACCAAGTCATGAAAAGTCTAGAAAAAGGCACCAGACGGTGTCACAACCTATAAGGTGACGCCGTCATTTGCAAATGAAAGTATCAAAATTGCCCATATTTTACTAGAGACGGCTCAGTGAATAGTTGAAGAAATAACAAGTGGCGCCTTCACTTGTTAAGGGAGATGGAATTCTCTGTGGAAATTATAAGGTGACTGTCTGGAAAAATCAAAGAGCGACGGCGTCTGAAGGCATAAAGCAACCCCGTCACAATGCTGACTTGGAAGAGACGAAACCCTAATGGCGGCGACTTGACGGCATCACAATTATAAAGTGACGCCGTCGCATCTATATTCCTGTATATAGTTTTAGAATTTTGTGCATTTAGTATGCACACTTGGAGAGTATTTGTGGTGTACGAATTTTATTAGATTTTTACAGTAAACTTAGGGTTTTAACATCCTCATTCATTAAGAGATAAGTCTCTTAATCTATTCTATTATTATATTTAATTCATGTTCAAATATGATTACTTGTTTTATTATCTTTTTCATGTCTATCTAATTTAATATAGTGTTTGCTTAGATCTAATGAAACCTAGTTGTTAACTATTGATTGTCGTCTCTTGTTTAAGTGGTTGTTACACGTTAGGTTAGGAAAACTTGCTTCTTCCTTTAGTATTGCAAGCTTGAACGTCCTAAACAACGTATTCATGTCCTAGAGTGCACTAGTAGATTTTTCGTTGTGTTTATTGCGTGAATTGCGATTGTTGATAATAGGAGATTTGGGGGATGACTTAGGTTACTTGGAAATCACGGTTTCTTAGAGGAGATCAATACATTCATAGAAATAGGGCATTTGGAACCTCCCTACGACCTAAGGAATACAACGCGCCAATTAAACAAGAATGTGACAATTCGACTAATCAATAGGAGATAACTAGGGAGTAGTGAAATATAAGTAAACACGCTTTTACCTATCATAAGAATCTCATTTAATTTAATTGTCATTTAGTCTAATTATAAGTTTTAATTAGTTCAATTAGTAGTTTAATTAGTTGATAATCAAAACCCACAATCCAAATACCGAGATTTTAATTGCTTTTATAAAATATAAAATGATAACTAGAATCATCCCTCACCTTAGACCTATTCGTCATACATCTCGACCTTCCCAACACTATTCCCCTAGAGAACGATCAATCCCCCAAGTCTTACCTATACTACACTACAACGGTTAGGTACTAGGAGGATTGTAAAACTTCGTGTGAGGTATTACAAAACCACCATCAAGTATATGCATGATGGATTTTTTTACAGGGCATACTCATCATCTTGATCATAATATCTTCCCATTTGTCTGTTAAGTTCTCCATTTGAATTCTCCATTTCATATCAATCCATAATGAATTTGAGTAAGGGCATTTAAAGGATTAATGTTTATATGAGTCAGGGCACACAATGAGCATGCCACTTGTTTACCAGGATACCATTTAGCAATTCTATCCTCCAATCCTTCCAAGATTTATTCATTGAGTATTTCACACCATTATTATCATTAGTTGGCCACATTGTTTCATCCTTTTTCTTATCATTCAATGTAGGTATAAGTAGTGTTTGAATAAATGGAAATTCACTACTCCAACCCACAAGCCAATTTCATTTCACCCATAAAGATTCTTTATCTCTAGCCACATTTCATATGTGTTTTGACTTCAAACCTTCATTCCATTCCCCTATTTCACCCATAAAGATTCTTTATTTTGTTTTGGCATACTAAAATATTATTGTTTAATTTCTAAGATGGCAGCTCTTAAAAATGACAATGTGTTAATGGATTAACATCCTTTTGGGAGGATACAGATGAGGATATTAATATGGATGATGATACTTTGTTGGAGGAGGATAGTGATGAGGTTATCATTCTTGAAGATGATATTGTGGTTGAGGAAGATGTTATGGAGATTATTATACTATATGATGATCTTACTGTGGATGATGATCCCATTGTGTATAATAAGATTACAAATCAAGAGGTGGAGGAGATTTTTGAAGGACTAATAGTAATTTCCGATACTGTTGAAGAACAATTAGTAACTTCAAATGTTCTTGAAAAAACTGCAATTGCGGACAATGGTAAGAAAGCTAAAAGGACAATTGGAAATACTTAGACTAAGAGCAATTGTAGACAATGGTAATAAAGGTAAAAAGATAGTTGGAAGTTGTAACGTTGAAGGTAATCTTGTTTCACTTTTAAACTTGTTTCACTTCTAATCGTGTTTCGGTTCTTAACTTGTTTTACTTGTATCAGCAGCAGCCTATCAGCAACAATTGTCATCCACTGTCATAACAATGACAACTGGAAGGAGACGTTTCACACTTGTACTAAGAGTTGATGTAGAATGAGAGGTGGCAGACATGGAGTGACAAATGGTGATACCAAGCTGGTGTAGTTGAAATGAGAGTTTGTTATTGTAAACTGAAAATGCATTTGATGTGAATATTTTGGGTAGTTGTATTTTGTTAAAACATGGGCATTTGTTTGCCACTTTTGTACCCCATTTTGTTCACCCCAGAGAAAATCAAGCAACTGTAGTTACTTGATTTAATGAAATTCAAATTTTATGTGTTTGTGATAAAACTATCAAATGATGTTTTCTGTTTTGGTAATGAATTACATAATGAGTTTTGGTCTGTTTGGTGATGAATCGTGGTAACGAGATGATGGTGCTACTGGTGGTGACAAAATGATGATGGCGGAGGAGGTAACTGAGCGATGATGGTGTTAATTTTAGGAGTAAATTACATACTCTTGTTATAATATACACGAATGTTCATTTTAGTCATTACACAAATGATTATCAATTTGAATACTAGCAACGGCGACGATGGTGGTGGTGGTGGTGACTGTAAACCGAATATTGTTTATTGATTCTCAAGTGATTACAATATGATGTATATATGACATGCGAATGGGCTTTATAAGCCAAACTGAACAACTGATAGGCCAAGCCCATAACTTCCACTAACAGCCCCCCTCAGTTTGAGCGGGAGTGGAACGAACACTCAAGCTGGAGCGAAACTCATCAAACAGTATTGTAGGCAATCCTTTGGTGAAGATATATGCATACTGATAACGGGATGGAACATGGAGAACATGTACTTGGCCAGTGGCTACCAAATCACGAAGAAAGTGAATATCAATCTTTATATGCTTTGTGCGCTGGTGTTGTATGCGATTGGAGGAGAGATACACAACACTCACATTGTCACAGTAAACAATAGTAGAAGTCGAAAGTAGCGTGTAAATCTCACGCAATAAGTTGCGTAACCAGCAAGTCTCAGCAACAACATTGGCGACCCCCCGATACTCAGCTTCAGCACTGGACCGAGAAATCGTAAACTGACGCTTAGAGGACCAAGACAGGAGATTGTTTCCAAGAAAAAACACAATAACCAAAAGTAGATCGACGCGTAGTTGAAAAGCCAGCCCAATCAGCATCTGAGTAGGCAACCAGTGAAGACGTAGAAGACGAATAAATCTGCATTATGTTTATGCCGAAACAACCACATAGAACGAACAATGTTCGCGTCCGGTGGCCGAGGAACAAATCCAAGTACTGTTTTTAATTAACACATTATATTCGTCAATCATAGCACTATACCAATTTACGTCATTAAACGCATGGGTGTACGACTTAGGAAGCGGTGAAATGGTGGACACATGGAAAGTAAAACGTTGGGTAGGACGGTTAGTACCAACACGAAAGCGAGTGACCATAGGGTGAGTCGACACGGGGTTATGGTTAGGGGGTGGGTTTAGGGAAGTAGGTGCGGTTTGGATAGGTGGTATCGGTTGGGTCAAAGCTGGTAGTGGGGCCGGTGAAAGCGTGGGTTGCATAGGGGAGGGTGAGTTGGAGTGGAGTTGGGTTGGGCCGCAGGAAACAGAAGGTGGTCTTGTTGGGGTGGTGTCAAGTGGGGTAATTTTGGGGATGTTGTTAACAGTATTAGGAAGTGTGGGGAAGGTAGGAGTTTTTGTAAGGAGTTGTTGTTGAAAGGTTGGGTGAGTTGTCTAAGAAGTTGTAAGTGGGGGAGCTATTGGGGGTCATAGACCCGTAAGGAAACACCGTCTCATTAAAGGTAACGTGGCGAGAAAGTATGATTTTGTTAGTGTTTAAGTCAAGACACCTATACCCGCGATGATTGGTTGGATACCCAAGAAAAATGGAGGGCGTTGCTCGTGGTTCAAGTTTGTGATTGGTATGAAAATGCGGATAGCAAAGACACCAAAAAACACGGAGATCCGTATAAGATGGCGGGGTCTTATAAAGGTGAGTGTGAGGAATTTCATTGCTGATGGCGGTGGATGGTAACATGTTTAAAAGGTAGGTAGCCATGTGTAGAGCTCAAAAAAGTAGGTGGTAAGTGTGCTTGAAATAATACGGTGCGTATGAGGTTGTTAATGGTACGTATCATTCGCTCAGATTTGCCATTTTGTTGTGATGTTTTTGGACAAGAGAAACGAATGGTAATACCATTAGAGACAAATAAGTTGTGCAGGGCATTGTTGTCAAACTCTCCCCCATGGTCACACTGCAAAGACTTGATTTCACAATTAAATTGGTTTTTAACAAAAGCATGAAAGTGAATAAATTTAGGCAAATCATCAGACTTAGTGCGTAAAGGATACACCCATAAGTAATGTGAAAAGTGATCTAGAAACAAAACATATAATTTAATACTCTCAGAACACTTTGACTTTCTGAAAAAGTCAACATCATATACTTGCATTATCATTTTTCTTTCAAGTTCTAAAACTAATATTATTATAACTCTTGTACAATCTTTACATCTTTTATAAAAATAAAATTTATGTTTTGTCCTCAACAAAAAGGTGGAGATTGTTAATACAAATATCGTCATTAAACGTTATTTATATTTTTGATCTTTACCTAAGTTTTGTTAACGACAAAAGTAAATTTAATTTTTATAAAGCTTAAAGCTTGTCAAGTTTAATAGATATTAAAACAAGCTTTTTCAAATAATATCTTCATCACTCAAGCATTTACATTGTGATTAATCATATCTTGATATAACTCTAAAGCATAATGTATGATAGGAGTTTTTAGAATGTTTTGGTTTCTTAAAAACTAAACATTACATATGCATTTACATATTTCTAAAAATAGAAAAACAAACACATGACATCATGTGATGCATCATTGAAATCATTGGAAGATTTCAATAGATACTTTGTGTAGATTTAGGCTCTACATATCTTACACAATCTTGCATAGATATGTTTGACTTTGGCAAGATTTTGAGATCTTGCTGTCAGACCTCGGCGGCACCATAACTTAACACGGGCGGAACCCTTTTAAGGGTTCCGTGGTCCGTGGTGCTTACCGAAGTGTTTTGGCTATAAATAACAAAGCCAAACCAAGTAGTTTTTCATCCCTTTCTATCATACTCTCATACATTCCTTCTCTCTAACCTTTCTAACTCAGTTTCATATCATATTAGTGATCTCTTTTGTAGAAAATAAGATCAAGTCACATTCAAGCTTCAACGAGAAGTTGGAAGTCTTGTTTGTTTGTTGTTGTATGATCTTGTGTTGATTCATACTTCATTGTTGTATCAAACCATCATAATCTTGTGAGTTTGAGTGGTTAGTATTATAGTCCTTAAAATACATTGTCTGTGGGAGTGGTTGTACCCTTGAAAAGAACTCGACATTTAGCTTAGTGTCAGAAATAGTGTGTAAGCGAAGTGTAAAGGTTTTCTCCGCCGGTGAAAGGAGCTTGTTGACTAGTGAAGTTAAACTCTTGAGTGTGAGACTCGGGGAGTGGAGTAGGGCAAGGAAAAAGAGTCTTTGTAGACCGAACCACTATAAACAACTTGTTTTGGTTTGATTGTTTCTTTCCTTATCTACTCTTTATATATTGTTTACATATTTCACTAACATATCTAAGATCAATATCAATTGATCTTTCAATAAGTTTCAAAACAAAGTTTTTAATCGGTAAACTATTCAACCCCCCTTCTAGTTTTCCACAATTGGTATCAGAGCCTCGTTGCTCAAGAATTTCTAAAATATATTGTATTTTATAAACTTGAAACGATCCATGGATTCTGAAAAGTTTAAAGAAGGGCAATCTATGCAAAGACCACCACTCTTTGAAACCAATGGATTTATCTATTGGAAAAACCGTTTTGAAACATATGTAAAATCAAAAGATATAGATCTTTGGTTTGCTATTGTTAAAGGGGATTTTAGTTCTACAGCAAAAGATATTTCTGTTGATGAACAAAAGAAATTAATTGCTAAAAATAATGAAGCTAAAATGATGCTTTATAATGCTTTGCCTAGAAAATAATATGAAAGGATTTTTATTTGTGAAACCGCCAAAGATATTTGGGAATCTTTGATTGTTACACATCAAGGAAATTCACAAGTCAAGGATAACAAAATTGATCTTCTTGTTCAACAATATGAACAATTTGTTATCCTTGAAGATGAAACCATTGATTGTGGATTTGCTCGCTTTAATACGATTATTACATCACGTAAAGCACTTGATGAATCTTTTCGTAGTAAGAACTTTGTCAGGAAATTTCTTAGAGCACTCTATCCTAAGTGGAGAGCTAAAGTGACGGCCTTTGAAGAATCAAAAGATCTCTAAAAAATGTCACTAGACGAGCTAATCGGAAATCTCAAAGTACACGAAATGGTGATGGAAAAAGATTCGGAAATCATCAAAGAAAAAAGAGAGAAAATCAAAAACAATACAATCAATTATGTGAGCTAAGTCTAAAAATGATAACTAAAAATAAATTTTTAAAGACTAAAAAGGAATTTTAGAAAATAAAGTCTATGAGTTAAAAGAAAAGGCAAAACGATTAGAAAAGGGAAAAGCAAATGACGATGGTTGCAAATCATATCAAGAGCTTAATCTTGAAATAGAAAAACTAAAACTCACACAAGATGTTCTAATCGAACATAATTCTAAATTTAAAAGGTTTAACAAAAACATCGCTTGTGCCGATGAAATAATTAGAATTCAAAAAACACCAGGAAACATGAATGGGCTAGGATTTAATGAATCAAGTAAATTGTATGTTTAACCTAAATGGACCCATGAGATATTGGGGACCAAACGCTTGAGTTATTTGCATCTTAGGTATGCTTGAAAGTTGGATTGGAACCTGATGAGTGGATAAAGGATAGTGGATGCTCACGACACATGACGGGTAACAAAAGCCTATTCTCAACATACCAAGAGTATGACGGAGGTAATGTCACCTTTGGTAGCAATCTTAAAAGCAAAATCATTGGCAAATGTACGATCGCTCATAACTCCCTAACTATTGAAAATATTGCTCATGTTGATAGGTTAGGTTTTAATCTACTTAGTATTAGCCAATTATGTGATAAAAAGTATAAAATACTATTTGAAGAAAATGGTAGTAAAATACTAAAAGATGGTATCACCATAGCTAAAGGGGTTAGGAAAAATAACATATACGTCATGAAAATAGATAAAACATCTAATGACAAACTTTGTCTAACAACATTAGATGATAGCTCAACTCTTTGGCATAGACGCTTAGGTCACGCTAATATGAGACTTATACAAAACCTATCTTCAAAAGAGCTAGTTAGAAATTTACCAAAACTTAAATATAACCAACATTTTTGCGACGCTTGCAAAATTGGTAAACAAACCCATAGTAGTCATAAGTCTAAAAATATGGTGTCCACATCTAAGTGTCTAGAACTTTTGCATATGACTTGTTTGGTCCATCCGCTATAAGAAGCTATGGAGGAAACTTATACACTTTGGTCATAGTAGATGATTACTCAAGGTTTACTTGAACGTTGTTTTTGAAAACCAAAAATGAAGCTTTTGATAAATTTGAAATTCTTAGCAAGAAAATTCAAAATCAACTAGGTGTTAAAATTGTGTCGATCCGAACGAATCATGGTCGTGAATTTGACAATGAAACACAATTTGGAAACTTTTGTGATACAAATGGTATAACACATAACTTTTCGGCTCCTCGAACACCTCAATCAAAAGGATTCGTAGAACGTAAAAATAAAAAAATTCAAGAAATGATTAGAACAATGCTTAATGGACAAAAAATTCCTCAAAAGTTTTGGTGTAAAGCCGTTGACACTTCTACATATATTTTAAATAGAGTCTTAATATGTCATTTCTTAAACAAAATACCATATGAGCTTTACAAAGGTAAAAAGCCAACTTTACAATATTTTAGAGTTTTTGGATGTAAATGTTTTATTCTTAATACTAAAGATTATCTCACCAAGTTTGACCCAAAGTCTTATGAAGGTGTATTTCTTGGTTATTCTCAAACTAGTAAAGCTTACATTTTCTTAAACAAAGAAACAATGAGAGTCGAGGAATCGTTGAACATAACATTCGACGAAAGTCCACCTCCCTCTAAGACATCACCTTTGGTAGATGATGACTTAGTTGAAAGTCAACTTGTAGAAAGTCAAGAAATAATTGAAAATGTCAAGGAAGATGAACCATTAAATAATGAGATTATAAACATCAAAGAATCCAAAAGTCATCCTTTAGAAAAAGTCATAGGACAACTAAATCAAAGAACCTTAAGATTACAAGCCCAAAATCAAAGTAATCAATTTTGTTTTGTGTCTACCATCGAACCGAAAAACATAAATGAAGCAATAAAAGATGAATCTTGGGTAATTGCTATGCAAGAAGAGTTAAACCAATTCGTTAGAAATGATGTTTGGAAATTAGTTCCAAAACCTAAAGATCAAACTATAATGGGAACGAAATGGGTTTTTCGAAATAAAATTGATGAAAATGGTGTAGTTTCTAGAAACAAAGCTAGGCTTTTCGCACAAGGTTATAATCAACAAGAGGGGATTGATTATGATGAAACTTATGCACCGGTAGCTAGGCTCGAGTCTATTAGAATATTACTTGCTTATGCATGTGCTTATGACATTAAATTCTTTCAAATGGATGTTAAGAGTGCGTTTCTTAATGGGTTTATTAACGAAGAAGTGTATGTTGCTCATCCTCCTGGTTTTAGCGACTGTGAGAAACCACATCATGTCTTCAAACTCAAGAAAGCATTATACGGTCTTAAGTAAGCACCAAAAGCTTGGTACGATAGACTTAAGAATTTTCTTGTCAAAAACAAATACACCATAGGATTAGTAGATAATACTCTGTTTACCAAGAAAAAGGATTCACACGTTATCTTTGTTCAAGTATACGTTGATGACATCATATTCGGATCAACTTGTCAAGAGCTATGTGATGATTTCTATAAAATCATGCAGAGTTTGAGATGAGTATGATGGGTGAATTAAACTTCTTTCTAGGACTCAAAATTAAATAACTAGAAGATGGCATATTCTTTAAATATATAAAAGATATGCTTAAGAAATTTGGTCTTGAAGATTCAAAACCAACTAAGACACCCATGTATTTGGACACTAAACTCACCAAGGATGAGGAAGGTGAATCGGTAGATAACACTAAATACAGAGGAATGATTGGTAGCCTACTCTATCTCACGGCTAGTAGACCCGACATTATGTTTAGTGTTTGTCTATGTGCTCGCTTTCAAGAAAATCCCAAGGCAACACACTTAGAAGCCTTAAAAAAGGATATTTAGATACATTAATGGAACGACATGTTTAGGGTTATGGTATCCCAAAGGAACGGGTGTAGAAACTATAGTGTATGCCGACTCAGACCATGCCGGTGACTATGTTGATAGAAAAAGTACAAGTGGTATTTGCACTTTTGTCGGACATTGTCTCACCTCATGGTTTGCAAAGAAGCAAACGGCTTTAGCTATCTCAACTACTGAAGCCGAATACGTCTCGGCCGGAAAAGCATGTCAACAAGCTCTTTGGGTGAAGCAAGCTCTCGTGGACTACGGAATTCATCTCAGCGATATAGTCATATTTTGCGACAATAAAGGAGCTATTGATCTCAGTAAAAATCCCGTCCAACATGCTCGCACAAAGCATATTGAAATCCGTCATCACTTTCTTCGCGACAATGTTCAAAAAGGAAACATCTCAATTGAGAAAGTATCCTCCAAAGACAACATTGCCGATATTCTAACTAAGCCTCTCAAACGAGAACCATTTAATCTTCTTAGACTTGGTTTAGGGTTAATGAAACCAAACATGTAGGTAAAACTTAGCCTAAACCTTAGAACAAACAAAACAAAACAAATTTGTTTTGAACTCGCTACATCGTACCCACGGTACCAAATGACAACAAAGACGGAACCAAAAATTTGGTGTCGTCTGGTCCGTGGTGACATCAGTGGCAAAAATGCTACCTACAAAACATCTTCTTCCTCACAAACCACTTTACCAAAATGTGTAAACATTAAACCTAACTCATTGTTGACATCTTCTCACCCACTAATCACTGGAGATAACATCATTGTAAGTATCCTAACTACATTTTATCTCTTAAATCTGAGTCTAGGATTCTAATTTGTGCACAAAATCATTACATGGGGTTTATGTATACTTATGTACAAAACATGGATTCAATTGGCAAATTGCATACTAGTTATTGAAATTAGGTAATACATTGTCATATTGCATAAACAAATCATGTTTCCCACTAATCAAAAGATAATGACTATAAGGTTTTATTCAAATAACCAAACACCCCATGTCAAATTTTTGAAAAGCTTCTCAATTGTAGAAAAACAATTTTTCATTCTTAATACAAATAGAAATGTTAAATTTTCATCACTTGCATGCTCTTGAATACTAAAGGTATTGCATAACTAATATGCATTCCCGGGTATATTCAAATGAAGCCATATTGAACTAGGAGCGTTTGGGTTATCTCATGCCGTTTGCCAAACACCCCATTAAAAACTATTTTATGCATAAAATGAGTCGAGATAACCGCAACTCCAAATCGTTTTTCATATAGGCACACACTAGAACCAAAACGTTAAGTTTATTCTCATTTTTAACGTGTAAATTCTTGCTCATAGGAATAACCATGGTAGCCGCAAAATTCTATGATCACAAGGAAACCCTTAACCACATTCCCAAACATAACAAAACCAAGGGACTCACCAAGGAACAAGTCGAAATCTTTAAGAGTCTAGAAATAAGGTACTTCCATGAGGGTAGAACCATTCACTCCTCTTTTATCGACAACACCAATCTCCGTCAAGAACTAGCCGCTATTCAATTCGATTGTCTCCTTGACATCGATGAACTTATTTGTCCCAGGTTTGTGTTAGAGTTCTATGCTAGTGTCACCGGTTTCATTGATGAGAAAGATGAGTTTAGCCTTAGGTTTAGGATCAATCAACACGACTACACCATCTTTGTGGAAAACTAGAAGGGGGGGTTGAATAGTTTTACCAATTTAAAACTCCCTTTTAAATATTTAGATCGACTTATATCAATCTATTTGGTTGTTTATGTTGGACGTTGATAGATAGATATATAAACATGTAATGAAAGATAAAGAGTAAGAAGCACATCACCACGACACAAGTATTTATAGTGGTTCGGCTACAAGGACACCTTCCTTGCCCTACTCCACTCCCGAGTCACCTACTCGAGAGTTCGTAAGCACTACACCAACTCCTTATGGCGGAGAAGCCTTCACAACGTCGCTTAATCTTTTTTCGGTACAAAGCTAAATACCGAATTCTTTCACACCAAGGCGAACCACACCTAACGCAACGTCGCCTACCCTTTGACACCTTTAGCATCCTTCACTAATGCTTTGACACAGATGATGAGCACCTTTCACTAATGCTTTCATCTTGACACTTTCGGCATTCTTCACTAATGCCTTCAACCCAACATCTATGGAGAAAGGAAGAACTATCAACAAGAGAACCTTAGTTGTCTTGATGATGACGAAGCATGGCAACTCATGGACTTGAGCTTGCACGTCTTCAAGAAGTGGTGATCTCTCCTTTAAGAGGAACCTAGAAGATCACACAAAAACAAAAGACAAACTACATAGATCACTTGGATCTGAGGTTAGAGGGTTAGAATACTTGGGGGAAGTATGTGTGTAAAGTGATGTGTAGAGAGGAAGAAATGACTCTCTATTTATAGAGGAAATTCTCTTCTGTTCCCCGGATCCCACAGATCCCTACCATAAGGGATCCAGCTAGCACAAAGCTAGGGATCCGTGGTCCGCTCCTCTTTGCCCATGGGTATTTTTGGTTATGGGTCATGGGTCATGGGTCATGGGTTATGAGTTGATCCATGGTTTTCTTTCTAGATACAATGTATCTTAAGGATACAATGAACTTGGTTAAGTGGTATATATAAAACCATGGGTTATGGGTCAAAACCATTTGCTAGTATTTACCCATTTAGTATATACTTGTATTTACTCATTTTAGCATACACTTAGTTTTTACCCATTTTAGTATACTGAGTTTAAGTATATGTTTAACCCAATATGTAAACACTAGTTGTTGTACATATGTATCTAAATCATAAAATCACTTATACTTGTTTTAGTGTTTTATGTGAAAGCGTAAGTGTGTTAGAAAACTATTGACTCAAACTATTTACGTACTCTATTTGTTTCGTTAAAATGATTTTACATTTGTTATCGACAAAACATTAGAAGATCGTAAAATATAAATAAACGTTTTTACGGCTTATTTGTATTAACAATCTCCCCATTTTTGTTGATGACAAAACATAAAATTATTTTAAGAAAAAAACTAAAATTCGTAAAAATTTGAATTAGTAGTTTTTTACTTTCTTCTCCCCCTTTTTGTAGAAACAAAAAGTGTTAAAAGAAACTAACACAATTTTTATAAGAAAAATGTAAAAATGTAAAGAGAGCAAGTGACGGGAATGGTACTCGTCTTAACTCCCCTTGACGAGTCCATCCCTATGTAAGGGCGTCAAGGACATAATGTAAAATAAACTAATTGTGTTTGCAATTAAGTTTGCAAATGGTTCGTCTAAGTGACGAGAACGTGCTCCCCTTGAATATTGCAATGTTGCAATGGGGTGTCATGAAGTGTAATCCAAAATTGGATTAAGTTGCAAATGATTTTGCAATGTTGTTTGACACAAAGCTCCCCCTAGCTTTATGATGTCAATATCTTCATGTGTATTTTGAATAACTACAAAACAAAGGTTAGAAAACAAGAGTATAGTGCATAATTTCCTACAAATAAGACTCAAGTTAGTAGAAATTTGTGCTCCTGTACCACGGATCCCACGGTTCCCTTCAAGGAGGGATCCGCCTAGTTATCTGGAAGGGATCCGCTATCTCTGCTGATAGTATCTTCAGCAGTGAAGAAATGTCAAGCAATGCTATTTGAGAAAATGAGATATATGTACAATATATCAAGCACAACACAAAATAATCATAGCATATAAGTATTCATTCAATAAAACAAGAGATACACAACCAAATCTCTAAAAACTAAGAGAATGAACTAGCCAAACAAGTGCTACTAATGCTAATGAGTTACCCCAATTCAAGGTTCAACTAAACTAAATGATGATCAAGGATGAGAAAGGTTTCCTAAACGTTCTAAGTTTGAGCTTTTGAATGTGATGCTCATTGTAGTTTAGGCTTATTAACCTCTTCGAAACATTCAAGGAGGTGATAAAACATGAAACGTTGCTCTTCACGTAGTTCATGTATCAACCTTTCAACATGTTTACAATGATAGCAATCCTTGTCATGGTTTTGAGTTTCTTGAAGTGAAAGTTCAAGTGAAGTGGGTTGAGGATCTTCAAATGAAGGAGGATTTGATGGAGGCTCATTAAGTGGTGGTTCTACAATGTTTGAGAGTAGAGGTAAAGAAGCATCAACTTCCATTTGGTCGGGTGGTTGCCTTTGATGTCTTCTCATAATCCAAAATGGACTATTGGGAGGAATGATAGAGTTTGCTTTTGGAGCAAGTGTTGATTCAACACTTTGATTTTGTTGCTCAATCTTTTCAAGTGAATTAGTTAGTAATGGTGAAAGATGAGATGGCCAAGAGGGTAAATCTTCTACATTGTGAGAGTGTGGAGATGATTGTGAGGTGTCTCTAGGCACTAATGATGTTGGTTGAGTTGTGGAGGGTATGTTTGGTATAGTAGAATTTGGTGATGAAATCTTAGTGGGAACACTCTTCTTGGGGATTAGTTTGATTGGTTTCCTTGGTGTAGGGGAAATCCTAGCATTGGTGGACTTAACCGGAGATGATTCAGTAGAGGAAACTTCGTGTATGATTCTAGCAAGTTTCTTTGGTGGTTCTTGAGTGGATGAGTAAGCACTAGGAGCTTTTCTCATGATGAGATGACTAAGAAGGATGGTTGCAATTGCTGATAATTATGTTTGTGTTTGATGACTAAAGTGTTCTTGGCAATATGGGTTATAAAGGGAAGAGCTTTGCAATTGCATTTAAGACTTAATCCACTAATGTTCTTGGAAATGTGATGATTAACATGCACAAGGTTGAGATTCAGAGTTTCACTGATCTAGGAACTCATTTAAGATGAGATGGAGTGTTTGAGTTAGGAAGATGAGTTGAAATGATTGTTTTAGCTATGTTTGACATAAACTGTCACCCGGATCCCACGGTTCCCTCCTTGAAGGGATCCGGCTCTCAGCAGCTATGAAAGAGTGGAAATGATGTTTCTAAGATCTAAGACCTATATCATCTTGAGTGTTTCAGTCCTCCTAAGTGTTTTAAATGAGGGGATGCTTGAGTACTTGAAGGTAATGAGTGATGTAGCTAATGATTGTCATTTATAGAAGGATTTGGAACTTTCAAGAGTACCAATGGATGAGCAAGGATGACACTAAAGATTTAGAGTGTCAATTGAAGCTAATTGATCCTAGAGATCAGGTTATGTCTTAGGATAGTGTTTTGGTAAATATCCTAGAGGCTTTGAGATGGGAAAACTAGAATTTGATCAACTTTGATCAATTTCGAGGTAAGGATGATTTATGATCAATTTTTCCATAATCGAAAGATTTCTAAAGCTAGATGTGAGGGATCATGTGAGAATGATGAGTGATCATAGAGAGCGGAAGAGTAATGGATTAAA
The DNA here is from genome assembly GCA_910596185.1 of Chrysanthemum makinoi. Classification (NCBI taxonomy): domain Eukaryota; kingdom Viridiplantae; phylum Streptophyta; class Magnoliopsida; order Asterales; family Asteraceae; genus Chrysanthemum; species Chrysanthemum makinoi. The sequence goes on along the minus strand of OU343217.1, from coordinate 298,936,408 downwards.
GTGAAAATGATAGATCTACAAGCGTCTTAGAGTGTGATCTAGGTGAGTTGAGTAGGAAAGGATCTACTTAACTTGATAAGGACTTAATTTGCCTTAAGACACTATGTTTAGCTTAGTGTGAGGTGTTCTAAGGACATGATTGAAATACAATGATTGCAATTGCATTTTTCGCTTTTCCGGATCCCACGGTTCCCTAAGAGTAGGGATCCGTCAAGCACAAATTTTGGGATCCGCCTATCTCGCTAAGCGTAACCTTTACAAAAGGTTTGCAATGACTTTGACAATGCATCATATTTCAAGTTTAAGAGGTTCTAACACTAATATATCAAATGAGATCGAGCTCACAAATAACAAAGAGGTTTATCAAACTTAACAAGCACTATTCAAGAAACTCAAAACCTATTTACGATCTAGATTAGTAAATCATTTGTATTAACAATGGCGCAAGTGAGTAGATGATGGTGTTCAAGACAATAGGTTGTTTTGGCCAACGGAAGCAATGAACTATGTATAGTCATTACGGATGGTGATTAGCATACAATGAACTTCGTCCATGAAGTCATGTAGCTCTTCTCGATCAAAGCAAGATAATCGCTGGATGAGGCAAGTGGTTGTGATTAACTAAAAGAAAATTTTATTTTACAACTTGTTTGATTAGTAATCCTAAGACAATGCAAAGTATTTCCATTGTAAACTTACTTTAGGAAAACATAGGAGTATAAATTTCCCAAGTGAGAGAATGAATATGAGACCGTTACTAGCGGTGCTCAATTACGGCTAAACACGACCACTTTTACGGGTGATTCCACATACCCAACTTCTATCAAGGAAGCAATTCAACCGTTAGGTCAAATTGAGTTTCTAGTGCAATAAGTTCTTCAATATTCATTCTCAAGTTAGGAAAATTTATATTCCTACAATGGCCTATCGAAGAGTAACAATGATGATACTTTGCTTCGCTTAATATTATACTTGAGACAAATAAGGTGACGAAGGCGCCATGTTAAAAATAAGTTTAAAAGTTGTCCATATGGTAAACAACAAAAATGGTTGGATGAGCTAGTTCAACATATGTTGTTGGAAAGCTTTGATTTTGGACTTTCGGATATGAAAAATTATATTTGCGTTGCAAAATAATTTACTTGAGTATATCGGATGAAATAATCAAGTTGTCAATCCTACTATGAAGTTTGGAGAGCGATCATGAAAAGGAAAATGGGAGAGTACATCATCAACATAAGTGTAGGTTATGATCCGATGTACATTCTTGTTATTTTTAGAAAATGATACAAGAACAAAGGAAATCATATAAGCACATATGACAAACTCAATCAAAAATCCATTTAGTGTGTTATTTGTTTTAAACATTTTTCAACCTATATGACTTATCTAAATATCTAAACTAACATTTTCGACACAACTAGATGTTATCCCAAACACTCCTTCAAATAGCACATTGATTAGTAGAATATTACTAAATCGACAAACAAGAGAATGAATAGCAAGGTAAGGAAAACACATATGCTATTCAATCAAACAAGCACAAAAGCTATTTGAGATAAGCAAATAATCAAGTAATGCAACGAAGACAATTTATCATTTAGCATAGCATTCGAAAGTTCTTTTCATCGCTTTGTGTTAAATATAAACATGTATACCAAGCTTTATTAGTTTTTTTTATATTTATAAATATGATCAAAACCTTAATTTCAATAGAGGACACATTGTTATTCAAAAGCGAAAACATCCGTCTCCAATTAGATCAAAAGTTTGTGCAAAAGTTATGACCGAAAAATGATTTTCTATTATAAATCAATGATTCTGTAAATTATTGTTTTGAATCAGTTTATGAAATCATTTTTAAATGAAAGTAGACTCAAATACCTTTAAAACGATAGCTGGCACGACTTCTAACGAATTACGGTTAAAAAGTTATGAATTTTAAAATCGCACAAAAATCGTCTTACGTACCACGGATCCCACGGATCCCTTGCTTGAGGATCCTTCCGGTGTAACCTGAGGATCCGCGGATCTTCTGAACGAATTACAAAATGTACGTTTTGACCCTAATTTAAAAGGTTTAGTCTTTGTAGACTTTTTAGTGAAGTTATATTACCCATTTTACCTTTATTCAAGCTTGATTAACAAGATATCTAACAACAAAACTTCAAAGAAAAAAAATCACTAAAACACTTTTCATATTATGCTTATTATAAGATAGAAACATATATCATCATTTTGTCCACAAGCAATTTAGCATGTTTTTGAAGAAAAAAAATGTAACTAAGAAAACATACCTTTGCTATATCCCCTTTTTATGATTTTAGAAACCATAGACGCGAAATACTTCATGATCTTCTAAGATACCCCGATCCTTTGCTATATTCCATTTTTATGGTTTTAGAAACCATAGACGCGAAATACTTCATGATCTTCTAAGATACCCAAATCCTAGTATGAAGACTTCTCAAAGGAAAATGTTAGAATGATCTATCATTATCCAACATATGATGATTATAAAAACATGACTTTTTGTTTTAAGAAATTCCCTTCTTTGTAGTTTTCAAACATACACGGATTGTATCAAGTTTTCAAAGTACAATATACAAAAAAAAACTTGGTAACGAAGCTCTGATGCCAATTGTGGAAAACTAGAAGGGGGGGGGGTTGAATAGTTTTACCAATTTAAAACTCCCTTTTAAATATTTAGATCGACTTATGTCAATCTATTTGGTTGTTTATGTTGGACGTTGATAGATAGATATATAAACGCGTAATGAAAGATAAAGAGTAAAAAGCACATCACTACGACACAAGTATTTATAGTGGTTCGGCTACAAGGACACCTTCCTTGCCCTACTCCACTCCCCGAGTCACCTACTCGAGAGTTCGTAAGCACTACACCAACTCCTTATGGCGGAGAAGCCTTCACAACGTCGCTTAATCTTTTTCCGGTACAAAGCTAAATACCAAGTTCTTTCACACCAAGGCGAACCACACCTAACACAACGTCGCCTACCCTTTATACGGTGCTAGGCTAACCACCGAAGTTCTTTCACACCTTAAGAGAACTAATCCTATCACAACGTCGCCTACCCTTTATTAGGTACTAGGCTAAGCACCTAGTTCCATTACTATGGAGGAACTACTACCCTTCACGACACAACACCTAATCTCAAGGAGATCTACTCCTTGTTACAACACCATCAAGGATATCACCATCCTTGTAAATAAACAAATACTTATATGTATAACGATGCACCTCATCGATAATACGACCTAGGCATTCTTCACAAATGCTACTTGATTTGATTCTTTGGCATCCTTCACTAATGCCTTTGACACAGCGCTTGGCACCCTTCACTAATGCCTTCGTCTTGACACCTTTAGCATCCTTCACTAATGCTTTGACACGGATGATGAGCACCTTTCACTAATGCTTTCATCTTGACACTTTCGGCATTCTTCACTAATGCCTTCAACCCAACATCTATGGAGAAAGGAAGAACTATCAACAAGAGAACCTTAGTTGTCTTGATGATGACGAAGCATGGCAACTCATGGACTTGAGCTTGCACGTCTTCAAGAAGTGGTGATCTCTCCTTTAAGAGGAACCTAGAAGATCACACAAAAACAAAAGACAAACTACATAGATCACTTGGATCTGAGGTTAGAGGGTTAGAATACTTGGGGGAAGTATGTGTGTAAAGTGATGTGTAGAGAGGAAGAAATGGCTCTCTATTTATAGAGGAATTTCTCTTCTGTTCCCCGGATCCCACGGATCCCTACCACAAGGGATCCGGCTAGCACAAAGCTAGGGATCCGTGGTCCGCTCCTCTTTGCCCATGGGTATTTTTGGTTATGGGTCATGGGTCATGGGTTATGGGTTGATCCATGGTTTTCTTTCTAGATACAATGTATCTTAAGGATACAATGAACTTGGTTAAGTGGTATATATAAAACCATGGGTTATGGGTCAAAACCATTTGCTAGTATTTACCCATTTAGTATATACTTGTATTTACCCATTTTAGCATACACTTAGTTTTTACCCATTTTAGTATAATTAGTTTAAGTATATGTTTAACCCAATATGTAAACACTAGTGGTTTTACATATGTATCTAACTCATAAAATCACTTATACTTGTTTTAGTGTTTTATGTGAAAGCGTAAGTGTGTTAGAAAACTATTGACTCAAACTATTTACGTACTCTATTTGTTTCGTTAAAATGATTTTACATTTGTTATCGACAAAACATTAGAAGATCGTGAAATATAAATAAACGCTTTTACGGCTTATTTGTATTAACAATCTCTCCCTTTTGTTGATGACAAAACATAAAATTATTTTAAGGAAAAAGCTAAAATTCGTAAAAATTTGAATTTGTAGTTTTTACTTTCTTCTCCCCCTTTTTGTCAAAACAAAAAGTGTTAAAAGAAACTAACACAATTTTTTATAAGAAAAATGTAAAAATGTAAAGAAAGCAAGTGACGGGAATGGTACTCGTCTTAACTCCCCCTTAACGATTCCATCCCTATGTATTATTATTATTATTATTATTATTATTATTATTATTATTATTATTATTATTATTATTATTATTATTATTATCATTATTATCATTATCATCATCATCATCATTATCATAATAATAATAATAATAATAATAATAATAATAATAATAATAATAATAATAATAATAATAATAATAATAATAATAATAATAATAATAATAAAGCCTTTACATTATACCATTTATTTTACCTACAAATACCTGCTAACTTCATTTTTAAAGAGAGCTTCTCAGTATCTCATATATCATTTTACTCATATTCTCTTAGTTTAATACAAAAATGTATTAACAAAACACTCCCAAAACTAAAACCCCAAGACGTCGACAACAAACCGCCGAAACACCTAATTCAATTTTCTATCTTGGTCCGACTCCACCGATAAACTTTCAAACCCATCGTTTTCTTACGGAAACCAACGATACCAAAACCCACCATTTATACCTCCACAACAATCACAATTCTCATAATACGGAAACCCATAATACCCAAAATATGATCCAAATATTGGTAGTTCTTCATAATCATACCCACAATTCGGACCTTCATCACAACCTCAAAAAACACCTATGCCTCCCATTAATCCGTTAATTTAGATGATATGTACACACCTCAATATTATTCGTCTATTCCTAATACCGTTGATGTTGAGGAGGAAGTCGAAGAAGTCATGGCTCCAAAAGAAGCTACAGATCCAAAGAAGCAGTCAAAAAGATGTTAACAGAGGTCGGTTATTAATGAGGAGACTCGGTGTATTCCATGGAACCGTGAAGAAGAAGTGACGTTGTGCAAAGTTTGGGTTCGTATATCCAAAGATAGCATTGCTAGTAATACCCGAAGGGAGGATGGTTTTTTGGTTGAGGTTTTGGACTACGTTGAGAAGAAATTGAATGTATCCGGTGGTCAAACCTATGATTCGTTAAACAGGAAATGCAAGACGTTGCATCCTAAGGTGGCACAATTTAGTGACTTGTACGATAACATCATGTGAAAAGCGACACATAGTGGAACCGGAGACGAGGATTACACTTCATATGCACTTTTGGAATATCAAGCCGAATATGGTACTTCGTTAACACTTCTTCATGCGTGGGGGGTGTTAAAAAAATGTCCTAAAAGGATGGATGTGGAAGTTCCTAATTTGAAGAAAAGCAACAAGAGAAGCACAAGAAATGCAAGTCATCAGGGTCTAGTTCGTTCAATGTGGAGTTAGGAGAAGGTTGTTTTAATCTGAATGTGGATGCTGGAGGGGATGAGGAAGGGAGGTTCAGGAAATCCATCGACCAATGGGCTTAGACAGAGCGAAAACGAATAATAAAGCGGCAGCATCATCAGGATCATCTGCAACGTTAGACGCTGACAAAGTGTTGGCTAGATTAAGGGTCAACGAATATTCAAGAGAAAACGAGACTTGAGGCAATGAAGAAAGAAGATCGCGTTGCATTTTTAGAGCTCAAAAGGAGGGAGGTGGAAATGCAGTAGAAGAAGATCGAAGTAAATGAACGAATTTTGGCCAACCAAGAATATAAATAACGCCAAAAAGACGAGCTCTTCTATATGAGCTATATTGACCATTTGATTGGACGAGCTCTCCAAAAGGCGCAATAGATGTAGGCGAATATCAAAGTATGATTTATATGATGAGTTTATGTTTTTTTTTTATTATCTATGTAATATTTTTAATTTAAGAATAAAAGTTTAATTTAGTTTTTAATTAAATTTGTCAAAAAAAAGTTTGAAAGATAAGATGAAGGCAATGAATTGAGAAACCCGAGGTGAAAGGAGTTGTTTAATTGACCATTGTAGTTTTAAAACTTAATTAGCAAAGTGAGAACTTTTAAAAATATTTCAAATGGTATGTTATATTTGAAATGCATGTTCAAGTTCTTTAATTGACCATTGTAGTTGTCTAACATGTCAACGTAGTTATCAAGTTCCTTTCTTTCTTTCTTTTTTTTCTTTTTTTAAATTTTTTTTTTTATTTTTTTATCACAATTGCATTCCTAATGTGTTGTGGGCATTTTAGTATTTTCATCACATGACTCACAAGGTGCATTATTTCTTATATTGAAAGGCGACCCAGTTAAGAACTTGAACCAGTGAAGACAAAAAATGCAAATGTTACAACCAATTAAGACAAAAAATGCAAGAAAACAAAACAAAATAAAAACCATGACATTACCTTAGTACCATGTACCAATATATAGAAGTCAAGGGTCACATGAACTTTAGACCTGCACATTTCATATTTCAATTTATCACAAAAACAAAAACACAACGCACTAATGCACACTCTCTGTTTTGTGCCATAAGTGTCGCATGTTTTAAATTTGGAGACTTACACTTCTGCCCAAACACCCGAGAAAACAATTGCACTTATGCCAAACACACAATGATAACGCTACACGCGTCGTTCGGGGTCAAAGGAACTTCCTTTTCGTCGAGCAAGTTTTTCAACACCCTAGGCAGTGAACCTAATCGTTGTAGTGTAGTATTAGGGTAAGCCACGGAATTGATATCGTTCTCTAGGGGAATAGGAATGCTAGTGAGAAGTTACTACGCTAAGTTTGGGGTTGAGGAAGATTATTTTTTTTTATCTTTTTATATTTTTTTAGGAAATGGAAAGGTACGAATCTCGGGGTTTGGATTTGGGGGTTGGTATTTCTACCGATTACTTCTACTTATCTAATTATCTAAACTAAGGTGTATGTAGTCTATGTCTATTGTTGTGTGCTCGTATGATAGTTAAAAATGTATTTGCTTAGGCTTTATTACTCCCTAGTTATCTCCTATTGATGGTTGAATTGTCACGTCCTTATTCCTAATCGCGTTGTGTTTCTAAGGTTGTAGGGTATGCGTTTATCCCTAACTCTTTTAAGCTACCAAAAGTTAATGACTACAAAATCTCTAGGATTTATAAACTTTAACTCTAAGGTATTTTTTGGATGTATAGCCTACAATTGCTCTAGGTGATTATAAACAAAGGTTCAACAAAGATTAATCAAGCATTATTAGCACAACGAATGACCTATCGCAATACTAGGTCAATCACAATTAAGATAAGAGACAACCAATCAATATTCAATAACTAAGTTTCATATTACCTAAGCAAACACACAAATAAATTAGCCGGACATGGGGAACATGCAAGCATACACACAATCAATGGAAGACATAATTAAATTAATGAAGTAAAACACTTATCTTGATGTAAGATAGGGTATGGAACCCTAAAATACTGTACAAGACAGCCTTGGTTCGGTTTAGGTTTTACTCCAAAAGACTACACACCCAAAACTGAAAAATTCGGATTCTATATATAAGATTACAAATGCGACGGCGTCACCCTTTAATTTGTGATGCGTGGGTCGCCGTTATTAGGGTTTCGTCTTTTGGCCACGTTATTATTGCGTCAAGCCTACCTTATTCTTGTGACGCCGTCTCTTCGCCTCGACGCCGCGTCGATCAAATCTAGGCCGTCTGACGAGCCGCGACGCCCTACTCTTTAAAACCTCAAGACGCCACTTGTAAATAAGTAATTTGGCTACGGAGTCGTCACAAAATTTGTCCGACGGCGTCTCTAGTAGAACCTGACGCCATCACTTGTAGAACCCGACGCCGGCCCCTTCTGGCCCAGCACTCGAGTGTCTCGATTCTTGTTTTTGGCCATTTTCTTCGTATATTCGCGCCTTTTCGTCCGAATAAGTGTCATTCCAGCAATTTGCCTTCAAGATACCTAAAAAGTGAAAAGGAACGATATTAAGTAATAACGAATACAAAAGTGATCAAATAAGGGCTTAAACGACCCCTTAAAAAGGTATATTTTAAAACCTTATCAAATATCCCTACACTTTGTATTTGCTTGTCCTCAAGCAAATGTGCTTTTAGTCAATTGATTTATAAGTTAGGGGTCATGAAGCATTAGTTTAGAACGATCCACAACATATATAAGCCCCGCAAAAGTCAGAACAAGCACGGAAATTACATACTAGCACCTCAAATGGGGTGTTTAGATTCTCACATCTCTCGGGTGTATATGAAATATAACAAGTTGGAAATGGAAGATAAACACTCATTAACCGGTCCTAGTACATAGATTACCATAGGCTTGAGACTAGATCAAACCTCCATCGATTTGGCGTAAGCACCTAGGAAAGACTATCCAAGAGGTCTTTTAAAGGGTTGTAACGTTAGGCTTACGGTAGGGAAACAAAGGTTTGGTGGGATAGGCGATTTAGTGGTGGCAAGTCAAAATTCTTTATGTTACAAGCATGAGAAGAATGGCGTTGCTAAGCCAAGACTCGACACTCTAAACTCTAGATAACTGAAACAAACAAACGTAAATTTAAAGATAGATATAGGATGGTAGCCTGTATGTTTTTGTTTTCATTTTTTCATTTTTTTTCATACACTTTAACTCTACCATCCTCTACGATAACATCAAAATGATAGGGATTTGTAGGCACATCCCTACACTTGAGTTTTTATTACTCTAACACTAATTTGACCCGAATCGAAAAGATCAAAACACTTGGAGTACATTATTACGAAAATAAAGGGAATTTGAATTTAACGTTCCTTTCCCGTCATTTCATAAAATTTAACTTTTCCCATGAGTCCCAATCGTCCCAAAACTGTGTACAAAGGATATGACTCGACTTAGCAACTTATGCAAGCAACTAGATACTTGAACTAAGGGTTAAGTGTGATAACAATAATGCACTAAAAGTGAGTGCATACAGGGTAGGCTAAGGCGATTTGGGTGTACATTTGGGGGTGGATTGTAAACAATGCTCTTCATTGATATTTCAGAAAACCGAAAAATCACGAGAACCGCGAAAAGGATTGGCTCAGAGGGGTTAACTAGGGGTATCATGTACTAAAGATGAGTACAACGCAAAGGTGTGGGGGAATTACTCAACCGATGTGGAAAAAGTAATTATATTACAGGTATCAAACAAGGTTTATCCTAATGCCTCTTATCATTTAGTTATTCCTAACTACACAAGTGTAGTCTTACTAGCGATCTCGGAATGCATCACAAAACAAGTTCTAGAATCTATTATACTACCGGTTCACACTCTAAGCATTAAAGATGAATGCTTTAATTCCTACAAATCTAAGGGCGATCCTCACATTTTGGGTGGAATTTAAGTGGTGAAGGGTTTTTGTGCTAGTCATATAATTTCCTATCCATGAGACGCTTTATTAAGACTAATGGCCCACTCTCATATGTCATGAAAAATTTTAAATTTGGTGCCAAAATTACCCTAACCGACATTTCTCATGGTTTATTACACAAATGCAATTGGATAAAGCAAATAATCAAGGATAAGCATAGTTTCAAAGTTCCCGTTTTATTTTCCTCCCTACACTTAAACTGAACATTGTCCCCAATGTTCCCCGAAAGTATCAAAGTTATGATAATGGAAGGTAATAAAAGATGAAAGAAACTAATACTCCCCTGATTAGCTCGGTAGGATCCGTGTGAAGTGGTGGTCACATCTTTCTTCAAGAAGAATGTTATGCATTAAAAGCTCCCTCTCATCTTATGTATCTTCTTCTTAATAAATTAAACCTGCACACTTGAAGAAAACAAACGAAACCTTCGTGTAAAATTGGCGGTAAAAATATATATATATATAAGACTCTACTAAACTAGGATATAATGCTTGTGGAATGGATGTTTACAGAATTTCTGTAAAATTAAGACCTGGAAAATTCCAAAAATTTTATAAGTAGCTCGAAAACGAGAAAAGTAATCCTTGTTTCTCGCTCCTTCTTGACGCCGCCGGTTGGGATCCGACCACGTCAGTTATCCTGACAGAAAGGTCTCATGCATTTTCTCGGAAAATTTACATCTTTAGAACCTGGAAAGATTTTCTGCAAAAATCAATTATGACTCGATACAAGTATTTGACTCGAACAAACACACATGTATATCTTTTAATTAATTGTAATTCTCATGTTTACGTTTCTTTTGGAAACGTGTGTAATCCTCCCTACACTTATCCCTTATGTAAAATACCTTTATATGTAATTAAGATGAGGTTAAAGACAAAATAAAGCATTTTTACAAATTTAAACATGAGAATAAACAATAAATAAAAGATACACGACACACAAACAAGCAAACAATTAAGCATGGGTTGCCTCCCACGAAGCGCTTTTCTTTATTTATGAGTCTTGTAGCTAGACTCGAAGTAAAAAGTTGATGCCCTACGTAACTTCATTACCGTCACCTTCTTCCTCATGACGGTCTCTATCGGGGGGTTCCATGTTGTAGAAGTGTCCTATGATGCACTTTTCTAAGAGGTCGTCCTCTCCCCACTCGGTTTTATATTCCGGTCCTAAGTTCAAGCAATCCTTATAGAAACCGAAAATCTTGGCCATAACATAATCCACTCCTTTCTCCTTATCCTCCTCATTCCTATAGTAGACCCATAGTTTAAGTTCCTTTTCATCATTGGAGAGTGATGAAAACTTCTCAATCTTAAACGGCATTTGGTAAGCTACATCATCGGTCTCATCCTTGAATTGCACTATTCCTAATGATGGATCATAAGTCATCCCGGTGCTTTCTATGAAGGGCTTCCCTAGAATAACGTGGGATAAGCTAGAATCTATGGCCGTACTAATGTCATCCACTACTATGAAATCTGTAGGAAACATGAAACTACCTACATACACGGGCAATCCCTTAATTCTACCAAGAAAATTGCAACTAACCCTAGGATTATCGGGGTCTTGCCTAGTTGGGATAGGCTTCTTCATTACCTAATTATAGTAGGTGCTAGTCATTATGTTTATTGGGGATTTGCGGTCAATGTAAGCCTTTGCCAAGAAAAGGTGTCCTATGCAACATGGTATGTTAAGATTCCAAGGGTTTCCAAACTTGATCCTAGGGCTTTTCCTAACATACATGTGACGGAGGTCATGCACTAAGTGAGGGTGGCGAGATAGTTCTTCTTCTGTAGGAAACTTATTGAAATAGTCATTGTCTACTTTATCTACTTCCTCGGTTGTTTCACTCCTAGGTGTTTCACTAACCTCAAGTATCGTTTCATGGTTCGCTTCGTCATTTGTTCTATTAGGTTTCACTAAGGTGACGGTATTGATGAATTGAACGTACTTAGCTAGTTTACTTGGGTCCTTAATCTCTACACCGGAAGCTTCGGGAGTTGAGATAGCATTAACCTTCCTATCACTATTGGTCATGGATTTCAGGAGGTTGTCTATCTTCCTATCCATCTCGGCTTGTTGTTGGTTAAAACGGTCCGAGAGCTTAGCTATTTGAGCTTCTTGGGATGCGACTAGGTGTTGCAACATCCCTTCTATGTTTTGTTGGCTAGGGCCGTGAGATGTGGGCCATAAGAAATCATTGGAAGTGAATTCTTTGGTTTGTCCCCAATAAAAGTCGGGCTTGCCCTTCCATGCTTCTCGAGCGTCGTTAAAATTCCTAGGTCCGGGTGTGGTAGGGAATCTTCCTCCTGTTCCATTAGTACACGAGGATGCGTAGTCAACGAAAGCTTGTTCGGGGAATCTTGTGCAAGTGCTACCCATCAAGTATGAGGACCATCACACGACTCACACGAGGAAGAAACTTTGTTCACTTGGCGTGGAGACTTAGGATTGTCGTAGGAGCTCATTAGGAATTTAACTTGATCTTCAAGCTCGAGCATCCTACGGTCGAAAGGTTGTGAGTCAAGGGGAGGCAAGGAGATTGCCTTAACGGTTTTGGGCAGCTCACGGGGGCCATTTCAACTTTCGTTGTCATAGAGAGCAAGGTCCTCTATTATGCCCCATGATTCTTCCACGGTGAGATCACTAAGTTTTCCACCGGCCGCTTGGTTAATGGATCACTTAGTGGGGAAGTTGACATGATCGTAGAAGAGTTGGACTTGAAGCCAAAGATAAATGCCGTGATGAGGGACTCTATGGAGTACGTCATTGAATCGAGTCCATGCTTCATAGAGAGATTCACCTTAACGTTGTTGGAACATCAAGATATCATTCCTAAGCTTGGTAGCTCTTCCCGGTGGGAAAAATTGAGCAAGGAAATGAGAGGTGAGATCATCCCAACTTGAGATGGAGCCGGCGGGAAGTCGCTCAAGCCAATTACTAGCTAGGTCCCGTAGAGAGAATTGGAAGAGACGCAGATGCGTGGTCTCCCGAGTAGTAGCATCGAGGTCGACGGAATCGACAATTTTAATGGAATCCTTAAGATGCTAATTAGGATCTTCGGAACGAAGTCCATGGAATGCACATCCGTTTTGCACCAACCGGATGGTGTCGGATCGCAGGGCCGTAGTTTGGGCTTGGTCAGGAAGCTCAATGGTGTTTCTATAGCCTAGGTGTCTTGGTCTTGAGTATTCACCAAGAGTACGGCCTCTTGGCGGGTCATTTGGTGGTAGGTTGATGAATGGTTGTGGGTTATCACCTTCCATGATGAAAAGTGACGGGGTTTACGGACAAAGGTCACGAAGAAGGGGATAGACTACGAGGAAGCTAAAAATGGGAAAAAAGCTTACTTGATAGGAATCAAGCAAGGAAACCTAAACGAGGTGGACTCCTAACTAGCTATTCTATTCCCCGGTAGCAGCGTGAAAAACTTGATAACGCTACACGCGTCGTTCGGGGTCAAAGGAACTTCCTTTTCGTCGAGCAAGTTTTTCAACACCCTAGGCAGTGAACCTAATCGTTGTAGTGTAGTATTAGGGTAAGCCACGGGAATTGATATCGTTCTCTAGGGGAATAGGAATGCTAGTGAGAAGTTACTACGCTAAGGTTGGGGTTGAGGAAGATTATTTTTTATCTTTTTATGTTTTTTAGAAAATGGAAAGGTACGAATCTCGGGGTTTGGATTTTGGGGTTGGTATTTCTACCGATTACTTCTACTTATCTAATTATCTAAACTAAGGTGTATGTAGTCTATGTCTATTGTTGTGTGCTCGTATGATAGTTAAAAATGTATTTGCTTAGGCTTTATTACTCCCTAGTTATCTCCTATTGATGGTTGAATTGTCACGTCCTTATTCCTAATCGCGTTGTGTTTCTAAGGTTGTAGGGTATGCGTTTATCCCTAACTCTTTTAAGCTACCAAAAGTTAATGACTACAAAATCTCTAGGATTTATAAACTTTAACTCTAAGGTATTCTTTGGATGTATAGCCTACAATTACTCTAGGTGATTATAAACTAAGGTTCAACAAAGATTAATCAAGCATTATTAGCACAACGAATGACCTATCGCAATACTAGGTCAATCACAATTAAGATAAGAGACAACCAATCAATATTCAATAACTAAGTTTCATATTACCTAAGCAAACACACAAATAAATTAACCGGACATGGGGAACATGCAAGCATACACACAATCAATGGAAGACATAATTAAATTAATGAAGTAAAACACTTATCTTGATGTAAGATAGGGTATGGAACCCTAAAATACTGTACAAGACAGCCTTGTTTCGGTTTAGGTTTTTACTCCAAAAGACTACACACCCAAAACTGAAAAATTCGGATTCTATATATAAGATTACAAATGCGACAGTGTCACCCTTTAATTTGTGACGCCGTTGGGTCGCCGTTATTAGGGTTTCGTCTTGGCCACGTTAGTATTGCGACGGCGTCACCTTATGCTTGTGACGCCGTCCTCTTCAGTCTCTGACGTCGTCTGGATCAAATCTAGGTCGTCTGAGCTGTGACGCCCTACTCCTTTAAAACCGGAAGCCGTCACTTGTAAATAAGTAATTTGGCTACTGAGTCATCACAAAATTTGTCCGACGGCATCTCTAGTAGAACCTGACGTCGTCACTTGTAGAACATGACGCCGTCCCCTTCAGTTCCAGCAGCCTGAGTGTCTCGATTCTTGACTTTGGCCATTTTCTTCGTATATTCGCGCCTTTTCGTCCGAATAAGTGTCATTCCAGCAATTTTCCTTCAAGATACCTAAAAAGTGAAAAGGAACGATATTAAGTAATAACGGATACAAAAGTGATCAAATAAGGGCTTAAACGACCCCTCAAAAAGGTACATTTTAAAACTTTATCACACAATAAACATCAGCAACCAGTGCACTTGTGCCAAACACCCTAATAAACACCAGGAACTACTACTGGACTTGTGCCAAACACCCAAATAAACATCTTTACTTGTGCACATCTGATCCATCACAGAAGTAATAAAATAAACTGGACATATTCTTTAATATGATGTTCTCTACTCACTGTGTTATGCCAAAGTTGTCACATGCTCCTAGAAGCCATCATTATTTCAATACCAACAGAACCCATGAACCTTTAAAGCTAAAACAACCCAATATGCAATTCCTACAGCAGGGATCATATATAACAATCATACGACTGAACACCCATGACAAACTTAGAACTGACCCACCAACCCAAACACCCATGTAACTCCAGACCCACTGTCACAAACACCCATGTAACTATAGACCCACTGTCACAAACACCCATATAACCAAATCCATATAAATGTAAAACATGTTCCATTCCATATAGCTAGACTATGCAAATACTAGTACGGAGTAATACTTAACTGCAGCTTTCACATTACACAACAACAATTTCCAATAAGCATAACCAAATGAACAAAACATGGTATTCTTTATCAATGCATTCTAACTGGAACAAAATTTCATGACACATGAACATGTAAACTCGAATACAAACTACAATAAGGGTATGTTGTTATTAAAACATATAGATTGGGCCCTTAAGACATATATGTTCTTTTGATCTTCATAGTCGCGAGTTTAACTTTATTGACCACCACTGACATCCTACTCTCAAGCATACCAGAAGACCTACAAGAACAACCATTTTCATAAATAAAAGATATGACAATTGAAAATTGTTA
Source organism: Chrysanthemum makinoi (assembly GCA_910596185.1). Classification (NCBI taxonomy): domain Eukaryota; kingdom Viridiplantae; phylum Streptophyta; class Magnoliopsida; order Asterales; family Asteraceae; genus Chrysanthemum; species Chrysanthemum makinoi. The sequence goes on along the minus strand of OU343217.1, from coordinate 298,920,948 downwards.
ATTATATAAAACAATACCAATTTGATTACCTTTATAACAAGCTAATCACATATTTTGGGGTCCTTTTTTAGGCCTAGAAGGACACATTTTCTGATTATGACCACTTTGCTTTGAGTGGCGTTGTGTTTCAACCTCTAAGTATATATCAATGGTACTTAGTTTTTGGTAGACATTAAGTATTTGAAACATGATCTTAATGTCGTTATTGTCCGTGATTGGGAGGGGAATGTATTTCATCATCTTTCCAAAACCAGACGGGTATCTACAAATCACTTTAATACAGTTTGTTTGTTTATCGATAGATGTAGCAACATGGATTTGGTTGATAAGTTCATTAAATTTTATTCCGCGTTGAACATTGATTACTTTACTGAGTGGCTTGTTATAAGATACACCTTCTGGTTACCACCCCAATAACATAATAGTATTACCCCTTTTGATGCCATGGTCACAAAAACTAACAACCTGGTAAAAAAATAAATTGAAGTTTTATCAACAAAACCTACAAAAAGCCTTTAACAAATAATAGTATAATACTTCAATATATTATGCCTTGAATGTACATTACTAATACATAAGTTTCATTCTACAAAAAGATAGCTTTTCATTACTTTCCTTTCGACTATCTAATGCAAGTTCTTTATTCTTGTTATAATGAAACATAATGACAGTTTCCATCATCTTTATGAAGGCAAATAGAAAACAAATAATATACGGCTTAAAGGTAAGGAGGAATCAAACCTGATAGAGTGGGAGATTGAGAAACAATTACAGGATGTCGACTATGGAGCAACAGTAAAGACAATGACAATCGGGGCACAATGAGGGTTGAACTATAACACCCCCAAAATTTGCACAGCGGAAGCGTTCGGGTCATGGGGTGCTACTAAATCAATATTCACAACACAAGGTAATAAAGAATGGAAACACTATTCCATTTTCAAAATATAGATTAATTTAAGAAATAGTTCTACAATATTGTTTCAAAGTGCGGAAGTAAAGCCCATAAAATATATGTTGTCCCATTAAAAGTTGTATTAAATATGCTTGGAAACACTTCGGATGCCAGTCTTTAACGAATGCCTTTGCCATTGCCCACGCCAATAAGAAAACCTGTGAAAAACATGCTAAATGTCAACACAAAGGTTGGTGAGTTCATAGGTTTAAGTAATCAAGTTTTCAAGTTGGACCACAGTTGCACATATAGCATCTCCGTGAATGACACTATATGCAAAAAGGCTATTACGCTAATACCAAGTTCATGCGACCGAAACTACGACAGTGTGCATGCATCTAGAAGCATGATAAATAAAAGCCCAACAAGTGTATTTCCAGTACACTTAATCAATACGATATGATATACGTTCGACGTTTGCGTATCCGGTCAAACTCGAACGGGGGTGTCATCCCCAATAGATCTATTCATAACAATTGCGCCTCCCCAAAGGGAACTAACGGTAGCATAGTTGGGATTCAAGGTTGTTTCACGTAATAGTGTTTTCAGTTTCAAGTCCGAAAAGAGTTTTGCATGTTTCTCATCCCAAAGTTTAATAAAACAAGTAATAAGAGTAAAAGTGGGGCTATAAACTCACCTTAATAACAGTTTACAAGTAGACGATGATGGTGATAGCTAATATCTCAAAACCTGGGTAGAACTCCAAAACTCCAAATTACTAGTTTATAAACCCATGTAAACCCGTAATAACATTAAATAAGCTAATCCCGAATATTTCTTCCTCCTTTTTTTCTATGGTCGAACATCACAAGGATGAGAAAGTTTGTGGGTGTTTTATTTTGTGAAAAATAAAATTAATTTTCTTTCTATTTATAGGAAAATTTTATAAAATGTCTAGATATTTTGTTTAGAAAATATCTAGATATTTATTTAGATATTTTTAAGAAAATATCTAGATATTTATTTAGATATTTTTAAAAAATATCTAGATATTTTAGGAAAGATATTTATTAGAAGTATTGGGTAAATACTAATGTGAAAATTTTTGGGTTGTTACAGTCTCCACCTCTTAAAAGAAACCACGTCCTTGTAGTTTAAGATTTGGAAATCGTCAAGGTCGATACAGTGACGAGATGTGGGTACATACACTTAAAACATGTCGTGGTAAAAGGTGCTAGTCGTTCAAGAAAGATTTGGTGACATGAGGTGATAAGTAAACAAAAGATAAATGATTCATTAAGCAGAATATTCAGAATAAAACGCGGTTACATAAAAGAGTACAATAGATAGGAAACTTAAAGGAATGCAATCTAAGAGGGTGGATAATTTCTTTGTTGTCGCCAGTTTAGATAGTGTTGAAGTTGATCTTGACGCTCTTCTTTTTCTCCAAGGAAATAAGCTCTTCCTCGGGCTGGTTCAATCTGGGTGTTTCCATTCTGATCCCTTGGATTGGGACACTCATTCTTGTAGTGTCCTCGTTCTCCACACCCGAAGCAAGTTATGTTAGCAAGATCATTTGACTTGCAGTCTTTGGTCATGTGCCCAATCTTCTGGCAGTTGCGACATTTCACAGTACACTGACCACTATGGTGGAGTTTACAGCGGTTGCACAAAGGGTGCTTCCCCTCATAGCCCTTCTTCTCTTCTGTTCCAGCAGAGCAGACCTTAGCTACCTCTTGCCTCTTGTTTTGATGTTGTTATTGTCTTTGGAGTTATCACTCCACTTCCGCTTGTTGTTATCAACTGCTTCAGCGGCATCCTCGATCACTTAATCCATTAACTTGTTTGACACTTCAATAGTCTCGTGAAGGTCACCAGCATTGGAGGTAGTCACATTTCCCTTGATAGATGGAGGTAGCCCTCCGATGTATCGCTCTATCAAGCGAGCCTCAGTTGATACCATCTCCGAGCATAGCAAGGATAACTCTTGGAAACGTTGGTTGTAGAATGCCATATCAGTGCCCTTCACCTTGAGGTTCCAGAATTCAGCCTCCAGCTTCTTGATTTCATTACGAGGGCAATATTTCTTGAGCACCATATCCTTGAATTCTTCCCAAGGCATGGCATAAGCAACATCAATGCCTGCAGACTTCAGGTAATTATTCCACCAAGTTAAGGCAACCTCTTGAAAAGTGAACGAAGCAAACTTCACTCTATCTTCATCTTCGCAGTTGCAAATTCTGAACACAGTTTCTAGTTTTTCAAACCATCTGGTCAACACAACAACTCCCTCTGTCCCATTATAACCGCCAGTCATACAGTTACGGAACACCTTATACGTGCAGCCGCGTTTGTTACCAGTAGGCCTAGAAGTTCCGGCATCGGTGGTTGAGTTGTTCGTATTCATCGCAGCTAGTGCTGCTGCCACTCACTCATTGACCAATTGATCAATCATAGCTTGTTCCATAGCAGGTGGGTTTGCAGCAGCCCCGGAAGGAGCAGGAGCAAGAGTGGGAGTAGCGGTGGGTCGGCCACGGGTGATTCTTGTTGACTTTCTCCTAGCCATCTTTTGTAATACAAGAGAAGACGATAATTGAGTTTAGAATAGAAGGAATAGTGTCGTATGAGGGTATGAAAGATAGAACGTATGAGTGAAATAAAAGGATGTGACCAATGACAGAGGTGGTTTAAATATATGTGTGAAAATAATATAAATCAAGTAGTTGTATGTTACATAAAGAAATAACATAGAAGCAGTTATGGAAATATAGCATAGTGCAGTAATGTAATAGTGTGCATGTTACGCAGTTTAACATGAAGGGGTATCAGGCATAAGCATTCGTAGTCTACTCTACACTCTCCTTAAATTAATTATTCCTTAATTTCATTCAGTTGGTTACATCAACATTATTCTCATTTAAACTTCGCGACCCAATCAAACAAGAACAACCTTAAAGTTTAAATGTGAGTTAATTAAGAAATTTAATGACTTTGAGAAATAATTAGTTTAATTCAAATGAGAGCTTATACGAACCTAAAATACAATAGTAACACATAGCACGACTACATCGTGTAACAGTAGGCAAGGCATGGCAGACATCGGCAGCTGTGGCGGTGTTGAAGTGTTTTTAGGAAAATTTGGTTATAGTTTAGGTTTTGAAAAATACCTAATTCTCTATAACCTTGGCTCTGATACCAATCTGTAACACCCCCAAAATTTGCACAGCGGAAGCGTTCGGGTCATGGGGTGCTACTAAATCAATATTCACAACACAAGGTAATAAAGAATGGAAACACTATTCCATTTTCAAAATATAGATTAATTTAAGAAATAGTTCTACAATATTGTTTCAAAGTGCGGAAGTAAAGCCCATAAAATATATGTTGTCCCATTAAAAGTTGTATTAAATATGCTTGGAAACACTTCGGATGCCAGTCTTCAACGAACGCCTTTGCCATTGCCCACGCCAATAAGTAAACCTGAGAAAAACATGCTAAAATGTCAACATAAAGGTTGGTGAGTTCATAGGTTTAAGTAATCAAGTTTTCAAGTTGGACCACAGTTGCACATATAGCATTTCCGTGAATGACACTATATGCAAAAAGGCTATTACGCTAATACCAAGTTCATGCGACCGAAACTACGACAGTGTGCATGCATCTAGAAGCATGATAAATAAAAGCCCAACAAGTGTATTTCCAGTACACTTAATCAATACGATATGATATACGTTCGACGTTTGCCTATCCGGTCAAACTCGAACGGGGGTGTCATCCCCAATAGATCTATTCATAACAATCGCGCCTCCCCAAAAGGAACTAACGGTAGCATAGTTGGGATTCAAGGTTGTTTCACGTAATAGTGTTTTCAGTTTCAGGTCCGAAAAGAGTTTTGCATGTTTCTCACCCCCAAAGTTTTATAAAACAAGTAATAAGAGTAAAAGTGAGGCTATAAACTCACCTTAATAACAGTTTACAAGTAGATGATGATGGTGATAACTAATATCTCAAAACCTGGGTATAACTCCAAAACTCCAAATTACTAGTTTATAAACCCGTGTAAACCCGTAATCAACACTACATTATAAAGCATTTGGGACTTTCAATTAAAGGAAGTCTTAAAATTTTAAGACCAAAAACATTACTATAAAAGGAAAAGTAGAAAATGAATGTAAAATATGAAAATTTAAGTCTCATTAAAACCATATGTAACCGCCCTCCAATAATGATACATTTTAATGGAATTGTTTATAAGAAAACCACAAATTTAATGCTAAAATTTAAAAAATAAAAATGTTTACCATTTACACTATTAATAATTTAGACTATATACTTTTGAAAAACATTTATCTACTACTTTATAATAAGGAAGTTTAAAATAAAAAACATTTGCTCGCCACAAAAATAATTATCGGGTACCCACCGTCGCATTGCGCGGGTACCCTTCTAGTAACATTAAATAAGCTAATCCCGAATATTTCTTCCTCCTTTTTTTCTATGGTCGAACATCACAAGGATGAGAGAGTTTGTGGGTGTTTTATTTTGTGAAAAATAAAATTAGTTTTCTTTTTATTTATAGGAAAATTTTATAAAATATCTAGATATTTTGATTAGAAAATATCTTGATATTTATTTAGATATTTTTAAAAAAATAACTAGATATTTTAGGAAAGCTATTTATTAGAAGCGTAAACTTGACATGCAAGTTATATAACTCGGCTATATAAGTAATAGAACACCCCACGCAATCAAAAAAAAAGAAAAAAAAAATACACTATCTCACGCAGTCACGCGTCTTCTTCTCCACTAAAACCCTAAACACCCGAGAATGAAAGAAGTCGCCTCAAACGAAGAAAAAGAACCCAAAAAACCCTCCAAGAAAGACCTCGCCAAAGCCGAAAAACTCCGCCGCCGCCAAGAAGCGGCTGCTGCAGCGGCCACATCCGTCACCGCGGTCACCCTCGACACCCCAGACCCACTTGCCTCCAACTACGGCGACATACCCACCACCGAGCTCATGTCACTCACAGTCGCTGACCTTTCACGTTGGAGTACCGTTAAGTCGTTGGGGAAGGAGATGGAAGGTGAAAGTGTGTTGGTTAGAGGGAGAGTTCACACGTCACGTCCCTTTGGGAAAACAATGGCGTTTTTGATAGTTAGGGAGAGTGGTTGTAGTTTACAATGTGTAATGGGCGTTGCCGAGGGTTTGGTTAGTCCTCAGATGGTTAAGTTTGCTGTTAAGATACCTAAGGAGTCTTTTGTGGATGTGGAGGGAGTTGTGAGTGTTCCGAAGGAGCCGATTACAGGCGCGTCTCAGCAGGTACGCTGGATTGTTTTGTTTTGGTAGTGGCGTGTTATTTATATATGTTTTGTTCTATCGTGTTAGTTAGTTAGAGGGTGTTTAGGATTTAAAGTGTTTTATGAAAGCGGTAGCTTTGTTTGGGATTGTAAGCCGTAGTAGTTAATCAACGGGTAGTAGTTATTAGCAATAGTTGTTCGTCTTATAAAAGCATTTGTAGCATAGCTATTTCTCTTTTTTTTTTTGGTTTTAGTTGGTTAAAAGGGTGTCTGGGATTGTAAGTGGTATTAGCCGGCAGTATTTAGCGTACTTGTTTGTTTTATAAAAGCGTTTTGTGTAGCTGTAATTATAAAGGTGTAAAATGACATCCACAATGTTAGTTAGAGGTTTTATTAAAGTGCTAGGTATCATAGCTATAGGTGTAATTATAAAGTTTAAAATGACATGATTATGATGTTTGTTAGAGGTAGGGTTACAAGCGGTTAAGAATAAGCCCTTAATGGAGGTCAATTGTTTTGTTTTGTTTGTCACTGTAGTTGGTTAAAAGGTGGTTTCGGATTCTAAGGTTGGTTTTGGGATTGTAAGTGGTATTAGTTTTTGTTTTATAGAAGTGATATTCATGTTGTACTCATAATTTATTAAATGGTGTTTAGGATTGCAAGTAGTTACTAGCTGTTTGTTTTATAAAAGCGTTTGTTATAGCAGGAGCTATAATTATAACGTGTGAATTGTTGTAAAGGCTAAACGCTTCTTTTTTTAGCCTTTAAAGATTTTAAGGATGTTTAGGGTTACAGGGGTGTCTCAGCTTGTGATTTATAAATAGGGTTTATCTGATGTGTATTGGGTGTGTGTTGCTCATTTGATGGGCTTACGAGCTTGTTAAGATTTAGAGCTCATAAGCTTAAATTTTTTGGTTTATGAGCTTATCTACTTGAGCTTATTGTTTATTTAAGCTCATAAGCCATAAACGAGCTTATGAGCTTACTAATTATTCGACAAGCTCGTAAGCCCATTACATATGCTAAGTCGAACACCCCATCATTATTTGTAGGGAAAATTGCGGACAACTAAAATTTTAAAATTCAAAAGTTTGTGTGTTCTTTTTTTTTGTTAATTATTTATCTCACATTTCTTTATGTATGCCAAAATCTTAGGCATTAGATCATTATCTCCAACAATGTAACCGTCACTTATTTTGTAAACTGAATTACTACCCGCATAGTCAAGTTCGGGATCTTTGATTACGAAATGTGTTTTTATTGATATTAGATATTGGATTTTCATATTTGTAGGTTGAAATTCAAGTGAGGAAGATCTTTTGTGTAAACAGGGCGGAATCAGAGCTTCCTATATGTATTCAGGCCGCTTCTAGAAGTGAAGCTGAAATTGAAAAAGTTTTGGAGGTATGATTAGGTTCAAACGCAAATTTGTAAAGTTTTTAGCTTTTCTAGATTTTGCCATCGTACATTGTTTAAGATAACATTTTGTATATTAATATGGTTCATTGGTGACTGTGATTATGCAGTTTGGAGACCATCTAGTTCGTGTTAACCAGGACACCCGGTTGACCTACAGGGTTTTGGACATTCGAACACCAGCAAATCAAGGGATTTTTCGGCTCGAGTCCAGGGTGTTACGTGTACGTCATCTTGTTTACTATATATCTGCGTTTGCGATGCTTAAGTGTTACCTTTTCGTGTCTTGGTATACGTTTGCGATAGACATCTAGACTTTTTAAATGAGTAAAAGAGTGAACTCTGACCCATTTACTCATAGACGGATTGGTCAAAGTCTTCCAGATTGTGTTGCGAATGCATACAACTTTCTAAATCGTCCATGATAAAATTATTATCGTAAAGATATTAGATATGTATTTTGTAATTATATAAAACTTGTTTTGTATCAATCTGAACCGACCTGTACCAAAATTAGCTTTTTTGAATCGAACAAAACACACTTGACCTGTACTAAAGAAAGTTCTATATGATTTTCTGCAGTTTTTTAGGCAGTTTTTGTGGACGTCTGATTTTGAGGAGATCTGCACTCCAAAGTTAACTGCTGGCACTAGTGAAGGTGGTGCTGCCGTTTTTAGACTTGACTACAAAAACAAACCTGCATGTCTTGCGCAGTCACCCCAGTTTTACAAGCAGATGGCAATCTGTGGTGATTTTCAACGTGTTTTTGTTGTTGGTCCCGTCTTTAGAGCCGAAGACTCGTATACCCACAGGCATTTATGCGAATTCACAGGTCTTGATGTGGAGATAGAGATTAAAAAGCATTACTTCGAGGTACGGACAACTTATAATATGAAAATTCAAGATTTAGAAAAATTCTAACGAGTGGATAAATATAGGTAATGGATATCGTGGACAGCCTTTTTGTTTACATGTTTAACAAAATCAATGCGGAATGTCAAGAACAGCTAGAAGCTATTAGGGAGCAGTATCCCTTCGAGCCTTTGAAGGTGACTAAATCTCCGTCTTCTCATTTATGCAATAACAGATTTGAGGTTTTTAGATAGTGTTTTGCATCACAGATTAATTCATGTTGTAATTTGATCTCATTCAACGTGCAGTATAAGGAAAAAACTTTGCGGCTTACATTCGAAGAAGGGATACAAATGCTAAAGGTTAGTAAAAAAAAAACTTACTAGGTGGATTTTTCTGCTCATTTACTTGTAAATGGGTCTGTTTAGGCAATGCTTTATCTAGAACGGGCAAATGGCAAAGCTAAAATATTTAAAAAAAATAAGCTGGTAAGATATGTCCGGGGTATCTTTTAATGCATACAACATCTTTAGTTGTTTTGTTCATGGAGTTATACGCATCTTGCAATAATTTAGTTTTATTAAACATATTATTAAAACCATACCTGCCAAAATTGCTCGCTTTGCCACTTCTAAATAAATATATGTGTTCATCGAGTCTCTGAAACTGATCTGCTTATGCATCTGCTTGTCAACTTTTATGTTGTTGCATTCTGAAACATTAGGATGCGGGAATTGAGGTTGATCCACTTGGAGACCTTAACACAGAAACTGAAAGGACTTTAGGAAAACTCGTATTGGAAAAGTAAGTCGAAATTCTCCTTGATTTTGGAATAGCTTTTTTGCTTCATCAGTTCTTCACATCATGACATTTTTCTTCACAATATTGATTGTAGGTATGATACTGAGTTCTATATGCTACACCGCTACCCACTGGCAGTTAGACCTTTCTACACAATGCCTTGTCCTGACAATCCAGCTTATAGCAACTCGTTTGATGTTTTCATACGGGGTGAGCTGCCATGCCGATATAATCTATGTGAACTTGTATAAGTGAGCATATTCTGTTTCTGAATCTTAAAAGTTCTACCTGTTGCATTATGTTCAGGTGAAGAGATTATTTCAGGAGGTCAGCGTATTCACATGCCAGAAATGTTGGAGTCACGTGCAAGAGAATGTGGAATTGATGTTAAAACGATATCAACATATATTGATTCTTTCAGGTACATTTTCAGTTTACGCAGAAATATGTGCAGGTCGGGTAATGGGTCAAAAGGGGGGTCGGGTTGAAGCCATTTATCTTTGTTAATATGAGCAAACACCTTTATGTCTAATTTTAAAAAATTATTTGTTACTGGATGGTGGGTCAGAATTGCCACACTTGAAATTTCTTTGTTTTTTTATAGCCATCTGTTTATTAATATTTCTCTCATAAGTGGCAAGATCTTTGGTGGTCAAATAAGTGTGTTTAGGGTTACTACTTATTTTTAACGGAAACAGGAAATCTTGAATATAATGTAATTGACCATATGTAAAATTTGCTGTGTTTTTTAAGGTATGGTGCACCACCACATGGTGGGTTTGGAGCTGGACTGGAACGTGTTTTGATGCTCTTCTGTGGCCTCGACAACATCAGGAAAACATCACTTTTCCCACGTGACCCCCGAAGACTCGAACCATAATTTATCTGTTGCTTTGCAGTATGGGTTACGCTCTTTTGGTGATGGTTGAGAAAATTGATCTGTTGCTGCAATTTCTTTTTTAGAAGATTGTAATCGCTGAGAAAACCGTTTTTCGTAGGAAAACTCCCGCATTCTAGTCGGCATACATTTTTGTTGTAGATAGAACTCGGATCTTCGATTACTATTTATAATTTACCCGTTATTATTTTTTGTTTTATTTACCCGTTGGATATCGCCAGGTAAAAAGAACCCTTGGTAGATCACACAAAAAAACTTTAATCTATTTATAATTATATTAACCACAAGTTATAAAATCATCAATATTTTATTTTATAGTAAACATATATATACAGAATCAAGCTTCAGCCAATATTTACAGTAAATGAACATAAACATTATATTGATCACAATGACTGGATCGGACTAAAAAACACAACTAGAGTATGCCAACTTGAAAAAGGATTACAGGAATAGAGATCACCTATATATACAGATCTGCAACTTACGCCATGATAGAACCATTTAATATTGATAAGTACCAACACTTTCATCGATCACAACTCTGAAGGCTATTCGATGGTTCTTGTCCCTTGGCGTATTAAACGAAATACACAATGTAAAGTCTCTTTCTGCAACAATTTGACCCAAGGTGTGCAATCCTGACTGTCGTTAACCAAACAAAAGCCATATATATAACATATCAATCTCTCAACTTAGCTTTACAAGTTAATCATACAAAATTTTTACAATGTGTGACTTAAAGAAAAAAAAAATTATTCCCCCGAAAGAAGCAAACAGTTATTATTCGTAATGTGACAGTACACTAGTACAGTATTTATATCAGATGACTAATCCACATTTTTCCATACTAGTTACAAAGGATGGTCTCTAGAAAACTATATTTGCTTTCCATTTGGTCACTCGCTCGTCACCTTTTACCGACCAAAACATAATATTATTTTTTACACAAACAAACCGATTCTTGATAGCCGTTAACATACTCTTCTAGCTCATTTACCTAATTTAATTCCGGCCTAGATCTTTATGCCAAGAACTTATTGTAAAGCAAGATGATGAGCAGGAGAAATTGTACCTTCAGAAAGAGATTTGGAGAGGATGGGCTAATTTAAGAATCGATTGTATGTTCCTGATTCTATACAAATTCAGAACCGAATCCTCAGCGAAAACCACTCATCACCCACTGGTGGTCATGCCGGAGTTAAAAGAACCTTGGCTCGTATAACTGGTAGCTTTTATTGGCCAAAGTTACGACATTCAGTTGTTCAATTTGTCAAATCTTGCAAAGTGTGCCAACAAGTGAAATACAGTACCTTACCCCCTTTGGGCCTTCTTCAACCCTTAACCCAGCAGGAGAAATTGTACCTTCAGAAAGAGATTTGGAGAGGATGGGCTACTATGAAAGCGCTGTTACTGATAACGATAAAGTTGTCTCTGGGAGATCTTTAAGCTTGGGGCATTTCTCAACAAGAAGCGTTCGAAGACATGTGAGGTGTGGCAAGACATCAGAAAGTGATTCTAAATCCTCAAATTTAGAGACTTCCAGAAAAGTTATCGATGGTGGAAGAAGAAAACCAAATGACTTCACTCCTGAATTTTGACCGTTTAAACAAAGATGATCAAGTGAGTCTGGCAAATGTTGCAACCCCCAGTCTGAAATGGGATTATTTAAGCATTCTATTGTCAGGTTACTTAAATTAGGAGGCCAAGATCCACAAGGAAAGGAGAAGTCGAGACTTGGGCAGGCACGTATATGCAGAGCTTCCAAAGAAGTGAGGCTTTGAAAATGCTCATGTGGAAATGACTTTAGATTGTCGCAACCACTGATCATTATAGATTTTAGGCAGGATAAAGGAAGAAAACCAAAACCTTTCTCTATGGTTTCTATGTTGTAACAATGATTGATGCACAGATTAGTGAGATAAAGGAAGTATCCTTTACCAAACGATCTCAGATTATAACAACCATCAATGCCAAGAGTCTTAAGAGAGGATGGAATGTGAAAATTACTGTAGTACCCATATTAAATACGGTGTGTCTGCACATACCCACGTTTCTTCTCAATATCAAAACTACCCGTCCATGTCGTGTATTTATCATCACTATATACACGACATGTACGTGTATGGCTAGGAATGGTCTTAGCAATTATATTTTTAGCCATGTCGGGTACAAAATCCCATGTATACACGACATGGGTTTTTTTATTGTTGTTCACAACTACCTATGCCCATATAGAGGACTAATATACATGACATGGACTTTAGTACACGACATGGGAAAAAGTAAAAGTAAATGTCGGGTATAGAGTAAGAAAATACACGACATGGGGTAAAAGACAAGGGCATGTGGGGTATAGTGGACGAAAATACACGACATGGACATTTGTATACACGACATGGATTGTTGGAGGAATCTTTATTTTCAAAATTTAAAAACTTACAAAAAATACCCTTTAACTTTTTGATAAATACAACTTTTTTATATAACAAACTTTATTTGTCAAATATTTAGCAAATATCTAGCAAATTCGTTAATGAAAAAAATATCGTTACGAAGAGCTCTGAATTACGAACAAAACGAGCCCAATATTGATATGCTTTTAACGCACGTACGATTTTATAAAAAATGTTGAAGTTTGATGTATATTTTTTTTAAAAAAAACTTTTGAAAGTATTTAGAATCTTGCATTTTGAAAAATAAAAATACTTACAAAAACTACCCTTAACTTTTTGATATTTATAACTTTTTTATATAACAAACTTTATTTGTCAAATATTTAGCAAATGTCTAGCAAATTCGTTAATGGAAAAAATATCGTTACGAAGAGCTCTGAATTACGAACAAAACGTAAATATTTTATTTATGAAACAAGAAATATCGTTTGGAAATATAAACGTAAATATTCATAAATTTAAAACGGTGTCATTTTATTTATAAAACTAAAAACGGCAACATTTTTTATATAAAACAAAAAAATTTATTCATAAATTAAAAACATTACATAGAAATTATAAAACGTAAGCGTACGAAATAAAAAGTTTATGAATGTTCAGAAAAATATAAAATGCAAACTTTTGCATAAACTATTAATTTATGAATATTTACGTTTATATTTCCAAACGATATTTCTTATTTCATAGAATTATACATCTTTGTCTCCTGTGATTTAAGAGTATGTTTTGAAAGTTTTTTTCTTAATATATATATATATATATATATATATATATATATATATATATATATATATATATATATATATATATATATATATATATATATATATATATATATATATATATATATATATATATATATATATATATATCAAACTTCAACATTTTTATAAAATCGTACGTGCGTTAAAAGCATATCAATATTGGGCTCGTTTTGTTCGTAATTCAGAGCTCTTCGTAACGATATTTTTTTCATTAACGAATTTGCTAGACATTTGCTAAATATTTGACAAATAAAGTTTGTTATATAAAAAAGTTATAAATATCAAAAAGTTAAGGGTAGTTTTTGTAAGTATTTTTATTTTTCAAAATGCAAGATTCTAAATACTTTCAAAAGTTTTTTTTTTTAAAAATATATATATCAAACTTCAACATTTTTTATAAAATCGTACGTGCGTTAAAAGCATATCAATATTGGGCTCGTTTTGTTCATAATTCAGAGCTCTTCGTAACGATATTTTTTCCATTATCGAATTTGCTAGATATTTGACAAATAAAGTTTGTTATATAAAAAAAGTTGTATTTATCAAAAAGTTAAAGGGTATTTTTTGTAAGTTTTTAAATTTTGAAAATAAAGATTCCTCCAACAATCCATGTCGTGTATACAAATGTCCATGTCGTGTATTTTCGTCCACTATACCCCACATGCCCTTGTCTTTCACACTATGTCGTGTATTTTATTACTCTATACCCGACATTTAGTTTTACTTTTTCCCATGTCGTGTACTAAAGTCCATGTCGTGTATATTAGTCCTCTATATGGGCATAGGTAGTTGTGAACAACAATAAAAAAAAACCCATGTCGTGTATACATGGGATTTTGTACCCGACATGGCTAAAAATATAATTGCTAAGATCATTCCTAGCCATACACGTACATGTCGTGTATATAGTGATGATAAATACACGACATGGATGGGTAGTTTTGATATTGAGAAGAAACGTGGGTATGTGCAGACACACCGTATTTAATATGGGTACTACAGTAATTTTCACGGATGGAATCTCGTGCACGGTTGAGAAAGTCAAGGATGTCAATGAACCACAATAACCGATGTACAAATTCTCAACACTGTTTGGACCCTAATGTTTGGGTATCACAAATATCTACTTGGGATAAGACCAAATATGTGTTAATAATTTAGGCACAAATCAATTGCCCAAAATGCATCCCTATAAATACATGCATTTGGAGAAAAGAAACCAAGTTATCTTTTCCAATTTTACACACACAAAACGTAAACTAAACACTAGTTGTATGTGAGTGTTACCCCAGCCCAAGATCATTTATCTGATCTTGGGGTCGGAAAATCGACATATGATTAGCCTCATCTCATCCTCATTGATTTAACCCTAAATCCATGCTTACATACCATACGTAAGACTAAACGTAATGGAACCGAATGGTTCTGTCTCTTTTGCCAAATCATACGCGTCCCCCCTTCGAGGACCACAAAATCTTTGGCATAGTCTAGATCTTTTTGCAGAGTAAATACATAGTTTGTCGTACATCTTCGTTGTCTAATCTTCCGCATAGTCTGAATCACAATATCCATCTATTGACTACTTATGTGTTCACATACTAACCCGTACATCGACCATGTTATGGATGTTAAATGATAAGGATAAGCCCAAGCCCGGTTTGTGAGTTTAGGGTATTAGGGTTTCACTATTATAAATAGTGGATGATTAATAAAGATTAACCTACGGGTTTCAATTTAAACATACGGTCTTACATGGTATCACAGCCTAACCTTCGATCCATTAAACCCTAAATTTATCGACCAAGAGTTGTCGACCACGATTATGTGTTTCTGATTATCGATCAAAGTTTCTCGACCAACAGTTATAGCTTCAAGATTCCTTTGATATGTTAGTCAATCACTAGCAGGGTACCCGCGCGTTGCGGCGGTGGGTACTCTAAAATAAATTTTTCCGGTGAATCATGTATTTTAGTTTATTATGTTCTTTTCAATAAATTTACGGATATCAAGAATTTCATTTAGCCCGTGCCTGTTCGGGATCAAAACCATTTTACCCATTGCCCGTTCAGGCTTTAATATTTGTATAATGTGCTTTATTATTTGTATTAGTGACATTTAATGCAGGGTGCCCACGCGTTACTGCGGCAGGTACCCTGAAATAAAATTTTCAAGTGAATAATGTATTTTAGTTTATTATGTTCTTTTTGACAATAACTCTACGGATTTCAAGAATTTCGTTTAGCCCGTGCCCGTTTGGCCTGCGCCCGTTCGGGCTCAAGCCAATTTGGCATGTTGCCCGTTCAGGCTTGAATATTATTTATATTAGTGACATTTAATGTAGGAATTGTGTTTTATTTAGTTGTACAATATGCTTGATAATTTGTATTTATTATGTTAAGGGTGTTTTAATAACTGTATTAATTGTATTTATTGATCAGTTAATGAATTGACTATATTAAATATCATTAATATCGTGTTTTATTTTTTTTAATATGTGCATTAAAGTGGTATACGCTATGCTTCTTGTCTTGTACGTCTGAAAATTATGTGCATTAAAGTGTTGTACATTATGCTTCTTTTTTTAATTATATGAATTACTAATTATAGTAACATGTGTAGGCTTATATTTTTAAGACTTTCTTTTATAGAAAGTCCTAAATACATTATAATAGTATATAGATATATAGATAGATAGATTGTTGTCGACCAAGTTTGCTTCAAGATTCCTTTTGTTGTAGCTTCAAGATTTTTTTATTTTATTTTTATTTATTATTATTTTTTTTTTGACCAAGTTTGCTAAACCAATTAATAAACGTCTACACCTCAACCAATTACTAAACGTCTAAACCCATTACAGTTTGTTTATTGACCAAGTTTGTTTGTTTGTCCGATTTTGTTGACCAAGATTCTTCGTTTACCTGCGTCTCGATACCCTACAGCCAAGTTTTTATTTTTTCGTTTACTGTTTGTCGACCTTCGAGTGGTCAACCAAGAGTTTGGAATGTTTGCCTTTTTTTGTTTGTTTGTCGACCTGTGTGATTGTTTGTCGACCTTGTGTGTTTGTTTGTTGACCTTGTGTTGTCGACCACGTTTTTAAGTTATAGTCGCCGCCAAGTTTCTGAACAAATTGCTTCCGCTCACTCAATTGTCAAAGTGATTCATATTTAATTGTTTTTCACAAGCATCTATTAGCTTTTGATCTTGTGGGGTTTCTTGTTTCAATATTTGTAGCACCATCATTAATTACCAATTGGTAATACCAATTGTTTATTGATCGGTTAAACATTAGTTCAAGTGCTACGTGGAGCAGCCATTCAAAGTCTTGGTGTGTTGAAATTATTTTATGTTACTAAGCTGGTGAAACATGATGCGATGTGATCTTTGAAGTGGTGGGATCTTTGAACAAAGAAGATATTGGTAGTTTTATGTTTAAGAGAAAAAAAAAAGTTTTACTTATTTAATTGTTTGTTTTTGTTTTTGTCTTATATCGAATCCAGGGTATAAATTCCCGATACGATTTTTGTTTGTGTCGAATCTAGGGTTCTTATTCCCGAGACGACTGTTTGAGATACTTTGGGTTATCCATTTTACTTTGGTTTATTGTTTTATTTTGCTTTCTTAGTTTTCTTCTTCAGTTCGAGCTTTTGCGATTTCGCCGCTCGAACTTCGGGGGAGAAAGGATAAGGATAAGCCCAAGCCCGGTTTGTGGGTTTAGGGTATTAGGGTTTCACTATTATAAATAGTGGATGATTAATAAAGATTAACCTACGGGTTTCAATGTAAATATACGGTCTTACAATTGATACCGTAATATCCGTTTAACAGCGTATAGCTTGCGCAAAAACTCTAATTAGTCATGGTGAACAGGACAACAAAGTCTCTTAGGCTCTAAGCTCATCGTTGACATAAAGGATAACAAAGTCCATCTTCATACCATATGAATATGGCATAACACTGGACTGAGGGGACTTGATAGCGTATAGGAATTTTAGCCCACATGGCTAAAGCCTATACCGTTATAACCGGCCCATTAGGCTCGAAGCCCAGCACAAGTCGCCTAGAAATAGCTTCCCATGCGAGCATTGGTGAGACACAATCGTCCTTGACTTGATAGCTAAAACCAGGCAAGGTTAAGCTTAAGATCTTATCTCCAAAACTGTTACACGTCCATGCCACATGTAATTACCTCGTTCGTGTATAGGTATTGTTGCGAATATCTCGCTACTACCTGCGGATATTGCCAATGATTCCAACAACCACCTGAGTCAGTCTAAATACATGTCTCATCCTTGATTATTGGATGACTTCTACGTGTCATACACAACCCCAAATGCATACCTATAAATACATGCATTTGGAGAAAAGAAACCAGGTTATCTTCTCCATTTTTACAAACAAAAAAACACACACTAAACCCTAGTCGTATGTGAGTGTTACCCCAACTCAAGAGATCTTATCATGGGGTCCTTATCGAATGCGGGAAACCGATATACGATTAGCCTCATCTCATACTCGATGATTTAACCCTAAATTCACACTTACATACCATACATAAGACTAAATCTAATGGAACCGAATGGTTCGGTCTCCTTGGCCAATTCACACTCCCTCCCCTCCTCATGAGGACCACAAGGAATGCGGGGCCCCTTAATTTGCAATGTTTTGGTCTGTCAGTGGACCAAATCAATTGAAAGGTTTTTGTATGTGTTTTTTGTTTTAATTTATTTTTGTGGGGTTGTTTTTGGTTGTGACTGCGGTATGTTTACGAGTATTTGGTCTAGGAGAGAGAAAATTGAGTTAGCGCTGATGTGGCGGGGTTGTTTCTGGTCTCATTCGGTATAAACATTATCTAAACTAGACGAGTACCCATGCATAGCAAAAAGATTTTATAGCGACAAATAGTGTTAATGATAAAAAAAGGTATATGGATTATATACGAGAAATAATAAAAGTTTGAGGATTTTGGTTATTAAACATAATGGTTTGAAATCCTGTTAGACCTGGGTGGTTCAATCGGCTGAACCGTCCGGTCGAAAAACAGGTCAATTTAAACCGGTCAAGCTGACGGGTTAGGTCGAAAAGACGGGTCAAACTAAATCGGGTCAACCTGTCGGGTTTGAAGCGTCCCGGATCAATCCGATTTTTGATGTGTACTTTTTTAACATTTTACTTTTCTAGTTTTTTATTTTTCACTTTAAATCATTTTTGTTTTATAAATAGTATAGAATTATAGATTATTTGAAAATTTAAAGTTCTTTTCTAATATATAGACTTGACATATTTACCCTTTGACATATTTTTTGTAGCAAAATTTACCCATTTAACTCAATAAAAATCTTAATCCCAAAAGAAAAAAGACACTTATACAAATACCATTTCCGCTTCATCTTCTCCACCCAAATCAAAAACCAAAACCCTAGAAACCCTAAAAACCCTAATCCAAAATGGAACCATCCCAACCCCCCCAATCAGAACCCAACAAACCCCCCTCCAAGAAAGACCTCGCCAAAGCCGAAAAACTCCGCCGCCGCCAAGAAGCAGCCGCGGCGGCCGCCGCCGCCGTCACCGCCGTCACCCTGGACACCCCAGACCCACTCGCCGCCAACTACGGCGACACACCCATCACCGATCTCCAGTCACCACTGACACCCCCAACTCGTCTTTTCAACACAGTTAAGTCATTGGGTAAGGAGATGGAAGGTGAAAGTGTTTGGGTTAGAGGGAGGGTTTACGCGATACGGCCCGTTGCGAAGAAGATGTGTTTTTTTACTGTTAGGGAGATGGGGTCAAGTGTGCAGTGTGTTTTGAGTGTTGCTGAGGGTTTTGTTAGTGCCCAGATGGTTAAGTTTGCTGTTGGGATTAGTAAGGAGAGTTTTGTTGATGTCGAAGGGGTGGTGAGTGTTCCGAAGGCGCCGATTACGGGCGCGTCTCAGCAGGTGCGTGTTTTTGTGTAGTAGTTAGCGGTGAATGTTTGTTTTATAGGATGGCGCGCCATTTGTTTCCTTTAGTAGCTGTAGTTGGTTAGTAGTTAGCGGTAGCTGTTTGCTTTTGTAGCGGTATTGGTTAGTAGTTAGCGCTAACTGTTTGTTTTATAGGATGGCGCGTTATTTGTTTGCTTTAGCAGCTGTAGTTGGTTAGTAGTTAGCGTTAGCTGTTTGCTTTTGTAGCGGTATTGGTTAGTAGTTAGCGCTAACTGTTTGTTTTATAGGATGGCACGTTATTTGTTTGCTTTAGTAGCTGTAGTTGGTTAGTAGTTAGCGGTAGCTGTTTTCTTTTGTAGCGGTATTGGTTAGTAGTTAGCGGTAATTTTTGTTTTATAGGATGACGCGTTATTTGTTTGCTTTAGTAGTTGTGGTTGGTTAGTAGTTAGCAAGCGGTATTGATAGTTTTATAGGGCGGTTGGATTAGCTTATTTAGCCGGCTTATGGGCTTATTTGATTTTGGAAAAGCCGATAAGCTCACTTTTTAGAGCGTTATTAAGTTTAGCTTATTGGCTTAAGCCAATAAGGTGAAGTTGATAAGGTCATAAGCTTCAATAGGTGAGCTTATCGGCTTTTCCAAAGTCAAATAAGCTCATAAGCCGGCTAAATAAGCTGATCCAAACACCCCATAGTAGTTGTAGTTGTAGTTGGTTAAATAGTAGTTAGTGGTAACTGTTTGTTTTATAGGATGACGCGCTATTTGTTTGCTTTAGTAGCTGTAGTTGGTTAGTAGGGTGTTTTGTAGGCGATGGTAGTTATATAATAGTAAGCGGTTTGGGATTGCAAGGAGTAGGTAGTTATTAGCTGGTTAATAGGTGTTATTTATTTGTTTTGTTTTTGTCGTTGTTGTTGGTTAAAAGGGTGTTAGTGATTTCAAGTGGTATTAGTAGTTAGCCGTAGCTATTTGTTTTATGAAATCTGTAAGTGGTGTTTTGTATTTGTAAGTTTCGTTTTGTCATTGTAGTTAAACAATTAAAAGGTGTTTGGGATTGCAAGCGGTAGTAATTTGTTTGTTTTATAAAGTCGTATTTATTTTGTTTTGGTTTAGTAGTTGTAGTTTATTAAAGGGTAGATGGGATTGTAAGCGATAGTAGGTAGCAGTAGCTAGTTATAAAGTGTAAAATAACGTGACCAGAATGATAGTTAAATTTAGAGTTTATGCGACACACGCGGTTGCAAATAAGCCCGTTACAGACTCCTCTCAACACGTTAATTGTTTTGTTTTAGTAGTTGTAGTTTGTTAAAAGGTGGTTTGGGATTGTAAGTGGTAGTAAGCAGTCGTGTGTTTTTTTTATCTGTTTTGGTTTAGTCATTGTACTTAATTAAGGGGTGTTTGGGATTGCTAGTAGTCGTAGTTATTAGTAGCTGTTTTATGAAGGCGGTAGGGACGTGTGTTTTATTTGTTGTGGTTAAAAGGTGGTTGGGATTGCGAGTAGTAGTAGTAAGTAGTACTTGTTTGTTTTATATAATCGTTTGGTATGCTAGTTGTGTGGCTGTAATTTTCAAGTGTAAATTGACGTGACTAAAATGTTAATCAGCGGTACAGTTTACGCGAGACACGCGGTTGGCACATAAAATGTTTTGTTTTGCTGTAGTCATTCTAGTACTTAGAGGGTGGTTGGAATAGTTAGTTTTATAAAATCTACAGTGATGTGTTGTATACTTTATCCAAAATAAAATTTCACATTTGTATTTTAGGTTGTACCAAAATGTGTCCACTGTCAAATACAACCAATCAAATTGTCTCTGAGTTGGTAGATATGAAATGTAATGGATTCACTTTTCTTAAACAGTGTGCATTTTGTAACTGGACATTTTATTTCGGGCGAAGGGAGTATTTGTTTTGTTTTATTATTTGTAGTTGATTCAAGGGTGTTTGGGATTGCAAGCAGTGGTATGAACTTATAAATATTAAAGCTTGTAACCTCATATTCCATGGTTTATGAGCTTACCTACCGGAGCTAATTGTTTATTTAACCTAATACTCTCATAAGCTCACAAGCCATATAAAACAAGCTTTTGAGCTTACTGAATCTTTGATAAGCTTCCAAGCCCATCATATATGCTAAGACGAACACCTCGTTATTATTTGTAGGGAAACTTGCAGACAACTAGATTTTCTAAATTACGAAAGTTTGTGTGCTCTTTTATTTGTCAGTCATTTATCTTTCATTCTTTTGTGTGCCAAAAACTTAGGCATTAAACTGAAATACCACCCACATCGGCTAATTTGGGATCTTTGATTATGAGAAGCGTTTTTATTGATATAAGATATCGGATTTTCATATCTATAGGTTGAAATTCAAGTGAGAAAGATTTATTGTGTCAACCGGGCGGCTCCCGTGCTTCCTATCTCTATCGAGGACGCTTCTAGAAGTGAAGCCGAAATTGAAAGCGCTTTGGAGGTACAATTAGCTTTAAACACAATTTTGTAAAGCTTTTAGCTTTGCTAGATTTTGCCACTCGACATTGTTTGAGATCACATTAAGAACTTATTTCATTTTGTATATTAATTTGCAGCTTGGAGAACAGCTTGTTCGAGTTAATCAGGACACACGTTTAAACTACAGGGTTTTGGACATTCGAACACCTGCAAATCAAGCGATTTTTTCACTCGAGTCCGACGTGTTACGTGTACGAGACATCTTGTTCACTTTCTATCTTCGTTTTCGATGTTTAAGTTATAACTAAATCAAGTACCATATGATTTTATCTGCAGCTGTTTAGCCAGTTTTTGTGGAAGTCTGGTTTTCGTCAGATCTGCACTCCAAAGCTAACCGCTGGCACTAGTGAAGGTGGCGCTGCCGTTTTCCGGCTCGAATACAAAAAGCAACCTGCGTGCCTTGCGCAATCGCCCCAGCTTCACAAGCAGATGGCGATCTGTGGCGATTTTCAACGTGTGTTCCTCGTTGGTCCCGTCTTTCGAGCCGAAGACTCATATACGCACAGGCATTTGTGTGAGTTTACAGGTCTCGACGTGGAGATGGAGATTAAGTGGCATTACTCTGAGGTGATGGATATCGTGGACACCCTTTTTGTCGACATGTTTAACAAAATTAATGAGGAGTGTCGAGAATCGCTAGAAGCTATTAGGAAGCAGTACCCCTTCGAGCCTTTGAAGGTGACTAAATTACCGTCTTCTCATTTATACGATAACAGATTTGAGGTTTTTAGATGGTTTTTTGCATCACAGATAAATTCATGTTGTAATTTGAACTCATTCAATGTGCAGTACAAAAAAGAAACTTTGCGACTTACATTCGAAGAAGGGATTCAAATGCTAAAGGTTAGTAAAAAAACTTAGAGGTGGATTTTTCTGCTCATTTACTTGTAAAATGGGTCTATTTAGTCAATACTTTATAGAAAACAAGCTGGTTAGATATTTCCCGAGTATCTTTTAATACATACAACCTTTTTAATCGTTTTTGTTCATAGTGTTAGGCGCATCTTGCAATTATTTAGTTTTTGTAATCATATATGTAACACATTTGCAATTTAAAGATTAAAAATAAATCTGGACAAAAAGTGTTTCGGGCCAACCTGACCCATACCAAAGTATCACCTGATTTGGCTCATTACCTTACCTGTCGAATTTGCTCACTTTGCCACTTCTAAATAAATATGCTTTCATCGAGTCTCTGAAACTGATTTGCTTGTCAACTTTTATGTTCTTGCATTTTGAAACATGATTTATTAGGATGCTGGAATTGAGGTTGATCCACTTGGGGACCTTAACACAGAAACTGAAAGGACTCTAGGAAAACTCGTATTGGAAAAGTAAGTGAAAGTTCTCTTATTGTCTAACCTTTATTTTTCTCTTTCGGTCATTGCTTTTTTACTTACTCGTCTCATGGCATGTCTTTACAATTTTGATTGCAGGTACGATACTGAGTTCTATATACTACACCGCTACCCTCTGGCAGTTCGACCTTTCTACACAATGCCTTGTCCTGACAACCCAGCTTATAGCAACTCCTTTGATGTTTTCATCAGAGGTGGGCTGCCATGCCGATATAATCTATGTGAACTTGTATAAGTGAATGTTCTGTTTCTGGATCTTAAAAGTTCTACCTGTTGCATTATGTTCAGGTGAAGAGATCATTTCAGGAGCTCAGCGTGTTCACATGCCAGAAATGTTGGAGTCACGTGCAAGAGAATGTGGAATTGATGTTAACACAATATCAACATATATCGATTCCTTCAGGTACATTTTCAATTCAACCGGCATTATGTGCAGGTCGGGTAATGGGTCAAAGCGGGGGTCGGGTTGAAGCCAGTCGAATTTTCTTTGTTTTTTATAGTCACTTGCATATTAATATTTCTCTTTCATAAGTGGCAACATCTTTGGTGGTCAAATAAGTCTTTTTAGGATCTAAGTTTTGATAATACTTGTTTTTAACGAAAACAGGAAATCTTGAAAATGACGTAATTGACAGTATGTAAAATTTGCTTCTTGAATGGCTTTGTTTGATGTTCTTGATAACCATACTAACAATTGCTGTATTTTTTGAAGGTACGGTGCACCACCACATGGTGGGTTTGGAGTTGGACTGGAACGTGTTGTGATGCTCTTCTGTGGCCTCGACAACATCAGGAAAACATCGCTTTTCCCACGTGACCCACGAAGACTCGAACCATAATTGATCAAATTGCTTTGCAGTATGTGTTTACGCACTTTTGGTAATTTGGCGAAAGTAACATCTGTTTGACAGCATTGCTGCAATTTCTTTCTTCTGAGAAAACCATATTTGGTTCTCGTATACTTTCAATCTATATGATTCTAATGGTGGAACCTGCTGTTTTTGGTTGTATATCCGTGTATTATGATTATTATCTTGCGGGAACTTTTATGATGGTTAGTCGTTTATGCTCAGTTTTGCAATAATATGACTGGTTCAAGCTGGAACCATCCTGGCTATTAAGTCTTGTGGCCCATTGAAGACTTGTTCCTGATCAAACTTGTTTGACCATTCATAACTTTGTTCTGTATCACAAGTATCTGTCTCTATCGATAATACGTGTATAAGACAGTTGTATTTGAAAATGGCATCCCACCAATGCTTTTGTACCCAAGCATATGACTAGTGACTATTGACTTGTTTTTGGCTCTACATTTAATGCAACTAATTGGCAGTATAACTTCAAAGATCGGACGGGATTCAGTCAAACGGAACCGTAACAGAATGTCTAGGGTTCGAACTGGGTTTTTCCATGGTGCGATAGAGTTTTTGAATACGAGTTAATAACCAACGCTATTATTTTATGTTGCTGCTCACTCCGTTCTTAAATGAATGTTTTGCTTTATTATTTTTGTTTCTCCTTAAATAAATATCCACTTTCAAATTAGTAACACGGCAAACACTTTTACAACGAAAGGAAGACATTTTATTGGGTACATAGTAGAATCTTTATACTTTTTTTTAAATTATGTGTCATTATTAAAGTGAACACTTATTCAGAGACCGTAAGTATTTAAGTTTATAAAACATCAGCATTTTCTAATAATAGAAAGTGATGTTTTCCTTTTTTCTCATGTTTTTCATATGACAAAAGTTTCTTATAATGAACACTAGCTTCATAGCCCGCCCGAATGGGCGGGCTAGCTTCATAATATTACTTGACGAATTCTAACTGGACGTAAATAAGTCATTAGTAACGCCAAATATCTTAAACACAAAAATTGAAAGAAAAAAAATGAACATAGAATACGTAAACATCATGTATATATATACACTGGGTTAACATGCATTTATACAAAATACCAACATATGAATCTAATATATGAAAACTCAAGATAAAAATATAGTAAACCTTGTAAATTTAAAGCATATAAAGATCTTTACAAACCACGTAGTGCAGGTTGTGTAATTTCCATATTCATCGCAACATATAACTTTCCATTCTTTCTTGCACTTTATTCTTGATACGGCCACATAAGATGTCCAAACCCTATACTCTTGATCAACATTATGCATCTCAGTAGAGTAGCAGAGTATCTTCACTTCACGAAGTTGATCAAGAAAACTTATGTTTAGCTCGACTATATCAAATGCTAGATGTTAACATTCCTTGTCTTCGGTCCGTAATTGACCATGCATCAATTCAGAAGGATGCAAATTCGTAAGTTGCTATACATAAAAGAAAAGTAAGAAAAACATATTAACACATTATCATTCCAGAAGGATTCCAAGTAAACAATTTTGATGCAATGTGACGGGCCAAGATGAATGTTAAAAATCCAGTCACTTATTGAAGTATGGAATAACAATTTTGATCTTAGCATTGCACGTAGAAGTAGGTTTTAAAACATTACATCACCATCGCCATTGATATTTAGCCCTATCTATATTTCTTACCCGGAAGGACCACCACCACTACATAAATAGTTGCAACGTATCAATGCTCTTTATGAACAATATCGTAGACGAAAGTCCTCCATGATGGATATTGCTCTAAGCGAGTTCACGTATGGCTAACACAAGATAAATAAACTTTACATAGCAAAACGATCGTACCAATCAGAGTGCTTCACATTACGCCTGCAATATTTCCATCCTTAACACCGTATCTTAACATCAGGCTTGCAATATATCCATCCTTAACAGCGTAGCCTTTGTAAAGTAGTAATGCTTGTATACGTCTTAAAGAGGGGCCGGTCGCTTTGAGTAATGTAAACTATCATCGATAGGGACTAAAGAAACTTAACTAACATATATGCATTCGTTCAGCCACTGACATATTAATTATCCGAGTTTTGTAAATAGACCAAAACAAACAACCATTTAAAAAATAATATTGGTCCAGTTCATTGAAGGAATAATAGTTGTTGTTTTATGATCAAGTTGAATTGAAGAAACAATCATAACGTTCGAGTTCAGAGAAGGAATAAGCAATAACATCGAAGAAAGTTTTACCTTGATAACGGTCCAGTTCTCGTATGCACCCGGAGCCATAGATTTGGGATAAAAGACGCCGTGGATTCCCTTTGGGACAGTTCCACCTGGTGCATAGGACACTTCTAGCTGTGCATACTTTCGGATCTTGTAGCTAAATAATGACATCAAAAAGTAACAAATGAGCACAAAACCGAGTTCTATAAAAAATGATCACCTAGTAAAGCTTATAATTATTTAAGCCTCTCATTGAAGATAGAAAACGAAGAAAAACCTTTTTTCCCTTGACAGCAACTATAAACAAAAGCGCAATGGCGAGCCGGAAACCCAAGAAAAAAACGCATCTTTAAAAAAGTTGTTGGTGAGACACATAACGTATAGTAATGTTTAACTAAAAGGCCATAGTGTCATACATTGAAATTTACCTGTACTAAGTATTCCACCAATATAACATTGAGGTCTAATTGTTAACTCGACAAAAAACTTGACATATAATAATAATAACGAAGAAAACTTCATTTCAACCACCTAAAGAAAAAATGGAAATCAATTAATACAAACTTTGGAAATATATGGCCCTGCCTGCCTCAGCTTCTTGTTATGTTGCTCATTTCCATCTTGCAATTTCTTTTTTGGAGCAATGTCCATAATTAACTCTTCAACCTACACCATAGGCAAGTCAATATATAACATAATCAATCGAATCAGCATTAATGTTCATATGAAAACTAAAAAGGAAACGGGTCAAAATGGTAGAAAAATATGTTGAAGCTAAAAAGGAAACGGGTCCATGGGACGAACTGAATATCACCTAGAGTATATTTAAGTGCTAACAACGTTTCAAATTTTTCTATTTATAAATGTTTGATATTATTGTCATCAATAGTTTGTGTTATAAATGTTTCTATTTATAAATGTTTGACTATTGGTTGATTATCGAATTTATTTGATATGTATTAATCAGAATGATTCACGTGAGCCAAGATCAAAGTTAGTAGTCTCAACTAATGAGTTGTGGTAAAAACAAAAAGTCAATATAAGCTTTAAATGAAACTTAAATAGAAGCTTATGTTGCATGTTCACGTTGAAGACGACTAAAATAGAACGTATTTTAGTTTTTACAAGACACATGGTATCAAACTGTGCCACATAATGAGCATATCAAACAACCAATCCGAATTTAGCCTAAATAATCTTTAACTATATATAGGATAAGTTATGCCACTGTGTATATCTGACATGGCAAAGTTCTAACCTTGGCTAGCCGTGTGGCGTAGGTTGCAGTCGGGGGTTGCAAGTAATCCCACACCCAACGTCAGTAGTTGATTAGTTACTGCCCGCTAAAACCAATTGTGATTCTTCTTCCTGCCAAACATTACATCATAATAAGCTACTCGTGCAATGAAAAAAAGAACAAAAATGGGCAGATTGAATTAAAAAATAATAATAATAACTAAACTCACAATGATTGCTCCACCAGATGCACCAGCGCTAACATAAGCCCATGTTTCGGGTAGCATCCCCAACCAACTGCAAAACAATCATATATTCTCTATAGAATTATATCCATACTATTAGCATATTGTCTCTGCCTCCAAATAAATGCAATAATAAATATAACAAAAGAAAATTGAGGCTAACCTTCCCGAGACTACGGGACGAACTTTGACTGTATTTAAGACCATATACGTATTCCCATTAGAAAGGGACAATGGGCTCAAAAA
>OU343217.1:298797897-298892870 GCA_910596185.1 Chrysanthemum makinoi | reverse complement strand
TTCTTTGAACCTTCAGGTGTGGCATTTTGCTTCCGTCTTCACACTATCCGTGACTTTTATCTTTTTCGTTTCTTTGGAAAAATTGGTAACAATCGGGGTTTAGTGGAACCGTGTCGAGCTTGAACTACCTACAACAATTCTCTGTAGAAATCATAAATATAAGTCAATATAAGAGTGTTAGAACAAACGGGAAGGTCTATGGAAGCCTCTAAGGTCCACTTCAAAAATTCAAAAAATTCCACATCAGAACGTGAAACCGGATTCGGTTGCAGGGAAACCGGATCGGTTCCTCTGTTGACCTATTCCAACCGTTTGGTTGCACTTCGCAACCGGATCGGTTCCTCAACCTGCATAAGGCTTTGCCTTCTAATCCATTTCCCACTTGATTTTTCTAACTCCAAATCACTCATAGACTGCATTCTAACATCATCAATGATTTCTACATCCTCAAATTGCTCTAAATTCACTTTCCAAACCTCTAATAATCACATATTCATTAGCTTAGAACTCAACAAATAAGACCTCAATTCTTCAATTACTTGTTCTAATCAACAATGTGGCATCTAATACTCATTAAAACGCATCATCTACCAACTAGGAATCACCAATTGCAACTTAATTTGATTCAATGGCATAACCTAATTAAATTCGAAAATTCAATCATCTAATACTCATTCCATGTTGAATCAATCACTACAATTCTTTTTGCAATGCATTCCTATATCAATTACCCACTTAATCCTAAAATATTACAACTTAATTCGAATTATACCAAAAACCCCCAAATTACTTACCTAATTTGCAATTCGAATCAAATGCTCTAATTAAACCTTAATTGAGTTAATTGAATGCAGATGCTTACTTGATTGGGTGCCATGATGATCTTCTACAACTTATACAACCTTCAAATAGCTTCTATTGGTCGAATTTTGCAAAACCTAGCTGGAGGATTAGTGTGTGTGTGTATTCTTCTGTAAAAATTGAATTTTTGGTATATATACTTGTATGCAACCGGTTGAGTCATGGACACAACCGTTTTGGTTTGCATTTTTGCCAAATTTTGCATTTTTCACGTTACTTAGGCATTTTACCTTCCAAGCAACAATCGTTTACTCAAAAATCCTATTAAAGATGCACACAACATTCATCCACCATTTGGAAATTTCAACAATCATCTAATCTCAAAACTTAAATCATCATACTCATAACTTAAAACTAGAACTAAAACTCAAACTCATAATGCATTAATCAAATAACCTCAACAAAATAATAAAGATATAAACTGAAATGAAAAACAAGAAATCCTAAATGCATAAAAGAAAAAAGTTCATGAAATTCAAGCAAACAATTGCTTGTTTATTATGGTGCCTTGTTTCTCCTTAGAATTCCTCGAAATACTCATGCCTTAAGATGTCCTCACTTAGAAATTTCCTGGTCAATTCACGGTGTGTTTCATAAGTTTGAATTTCCTATATAAATCTTCTCCCATCGGGCATAGTATATCAAATTTGACGTGCCATTCTCCATCCCGATCTCTCTCTTGTAAATACCGAACCCTCGGGTCCCATCCAAATTCTTGAGTTGAACCGGTAAAGAACCTAAGAAATCGGTTAGCTTCTTGTAAACAAGGATGTTTTGAATGGATTGTAAAATGCTTCCACCGCTAGTGCGCGTTCCATCTCATCCTCAATGTCAAAGTATGGTGGAGCTAGTGGTCCATACATCGGGTTCCCATGGACATCACGTCCCACTTCAAAACAGGTCAAGTCCTCGTCCGCTTCCATCAATTCTAAATCTTCCATGAATTCCACAACTGGTCCCCTTGGTTTGGGATAATAGGTTTGTTTCGAGATTCCATCATCAATAATCATCGTACCTCTACCCATGTCTATGATTGCACCACATGTGCGTAGGAATGGTCTTCCTAGTAGAAGAGGTAAACTTTTATCCACCGGAATGTCTAGGACTAGAAAATCAGCCAAGTATGGTTGATAACCAATTTGAACTCTTACGTTTTTCACTTCCCCCATCGCTTTTGCTTGGGAATTGTCCGCCATGGTAAGTTTTGAGTGATTTGGTTGGGCTACTAAGACCAACGTCTTAAACAATGGATAGGGCATAACATTAACACTTAAACCCGTATCGGCTAAGGCATACATTGGTGTGGTACCGTTCACTTTAATTGGCAAAACAAAATTTCTCGGATCTTTCTCCTTACGTGGCATACCTCTAAAAAAAAATCCTATCTCTATCCTCCTCCGATAAATCTTTATCCTCCAATCTTGCTCTTGCTAGCATCACCGCATCTAGTTTCTTGCGGTAGAGAACGTAATCTTGTAGTACCTCAATCACCAGATTTTTCTCATTTAGCTGAGAAACTTTTTGTTCAAGGTTTTCCAAAATAGCTTCTTTTTGTTCTTGGGTTAACGGTTTGAAGGTGTTTGGTGTAGTAGGTGGTGAAGGCGTGTAATCATTTGTTTTGTTGGTGGATGTGGTAGGAGTTAATTTATTGGATGAGGTTTTCTTTTTATTTGCCTTCCCCATCTTTAAGACTTCCACATTTTCCTTTTCCATATTAGCACATAACTCCACAAGCATCTCGTTCACCCCCTTTTCCTCTTCTAAATCGGTGACAAGGCCGGATCTGAGCACGTGCGAGGTGCTCGACCGCACAGGGCCTCCAAAATTTTGGGGCACCAAAATTTTTAGGCATCATGTTATGTTAATTCGGTTAGCCTATAATCGATGATAAAGTGTTCTATAATGTCCTAAGTTTGATTCCTATTGAATATTAGTTACTACTGATTTGTTGAAGCACTGTAACAAAAATGGTGGGAACAGAGGAATATATCGATGGAAGAAGATGACAATTTTAAAGCATTTACCTTTTGCACGTTGTGTTTACATTTGTTCTTAATAAAAGCAAAATAGTTTACAAAGATGACGGTTTCTACCCTCATGTCAAATAGTATTTTTAATGATCTAACACTACACTAACAAAATATAAGAAAGCCTAAATGTTGTGATAAAATAATAATAATAATAATAATAAAATCAAAAGTGGTGCAATAATTCTGGTGTGATAGATTTCAATGAGTTTGACACCGTTCTTTTACAAAAAAAATTTGATGCTTGTAATTCATTTTGCGATGTTTATTAGCATTTCCACATATATGTTAAATCGTTCAAGATTTAAGGGCCCTGCTTCCATAGTTTGCCAGGGCTCCAAAAATTCATGAACGGCCCTGATCGGTGATATTGATCCTCATTTCCCCCAAGGCAAACCAAAGACAAAAATTCAAATCATTAGCGTTAGAGTTAGTAAAAACCAAAGAAAATTACAGAAACATATACTAAGCAAGTAAAGACACTTAACAAAACTAAAAACACAAGCTAAAACTCAAAATCTAAAAAGTATAAAATTTTTTACCGAGAGCTCCAACAGGATCGGTTGGCTCACCAACCG
Organism: Chrysanthemum makinoi; assembly: GCA_910596185.1. NCBI lineage: Eukaryota > Viridiplantae > Streptophyta > Magnoliopsida > Asterales > Asteraceae > Chrysanthemum > Chrysanthemum makinoi. The sequence continues at coordinate 298,889,404 of OU343217.1, read as the reverse complement.
AATCGGTTGGTGGTAAACATTTTAACCAAAACGTCCAACCGATCCGGTTGCGGGTTGCAACCGAACGGTTGGATTGATTTCTAATTTTTTTTTTAATTAATGTAAAAAAAACCTGAAATTTAATTTAATTTAAAACTATTAAGTGTACTTAAACTCTTAATTAATTGAGACTACTCATTATCCTTTATTAATTATAAAATTATTATTAAGTAATTAATGAAAACCATATTAACTAATCTATTAAACTACTCATTAAGACTACTAAAACCATAAAATTTGAAAATTAACTATTTCTAATTACTGTAATTAAAACAATTAAACTAAAAAAGTAAATAAAACTAAAAATAATTAAAATAAGAGAAAAGTTAAAAATCTAAGAAAAGCATAAACAACCCAAGAGATAATCTATAAAAATCAGAAATGACAAGAATTAATTAATAAACTATAACACAAATCACTGGATAAACTAAAACTATGAAAATCAAAAGACAAAAATTTTCCGAGAGCACTAACCGGATCGGTTGCAGGCGCAACCGGATCGGTTAGCCTCTAAACCAAAAAATATATATTTTTTTTTTACTTACGAAATTCAATTTTAAATCTACCAATTTTACAGAATCTTAACAAAATCAAATTACTTAGAAATCCAAAATCTCCGGCAGCGGCGCCAAAAACTTGATGTGTTCGCACGAGGTGCAAGTTTTAAAAATTTATAAACACGATTTAACCGTCTAATACTATAAACACATACGAGCAAGTATACTCGTTCGCGATGGCAAAGGTGGGTAAGTCGAGATCGTCTCAAGGGATTTTGTGTTTGAAATTGTTTTTAAAAGATTGGTAGCAAGAAAGCTTTGTCAAGGCTTCCTCCAAAAGTGATGTTTTAGTGAAATTCAATTATAAAGAAATTTATACTTGTGTGTAGTCTATAGGCAATCATAGTAGTATTCATGAAGGCTTGGTGTAAACTCTTGATGTGATGCACAAATCATAAGCAAATGATTTCCAACCATGGTTTATGTTTGCAAAAATCATTCTAAGAACAAAAACATATAGGTAATCCTTTCGGTCCTTATCCTAATGATTATCCTTTAGAAAATCCATTTGTTTATAAAATGTTCTTATTAAACTCGTTCCTACGAATCTTTCGACCTTTCGTGATGAAAATGTTTCTAGTCTTGTTTTAATAAGTAAACATGGTGGTTGTCAATCACCACATCCCCATACTAGTTTGTCACTTAACTTTTTGGAATAAAACGCAAGAGATATCATTTCGGTTCTTTTTCTTAAAACATGTTTTACCGACAAATCAAACAAGACTAGTATTTTTCCAACAAACTCATTTAAACAAGATCATACATACATGCATTACATATGAGAACTCTAGTATGATTACCTACATCCTTACACACAAGTATATTCAAAAACTACTCCATGATAATAATAACAAAACACAAGAAATAACAAAGTAATTCCAATAACTCAAATGAATAGAAATCCATAATAAGGTTCATAGTATACCTAAACTTTTGCGATTACAAGAACTAGAAATCGTGGCTTATAGCAACCACACGCCTCCAATCACCTAGCTTAACCGTATAACTCCGAATAACCAAACAATGGATGAGAATTGCTCTCTCCAACCTCCTGGACGTTTTACAGTGAATACTAAACTTTTGGGATGAATAAAATGGTTGGTAATAGTTTTGGTGTAAACTATTACACTTTGGGTTGTGTTACACCTAGAATACTAAGTCTAGGTTCAATATATAGCCAAAGAGACTTTACTAACTGGCCAAAAACGTTCCCAACAAGTTAATAACAAGAAATGATCGGCCTCCAATGATTATGGGGAGTTAAGGCAACATTAAATGCATTATTGTGTAACTCCAGTCCATGCAACCAGATCGGTTATGATGCAACCTGATCGGTTGCCTTTTGACCATTGCCCAACCGGATCGGTTGCGGGCTCCATCCGAACGGTTGGGTGCCTCAGCTTTGACTTTTGTTGACTTTCTTGGTTTGCGCCTATTTCTTTGTTCTCGCTGATGATTTCTAAGACGAAACTTGATCATTCCTTGCTATAGATACTTAGAAATCATTGCGCTTCCTAATCATTGAGTCCAAAAGCTTCCTTGCTCGACTTCCTTTCTTGGGAATTCTCCAAACGTACATGAAAACTTCATTTCTTCATCATTTGTGATACCTGGCTACATAAACATACACAATACACATCTTTTGCACTTTTGCAACAGTTGTGAGTAAATATAGGATTATCATGCACAAAACCAACAATAACGCTACTAAAAACATGTTCATTTTAAGCGTTATCATGGTAATTCGCACAGCATCAGGGTAAGATAATCAGTAGCAATGCAATACCACTAGGTAGTTACCGGATATCACTTGGAATCGTGTGATCAAGGCAAGACTTGTCATTCAGGGCTTTAAACAAAAGTCAGGGATAGATTACTTTGATACTTGTGCCCCTGTGGCTCGTATCAGTACCATAAGACTGCTGATTGCTTTGGCATCAATTCACAATCTGATTAGTCATCAGATAGATGTGAAAACAGCTTTTTTAAATGGTGAATTGGATGAGGAGATTTATATGAACCAACCTCAGGGCTTCATCTTTCCTGGCAATGAAAACAAGGTGTGTAAACTGATTAAGTATCTTTGTGGACTAAAGCAGGCACCTAAGCAATGGCATCAAAAATTTGATGAAGTGGTTTTGTCAAATGGTTATTTACTTAACCAGTCTGAAAAATGTGTGTATAGCAAATTTGATGAATCTGGTAATGGAGTCATCATTTGTCTATATATTGATGACATCCTGACTGACCAAAATCAGGTTGACCTGACAAAGGAATTTTTGTCATCAAGGTTCTCCATGAAGGACATGGGAGAGGCTGATGTTATCCTTGGTATAAGGATTAAACATTAAAGTAAAAGAATTTCTATCTCTCAGTCTCATTATATTGAGAAGGTGTTGAGGAAATTCAATTACTTTGATTGTACTCCAGTGAGTACACCTATGGATACTTGTGAGAAGCTGATGCCTAATAATGGCAAAGCTGTATCTCAACTTGAGTATTCTAAGGTAATTGGCTGCCTGGTGTATGCCATGACTTGTACCAGACCTGATATTGGTTTTGTAGTGGGTAAACTGAGCAGGTATACTAGTAATCCTAGTGCTCAACACTGGCAAGCAGTTCATAGCGTACTGAAGTATCTAAAGAAAACTATGGATTATAGTCTATCATATACTGGTTATCCTTGAGTATTAGAAGGATACACTGATGCAAGTTGGATCAGTAACACTGAAGACAATTCGTCTACTAGTGGCTGGGTATTCCTACTTGGTGGAGGTGCAATTTCTTGGGCATCCAAGAAGCAAACTTGAATCACCAGTTCAACAATGGAATCTGAATTTGTGGCCTTAGCAGCTGCTGGTAAAGAAGCTGAATGGTTGAAAATCTTGCTTCTTGAGATTCCATTGTGGCCTAAACTTATAACACCTATTTCTATCCGTTGTGATAATGCAACTACATTGTCAAAGGCTTATAGCCAGATGTACAATGGGAAGTCTAGACACTTAGGTGTCAGACATAGCATGATTCGTGCGATTATCATGAATGGGGTGGTATCTATAGAGTTTGTTAGATCTCAACAAAATTTAGCTGATCACTTGACAAAGGGTTTGGCTAGAGACTTGGTTTTAAAGTCTGCTAAAGGGATGGGTTTAAGTCCAACTTAGTCATTGAATGCTAAGACACCCAACTCCCTCCTAAGGAAACTTGGGAGCTGAGTTCAATGTGGAAAGCTGAACATTCAGTGGACTGGAGCACATGTTTTATATTACATCCCAAAGATGTGCTCAGAACCTGTTTTTAGGAGGATGAAGTCTTTACTTCTTAATGGTTAATTTCTTTGAAAAAGTGCTTGGCAGGAGCATGAATAAAGAGGAACCACCTATGTGAATGTTGAAGTTTTGCCGCTTCAGGGAGCTTTTGGACTTTTAGCTCTTGCAACATTTATGAATTTGGATATGGACACATGGCTTGTTAAGTGACAGGAGCGTTTAAGTGTTTGAAAACTTGTGTGTAATTTATCTTCAGGTATTCAAATGGGTTGAAGGGTTCAATTCTTAGAACACCCTGATTCTCGAATATTTGAACTCGTAATGTACTAAGATGGAAATTCAATCCTTAGGATATTTTCGTTTATGCACATGTTTTGTTTGATGTTTGTTTTTCATGCAAAGGAAGTGAACTAAATTTGGGGAGGATTGTTGGAAAATTTAGTGCACTTGTGGGATTAGTTCACACCCGGTTTTGGGTAAGGAGGTACGGAGTGTACACCCATGAGGTCCCTGAACACCCTGACTCAATAGTGGATAGTACTGCTAGTGTATTGGTTACTACTGCTAGTGTAGTAACTGATGGTTCCTATTGGTAGTGTATTGGTTCCTGCTACTAGTGTATTGGTTACTACTGCTAGTGTAGTAACTGATGGTTCCTACTAGTAGTGTATTGATTCCTGCTTCTAGTGTAATGGTTCCTACTGGTAGTGTTGCAGTGATTAATTTGTAACAGCTTTGACTCATTCAAGTGGCTGTTATGACTGCTTTATGACCACGTTTAAATGGTCATGTAACCACTATTCATATGATAATGGAGGCTTATTATGGGTGATTAATTGGCCGTTAATCACTCATAAAGTCCATTGACTAGGAGTGAGTATTCTTTACTATAAATAGAGATGGACTTCATCAGCATGAATATAGAACAAAACCAGGTGAAACAAACAGAAAGCTTAAACACTTATATGCGCAAGGGTTATTGATTTGTTCCTAATTCAATAACAAACATTTGGTCTTATCCCAAGAAGATATTCGTGTAACCCACGCATAGGGTCGAATAGTTTACTTTGGAAAGTGATCACACGATTCCAAGTAATATCCGGTAACCACCTAGTGGTATTGCATTGCTATGATTATCTTACCTGCTGTTGGCGAATTACCACCAACAGGACTCACAGATAATACAACAACCACTATTGATCATTTGATTGAAAATGATCCATCTATGATTCTAATGGTTGGAGACTTGAGTTATGCCAATCAGTACCTTACTACTGGTGGCGAAGGTGCATCATGTGTTTCTTGTGCATTTCCGGAGGCGCCTATTCGTGAAACGTATCAACCCCGTTGGGATGGATGGGTAAGGTAAATTCTAACTCTGTATAAGCTTGGTCAGCTGGTTGGAACTTTTTTAATGGGTTAGCCCCAAACAGGCTCAGGAAAAAAATAGGCCGGTTGGGCTGGGCGGGTAACGGTTCAAAATGGGTTCTGGTCAAGTCTGGTATACATCTTGGAGGTTGTATGCATTAAAACTTATAAGTACATTTTTGGAGTCCTTTTACCCATTTAACCCGTTTTATTTCAGCTATACCTCTTTTGTGATTTTACCCGTTTGACCTGTCAGAGATAAATGTAATCCAAGTCAACCAATCAACAGTTTGAGCATATCTTACATTGAATGCTAAGATTCTACAACCCTACAACAATTTGTCAATTTGACGCAAATTCTATATCTAAAGTCCAGGTTCATGGAGCCTTTGATCTCTAGAGTACCTATGATGGTCATCGAAGGTAACCATGGAATCGAGCCGCAAGCTGATGGAGTCACTTTCGAATCATATCTAAAAAGATTTGCGGTACCCTCCAACGGGTCAGGCTCTAACAACAATTTCTACTACTCGTTTGATGCCGCGGGCGTACATTTCATCATGTTAGGAGCATATATTGACTACAATAGGACCGGTATATTATTAACACAAGTTTATTTTATAATCATTTTATTATGCTAGTAACTGATAGTAATATAATTATATGTGATCGTTTTAGGTGCACAGTATTCTTGGCTCCAAAAGGACTTGAGTAAATTAAACCGAAGTGTGACATCTTGGTTAGTAGCCGCGTGACATTCCCCTTGGTATAATAGCTACTCGTCACATTATCAAGAATTCGAGTGTATGACGCTAGAAATGGAAGAACTTTTGTATCAGTTTAATGTTGATATCGTGTTCTTTGGTCATGTAAGTCTTATGTAAACTAGAGGTGGAAAATCATAATCTTATGATCTTTTCTACCCAAACGCTCGGGGTATGAATAATTCTTCTATAAACAATATCAGTGTTTTCAACGCTACTGAATTGTTTATCCCAATCTTCGGGTTTTTCAGGTGCATGCCTACGAGAGGATGAATAGAGTGTACAACTACAGTTTAGACCCTTGTGGGCCTGTGTATATAACAATTGGAGACGGTGGCAACATTGAGAAGATAGATGTCGATCACGCAGATGAACCAGGAAAGTGTCCTTCGCCTAGTGATAATGTACCTGAATTTGGAGGGGTATGTCATAAAAATTTCACATCTGGTCCTGCAAAGGGAAAGTTTTGCTGGGATGAACAACCCGAATGGAGTGCTTATAATAATTAACGAGTTTTTTGGCAGGTGGTGAATTCAACATATATGCACTATGGACATGGCACAGAAACCAGGATATCTACAAGGAAAATAGCACCGGTGATCAAATTTACATTGTACGACAACCTGACTTGTGTTTGGTATCTCCACAGGTAATCAATTCCTAAGTTTGTTCGTGTTCATAAGCCTTTGTTTACACTCGAATGATGGGTTGTAGATTGGTGCAGCTAAATAGTCACACGAGCCCATCATCTGCAACTGGACTCGGAGTTCCTAAGTGGCGTGGTTTGTCTTCATGTTTCTTGATCCTCATCATTACGTGTACATATCTTCATCTTCTGTAACCATTGTCCCTAAATTTGTGAATGTAAAAGGTGCTATTAGAAGCCCTTTTTGTGTGTCATATAACTTGCAATTTTGAGTATTTCATTGTTCATTACTTTATTGCATGCAAATCAGCAATGGTATATACAAAGAATGAATATACAAAGCAAATATAAGTGTTTTATATGATGTTTAACATCTTAGATTATTACAATATATTATGTCATCAGAACTCAGAAGCGAGATTAAATATGGAGTAAGATCTTATGTCGATTACCAGCCAAAAAACACTTTTCCTATCATAAAACCAGTCGAAAAGTAGTTATATCCAAAGGACGCATACTACGCTTGCTCCACTTATCCCTGTCAACATATTTATCTAGATAAAACTCAGCTTTGGTGTTACTATGCCTACATTTAATCAGCAACTATCTGCTGTTTGGTCTGCTGTCCGAGTAATGATTTGAAATTATATGAATTTATTTGTTTTGTTTATTCAATATCCTTTGTTCTGTAAGCTCAACTGTTCATTTTAGAAAGGAAATGTGACTTCGATATAGTATATCTAATTGAACTTGTCCTTGCATATTATTATTGAACTGTCAAATATTTCGTCAATATCATTTGAGTTATGATAGACATAATCACATAATGTTTCTAGCTGTAATAAGTAACATCTAATAAACAGAATCTATTGCTAAAAAATTAAACTTTCTTAAGTTTTCTGTTAAGTTCACATGATACACATCTATCAGCTTTTATAGTTGTCTTATGTTTGCAAGTCATATATAACTATAGTTGAACAGATTAAATATAGAGCTGAATATTGGAAATTATTCAGCTTCCTCTTTACGAAAAAAGACCATGCTATGGTGCAATAGACCTAGGTAGAAAAAATGTTTATGTGCATGCTTATCAATTATTAATATGGCACAGGAGAATTTCTTAGAAAATGATAACGATTAACTTGAGACAAATTTGAATGATATGAGTCAGATTAATTTACATAAATTAGTAATCATTCCTTGACAAAAAAACAACTGTTGATGATTTGTAATTTGTAAATTCCTAAGTGGAACATGGCTTGTATGGACAAATGCCGCGCTATCAATAATTGACAAAAGCTTAATATTTTACTTAGGAATGGAGTAGCGATAAGAAGCAAAGAACAAATTAGCAGCAGAATAATCTATAAAACTAATTACAGATAGTGGAACATAACATCACCCTTGGAAACATCTGCAAGTTGGATTATTCTACTAAATATTTTATAATTTCTCGTGGAAATCCACGAAATTGTGGACCAGCTGTGTGATCAGATTGAACATTTATGCCCTTAATTCTATCACACAAAACTTCAAGACCCACAACTGAATCGCAGTTCACAAACAGAAACACAATAACACAGTAACTTGGAATAAGCTCTCCAATTAATCAGAAAAATACTTGCTTACAAAAACTGATATTGAATGCATAATAACAAACCACAGCTCGGTTTGTATATATAGGGAATAGAACAAGCTTTCCTAATCCTACTACAATTCTAATATAACTAGAATATTAAAACCGACATTCACCCCATGGGCTCGGGTCAATAGCTGCTGCTTCCCCATGGGCTCGGGTCGACTTAGCCCAACATTCACCCCCCCAATTTCTGACTCGAGATAGGGAGGTCTTCAACTCCGAGTAACTCTTGCATTTCCTTGAACTTAATCCTTGCGAGCTTTTGATCAGAATATCAGCACGTTGCAAATCACCTCTTACAAACTCAACTTGTACTTGGCCTCTTTCAACACATTCTCGGATAAAATGATAACGTGTGTTTATATGCTTGCTTCTCCCGTGAAAGACTGGATTTTCATAAGTGCAATAGCCGATTTGTTGTCAACAAATAAGACCACCACTCTTTCTTCCATTTCGGTTATTTCACTCAACAATCCACGTAACCATATCCCTTGACACGCGGCTGAGGTTGCAACCATGAACTCGGCTTCACAAGATGATAGAGCCACCGTGTTTTGCTTTTGTGAGCACCAAGTGATAGGTGATTTTCCTAGATAAAATACATGCCCAGTTGTGCTTCGACCATCATCTTGGTCCATAGCATAACTACTATCACTAAACCCCACTAACTCCTTGGTTTTCTCTTGGTTGTATCGTATTCCAAAATTTAAACTACCTTGGATATACCTTAGTATTTGTTTCACAGCTGCCATATGTGATTCTTTTGGTTCTTGCATGTAACGACTAACCAAACCAACCGAATAAGATAAATCAGGTCGAGTGTGTAGTAAATACCTTAGACAGTCAACTCGTCGTCTATACAAAGTTGCATCAACTGGTTTTCCTTCCTTGTCCATGCTTAACTTCATTCCAGGTTCTAATGGACACTGAGTAGAATTCGCTTCATGCATCCCAGCATCTTTCAAGATCTTCTTTGCATAGCTTTCTTGACTTATTGAGATACTCGAATCCTCTTGCTTTACTTCAATGCCAAGATAATAGCTTAACTTTCCCAAATCACTCATATCGAACCTTTCTTGCATTTGTCTCTTAAATTCACCAATTTCGCTAAGCTTCGAATCGGTTACTAAGAGATCATCTACATAGACTGCAATAATCAAGATTGACTTGTTTGTCTTCTTCACATACACCGCTTGTTCGTGTTGGCATCTTTTGAAAGACATTTGCTTGAGTTCTCTATCAAGTTTTGTATTCCACGACCTTGGTGCTTGTTTAAGTCCATAAAGCGCCTTTTTCAACTTGTAGATCTTCCTTTCTTCTCCTTTCTTCACGAACCCCTCCGGTTGTGTAACAAAAACTTGCTCTTTTAGTTCTCCATGTAAAAAAGCTGACTTTACATCGGATGATGTAGCTCCCATGCTTCTTTTGCGGCGAATGAGATTAATAAGCGTATCGTTTCAATCCGGTACTACGGGCGCAAATACCTCATCATAGTCAATTCCTTCCTTTTGAGCATAACCCTTCAAGTTAGGCTTTTTTCTTTTGAAAGCCTCGTATGGAGTTTGATTAACTAGAGCTCGAGTTGAAACTCTATTAATCAAGAATGTGGCGTGTCTAACTCCTTCAACCCACATGTAGTTTGATGCGTCTCGTGCTTTCAAGATGCTTCTAGTCATTCCCATAAGAGTACGGTTTCGCCTTTCCACGACTCCATTTTGTTGCGGTGTGTAGGGAGCGGTTAGATGTCTTGTTATACCCTCGTTTTCACAAAAGTTGGTAAATTCTTTTGAAGTGAACTCACCTCCTCTATCGGTCCTTAGGGTTATAATCTTGCTTCCCGGCTTCTTCTCAACTAAAGCTTTGAACTTTTTGAAGTATTCAAATGCCTCTCTTTTTTCCTTCAAGGTAAAGTCCACATAAACCGTGAGAAGTCATCAATAAGAACAAATATGTACACATTTTCGTGCTATGGATGGTGGAGAAATTGGTCCACATAGGTCGGCATGTATAAGTTGAAGAGAATGTGTTGCCTTAAATTTTGCAGCTTTAGGAAACGCCTTCTTGGTTTGTTTTCCTACCAAGCAAGATTCACACAACTTGTTCTCTTGATGAATTATTGGCAACTTTTCAACCATGCCCTTCCTTGCCATTAATTCCATCGTCTCGAAATTAATGTGACCCATCCTAGCATGCCATAACCAAGCATCATCTTCCATCTTTGCTTTGAGACACATCGGACTTCCAACTTGGAGCTTAATCTTGTAAAGTCTATTACTTGTTCTAGGAACCTTCATCAAAAGCTTGCCATCTGAGTCACGCATAGTAAGAAGGTTACCTTTCATACGAATGTCACATCCGCCTTCGGTAGCTTGCCCAAGACTAATTATGTTGCTTTTTAGCTCGGGTAGGTAATAGACTCCAGTGATTAACCGTTGTTCTCCCGTTTTCCCTTCAATGATTATCGAACCCTTTCCTTTTATCTCGATGTAGGAGTTATCACCAAACTTCACTCTGCCGGAGATATTCTCATTCAACTCCGAAAAGTATTCTCGAATCCCCGTCATGTGATTACTTGCTCCATTATCCAAATACCAAGTGTCTTCCTCGTTTGGCTTAGTATTCAATTGGTTTGGGATAATCTTTTCTTCTTTCAAGAAAACTACTTCTTGAACGCTTTTCATCATAAAAAGTGTTGGGTCATCATCATCCTCCGTTTTCAAAAGGTTTGATTCATGCTTTTGCTTCTGTTCACGTCGTTCAGGGCAGTTAGAAGCAAAGTGACCATATTCATCACATCTAAAGCATTGAATCTTTGAAAGGTCTCGACTTTTGTTCTTCTTTTGATCCGTATTGCTCCCGGAGTTGTTTTGGTTTCCACGGTTGCGGTTATTAGCTTGACCACTACCTCGAGATTTGTTTTGAGAAGAAAAGTTTTGACCTTTACCGTTGCCACCAGATGAATTCCTTCCTCGACCTTTCTTATCATATCTTTCAGCCCTTCCGAACATCAATTTGCCTTGATCTTCAGAAGTGGTGTCAACACCCTTCATTCTTCCTTCAAAAGCTTTCAACCTTCCAATTGCTTCTTGAAAAGACATAGTATTCAAGTCAGCAAATTGTTCTATTGAGGCAACAATTGCAACATACCTATCCGGAACGGATGCAAGTAGCTTCTTAACAAGTTTCTTGTCTTCATAAATTGTTCCCAAGCTATTTACTTCAGTTACAATTTTGCCCAACCTAGCCGCAAAGTCATCGATTGATTCGTTGACTTTCATCTTTAAAGATTCGAATTCCGTCTCCAAGGTTTGCAACCTTGCGTCTCGAACCCGATCAACACCCACATACCTGGTCTTCAAAGCTTCCCGATTTCTTTGGCTGTGTTGAATTGTGAAACTTGAAAAACAAGTTCTTCTGGAATCGCCTGGAAGAGTAACGCAACTGCCATGTGATCTTGCTTAGCAACAACTTGTGTTCCTTCCCCCGGTTCCAGTGCATCGAGTATTCCATGGACTCGGAATACCGCTTTAACTCTTATTGCCCATATGTTATAGTTCGTGCTTGTTAACATTGGACATTGAAGAGCCGTTTTAGAATGTTCAATTGGTGGTTGACTCGACTCGCCTTGCACCATCCTTCTTGAACGCCTTTTGTAAGTTACCAGTGTAGTTGGATTGTCTTCAAACACCTAGAACACACTTGTTTTACTTCTTGCCTAAGTAAACCAAGTTAAAGTTTGAAACTTTATCGACTTCTTGGAACCCTTTAGTCGTCTTGACTGTCTTGGAAAACCCTTTAGTCGACTGCTTTTGAAACCCTTTGGTGATCGACTTCTGTTTGGAACCTGCTGTGATCGACTGCTTTGGAAACCCTTCAGTTGATCAACTAAACCTGAACCTGCTGTGATCGACTACTTGAAACCTTGCTCTTGATACCAATTCAAGACCCACAACTGAATCGCAGTTCACAAACAGAAACACAATAACACAGTAACTTGGAATAAGCTCTCCAATTAATCAGAAAAATACTTGCTTACAAAAGCGATATTGAATGCATAATAACAAACCACAGCTCGGTTTGTATATATAGGGAATAGAACAAGCTTTCCTAATCCTACTACAATTCTAATATAACTAGAATATTAAAACCGACATTCACCCCATGGGCTCGGGTCAATAGCTGCTGCCCCATGGGCTCGGGTCAGACATTAGCCCAACAAAACTTACTTTGATATCGAAACCCCCAAAAAAGAAACAATAGTTCCATCTTTTTCCTAGTGTTCCAATGGCTGAAATTATTATTACCGCTGCTGTCACCGTTCTATTTGAGAATCTGGCTTCTGTTGACTTCATGAACCTGACTCGATTTAAAGGAATTATCAACCAGCTTAACAAATGGGAGGACTACTTGACCCTGATCCAAGCTGTGCTTGATGATGAAGCAAAGCAGCAGATTACAAGGAAACCTGTTGACTTGTGGTTGCACCAGCTGCATGATTTGGCTTACGATATACAAGACGTGCTTGATGATATGGCCACTGAAGTCATACGACGCAAGTTCAATCAAGAATATCATGTCAGTTCCAGTACTAGCCAGGTATTGAAGATCATCCCAGCTTGTTGTACCAATTTCACTCCACGTAAGATTAAGTATGGTCGTAAGATTAGTTCTAAGCTAGAAGAAATTACCACCAAATTGCACGATCTTGTTGAGCAGAAAGATAATTTGGGTTTAAGAATCAACACGAATGTTGAAACTCGAAATAGAAGTAGTAGGTTGGAGCTGATAATCGTTTCACAGGTTCTAATCTTCAGGTTTCTCCAGGATCATCATAACCAAACAAGCATCATGAGTGAAACATCATCAAGAATAAAATAAGAACAAGAGATTGGGTATGAACCCTTTATTAACTGATATATAATAATCGAATGGGTTGATGTTTACAAATGAATCCTAACCTATTTATAATACATGAAACGACACTAAGGGTTTTCTCCAAACGGTATGATGTTTAGGAGAATAACCGTTTCTACTTAACCGTTTTCCTAATACCTGTTAATTGAATGGGCCTGTTTGGGTTTCTTAGTTCGACCCATTGCAGACATGTTTTTGACCCAATCACAAATACAGATTATACATTACATAATTATAAAACTAAAGTCTTAAACATAATAACTTAATACTACATTTGATCTAACAACATTAAGGGCTAACAATTTCCCCCCTAATGTTTTAGCATCAAATTCTTCTTTGAGTGATCTTCAATGTTTCTACAAGCAATGTCTAAAGTTCATTGCTGTCTTGACTGCCATCATTGTTCTTCATCTTCATCATCTTCAAGACTAACACCAAAACGATTCGGACTTGTCTCTATTGCTCCATCCTTCACTCTCTTTCCCTTCTGGTCTTGCAGGTCCATGGCCAAGCCATCATTGCTTGCGTCTCCTACATCTTTGACTTTTCACCCCAAGGTACGTTAGCAGTTTCATGGCAGACTACAATGAGATCAACAAACTTCTTATAACATGCAGTCGCAACTGCTTCATCGTCTTTGGTATCTAGTCCTTGAATTTTTTGCAATCATTCCATACTTGTCACTCAAAAAACGTGTACCCTTTTCTCTTTTCCTTCTTCTTTTCCTTCTTTGTTTGAATCTGGTCTTCATCATCTCCACCTTTGTCGCAACAAAGAGGTCTTCAACTTTTGTGTCGATTTGAAACACTTCGTGCCCTAAACAACTTTGTTTGTCTCGGCTTTATTTCCAAAGAACTCATAAATTCTTGGTAAACAACAAGTTGTTGTTCTCGTTGTTTCTGGTTTCCAGATCTGTGTGGACTTCTCGACTCCAATAAAATATCGCCAGGTGTTCTTGTAACTTCAACCATGGCCAAAAAAAAAACAGACTTCAATCATGCTTTTGAATCTTGAGTGATGATCAACATCATGAATTGTTGTGTTGTTTGATTCCTTCGGCTCTGGTACCAATTGAAAATCGGTGCACAGGTTCTAATCTTCAGGTTTCTCCAGGATCATCATAACCAAACAAGCATCATGAGTGAAACATCATCAAGAATAAAATAAGAACAAGAGATTGGGTATGAACCCTTTATTAACTGATATATAATAATCGAATGGGTTGATGTTTACAAATGAATCCTAACCTATTTATAATACATGAAACGACACTAAGGGTTTTCTCCAAACGGTATGATGTTTAGGAGAATAACCGTTTCTACTTAACCGTTTTCCTAATACCTGTTAATTGAATGGGCCTGTTTGGGTTTCTTAGTTCGACCCATTGCAGACATGTTTTTGACCCATTCACAAATACAGATTATACATTACATAATTATAAAACTAAAGTCTTAAACATAATAACTTAATACTACATTTGATCTAACAACATTAAGGGCTAACAGGAGCAAACTTCATTGCTGGACGACGAGTTCAGCATAGTGGGTCGGGAAGTGGATAGAATGGAATTGCTGGAATTTTTGTTGGGGGATGAACCACGTAATGCCGGCGTTATTTCCATAGTTGGTCTAGGAGGCGTAGGAAAGACCACTGTTGCCAAAGGTTTGTACAATGACATGAAAGTGAAGGCTAAGTTTGATCTGAGGGCATGGGTTTGTATTAGTGACGACTTTAATGTATTTGATATTAGCATAGCCATTTTTCAGGCTATAGGTTGAGAAGTAAAATCTTTTGCTAGTCTTGATCTACTGCATGTGGCCCTTGTAGAAAAACTTTCGGAAAAAAGGTTCATACTTGTTCTAGACGATGTCTGGAAAGAAGACTACAAGAAGTGGGAAGTCCTCCGAAGCCCTCTTGGTGCAGGGGCACCTGGAAGTAAAATTGTTGTAACAACTCGTAGTCACAAGGTTGCTTCAATGATGGATTCTTATGAAACTCACAGCCTTGGTGTTTTGTCATATGAAAAATCTCTCTCATTATTTGCTCAATCTGCACTAGATGAGCAAAACTTTGACAAACATCCAAAACTGAAATTCCCCGGTGAAGGCATCGTAAAGAAATGTGGTGGATTACCTTTGGCTTTGATAACACTAGGGAGGGCTTTGAGAATGAAAAAAGATGATGGTGATCATGATGATGATGAATGGGAGAAGGTGTTGAATAGTGAGACATGGGATTTAAAGGATGCAAAGGATATTTTGCCAGCTCTAAGACTGAGCTACTATGATCTCGCTCCACATTTGAAGCATTTGTTTGCATATTGCTCCTTATTTCCAAAAGACTTCGTGTTTGACAAGAATGAACTTGTCCAACTATGGTTGGCAGAAGGGTTTTTATATGAAAAAAATGGCAACATGTCCAAGGAGAGTTTGGGCTGGCAGTATTTTGAAGAGCTAAAGTCAAGATTATTTTTTCAGCCTTCAACTGGTGACAAAGCACAATATATAATGCATGACTTGATAAATGACTTGGCCAAGAGTGTTGCTGGGGAATTTTTCATTTGGTTGGATGCTAAGATGGGTGTATATGACAGAATTGAAGCATTAGTAAAATTCCGTCACTTTTCGATAATAGGTTGGGAAAATAAAGTATGTAGAGATTTCATGAACTTAGAAGGAGCTACAAGTTTGCGAACTTTTATGACAATGTCAACTTGGAAGATACGGTGGCCACATATGTCCTTATTGAGCAATGTACTTCAAGAATTACTTCCGCAGTAACACCTCGTAAGAGTGCTAAGTCTAAATTGTTGTGTCATTGAAGAGGTTCCACAATCTATTAGCTGTCTCAAGCATCTCCGATACCTCAATTTATCTCACACTCGCATCAAACAGTTACCAGAACAAGTCAGCGACCTTTATAATCTACAGACCTTGTTGGTTTGTAGTTGTAGTAGGTTATCTAGCTTGCCTAAGAGTTTTGTAAAGTTAACGCACTTACGACATCTTGACGTCAGTCATACTCCATTGCTGAACAGGATGCCTTTGGGAATTGATGGATTGACAAGTCTACAAACTCTATCCAAGGTTATTATTGAAGGAGACAATGGGTTTAAGATTTCTGATCTTAAGGACCTATCGAATCTTCAAGGTCGGCTTTCCATTAAACGGCTAGACAAAGTGATGAATCCAGTACAAGCTCAGGATGCCAATTTAAAGCAGAAGGAGGGTCTTCGAGAGTTAAAAATGGAATGGTGTCCCTGAATTAATCTGGACACGATTCCGGAACCGTGATGATGTTTATGATGACACTACTGAACATGAAGTACTTCAAGGTTTAAAACCTCATCATAAATTGAGAAACCTGGAGATTGTATTCTATGGTGGTAACCGATTTCCTAGTTTGGTAGGAGATTCCTTATTTGATCAGTTAAAAGAGCTTACTTTACATGGTTGTATAGGCTGTGAACATTTACCACCACTCGGAAATCTACAGTCACTTCAGATGTTACGTGTGGAAAGAATGCATAAGGTGGTAACTTTGGATTCTATGTTTCTTGCACATACTAATTCTTTCCATCATGTTGCATTTCCGTCTCTTACAGTTTTGAAATTTAGACGTATGGCACTATGGGAAAGATGGTCAACTAGTGTCGTTGGCGACAATGCAACTAGTGGATTATTTCCTCGTCTTGTTGAGATTTACATAGAGTATTGTCCAAAACTTGCTGAAGTGTCTATTGGTTATATACCATCGCTTAGAGATGTAACTATTGACTGTTGTGGCATACTGAAGAGTTACAGCTGTCCAAACAGTGTTGAGAAACTGGACATCAGGCTTTGTGTTTCGTTGACATCCTTGACTTTCTCAACCGTGCACGAGATTCCATCCTCTCTAAAGACTCTAAGCATTATTAGTTGTGGTAATCTGAGCACGTTTGGTGAAGGATTCTTCATTTATCTCACTGATTTGTGCATCATTGATTGTGACAACATAGAAACCATAGAGAAAGGTTTTGGTTTTCTTCCTCTCCAAGTCTGGACTTCTCCTTTCCGCGTGGGTCTTGGCCTCCTACTTTAAGTAGCCTATATATAGGATGCTTAAATAAACACATTTTAGACTTGGGGTTGCAACATTTGCGAGACTCACTTGATCGTCTTTGTTTATACGGTCAAAATTCAGGAGTGAAGTCATTTGGTTTTCTTCTTCCACCATCTCTAACTTCGCTGGAAGTCTCTAATTTTGAGGATTTGGAATCACTTTCTGATGTCTTGCAGCACCTCACATGTCTTCAAAGGCTTGCTATTGACAAATGCCCCAAGCTTAAAGATCTGCCAGAGAGAACTTCATCATTATCTGTATGGGTGGATTGATACTGGCTTGTCATCTCCTAAACTGATGAAGGTACAATTTCTCCTTGCTCATCATCTTTGCTTTACATTAAGATTAAGGCCGGAATTAAATTAGGTAAATGAGCTAGAAGAAGCAATAAGCCTTATTGAGCTTTACGGATGAACCTAATAAGTAGTATCTTTATTTTTGATAATTCATTCTTAAGGTACAAAATAAAATACTGTGCTATCACATTACGAAAAATATCTGTTTGCTTCTTTAGCGGGAATATAATGTTTGTTTTTTTTCCTTGCAGTCTAGTTAGACACTGTAAAAATGTGTTTCCGGCTCGATGACGTCTCTTTATATTATTAATTTTTAAAGCTAAGTTGAGAGATTGATATGTTATATATACACAGGTGAACCATTTGTTTGGTTAACCACAGTCAGGACTGCAAATCTTTGGTCAAATTGTTGCAGAAAGAGACTTTACATTTTGTATTTCGTTTAATACGCCAAGGGAAAAGAACCACTAAATAGCCTTCAGAGTTGTGATGACGATTCTATCATGGCGTAAATTGCAGATCTAGTTGTGTTTTTAGTCCGATCCAGTCACTAGGATCGATGTTTATGTTCATTTACTGTAAATATTGGCTGAAGCTTGATTCTGTATATATATGTTAATATAAAATCAAATATTGATGATTTTACTTGTAGTTAATATATTTATAGATAGATTGATGTATTTTTGTGTGATCTACCAAGGGTTCTTTTTGCCTAGAGATATCCAACAGGTAGATAAAACATTATTCATTTAGTAATCGAGAGTCCGAGTTCTAGTCGACTCGAATGTGGGAGTTTTCCTTCGAAAAAAGATTTATAAACCACAGCTAAACACGGCCTCAAAATCCTCGTGATAAAACTAAAATTTATTAATATACGCAAGCATATATAATTTTGATCTTCAATTTCTTAAATCTATGTCAAGGTCAGAAAACAATATAAAGACTGAAGGAAAAAAAAGTTCTTAATCTTGCACATCACCAATCAATATTCAAGCTAGATGCAAGACAGAAAAACGGACCAAAATGGTAGTAAATTTGGTACTGGACATATTTTGGAATCAAATATTTCCAGGACGAACATGAAACGAAAAAAAATCTGCAGATATTGAAATTTTTTATGTTAAAATCTCATCCAATCAAGTCCACTGAAGTTTTGCACACAGGGCATGAATTTCTCCTTGAGAGCCATTGATCAACACACTGCGAAACAAAAAAGGGGAGCAATGAAACGTTAGATAACCCGATAACACACATCACACACCACCATAAGCACAGCATACACACTTAGTGTCCTTTGTACGAAAATAATAGATAACAGCAAAGTAAAAAGTTCATACCTTTTTATGAAATTTATGAAGACAAGGAAGGTGTCGAATTTTTTCACCAATGGTAGAACCTTCAAGACAAATAGTACATTCTAGAGTATTTTCAGCCTGCACAATGCACCGCAAAATATGGGTGGTAATTAACAGTCTGGTAAATAAACAAGCACTCCCTACAATTTGCATACATGCAAGTGGTAATCGTGACTTACCTGAACCGTTGACTCTGGCAAGCTATTAATCTGTGTACGAGTAGCACCTTGATGTTTATAATTGTCTTCATCAAGAGCCAACAACATTTCATAATCGTTCCTGACCACAAAGAGGTGAAATATTGAGACAAACGTATTGGTTAGATGTATGGTGATTGGTAAGAGAGCAGATGGTGAACAAATTATATACACCTAGATGTATATTTTTCACCCAATTCAACTACATTCATGAATACAGTCGGGAAAATGGTCAGGTCAGGTAATGGGTCAAAAGCAGTAATGTTTGTTTGGGTTAACTCAAAACACCTTTCGTCCAAGAAAAAATAAGAATTTTGATATAAAATTTGTGTGTCGGGAAATACTTCGACCCACTACCCCACACGCCCATTTTTCCACATCCGCTAAAAACCAAAGAAATTTTGTAAATGAGGAAAGAAATGAAAATAACTAATATCGCTGAAAGAAAAAAGCACTCAAAGAAGAATCATATCAAACATTCTTACTCGTTAAATTCACGTTCTTGTAAGAGGTCATTAAGCATTCTCATATCACTAGAGTTGGATCCTGTAAGAGGTGCATGATGAACTCCAGTGCTTGGTAGATAGTTATCCTGATGGTTATATAACGGCTCCTCGTCATATATTTGCTTTTGTAATTCTTCAGCCAAAATTGAATCTTGTTCAATTTGAAAGGCTCTTACACTTAAATCTTCATCATTACCATGAATTTGTCTATTGGGTTCTGAAACTGGATTAGAAGTGCTCGGCCCACTAAGGTTCTTGTTCCGTTTAGGTCTTGGCCCACTAAGGTTCTTACTCCGTTTTGGTCTTGAAGTTGAAGGCTGCCCAACTGAGTCATCTATGCATGATATAGGACGTTTACCACGATTTCTTGAGGTGAAAGATTCCGTTTGTCTATTAATGCCCAACTCGTCTGCATTAGGTATATCATGCACGCGTGAAGAGGGTATCGGTGAATCATCAAGATCTATAATTTCGATTACTTTGTTATGATTTCTTTGAACCGTCTCGGTCTTCTGTTGTTTGATGTCTCTTTGTTTCCTTTTTGATGTTGAAGTTGAAGGTTGCCCAACTGAGTCCTCTATGCAGGATATAGGACGTTTACCACGATTTCTTGAGGTGGAAGATTCCGTTTGTCTATTAATGCCTGACTCATTCGCATTAGGTAGATCACACGTGTGCGAAGAGGTTTTCGTGGAGTCAGCAAGATGTTTAATGTCCGTTTCGTTCTTATGATCACTTTCCATTATCTCATTCTTCTGCTGTTTAATGTCTCTTTGTTTCCATTGGTTGTGTGTGGTCCTCCATCCGTTTGCACCTACACCAATATCCGTGCTACTTTCAGCCGGATCCTTATGAATACGCTCCCTGCACGGTATATCCCATTAAAGGCAAATCTAACCAATAAAGTCTTTATAAGATAGCTTTGTGTAAAAAAAGTATCAAGTTGTTAATTAGTCTATAAAAAATATAAAAACCATACAAAAATACCACAATAAAGGCCAAAAAAGGCGATTTTGACCCACTTAGTTATGAGCAAGTCTTTGGGGCTATGTATTTTGACTTCACGTCTATAATGTCAAACAGTTATAATCTGAAAATTGCTAAAAAGGGAACAGCCGAACGGGTCTAATAGTCACTCTAAATCATTTCATTAAAAATTATATGATAACTGAATGAATATATCTTCTGTAATAACCTACAACACACAGAGTAAATATAGAAAGAAAAAAAAAATGATCGAGATAAAAACTTATGGCGTTACGGTACCTCTGAGACAAATGGGAGTTTCCTGCATTAGCCTCTTCAGATGAAAATTGGTTAGATATCTCCTTTCCTTTGTGTCTACGTGAATCATCTTCAGCTACCTCATCCTTAATATCAACTATACTCGATCCATCATTAGATGCCACTGTACCAGAACCACTCGTTATTTCTTTCACGACACTAGGATTCTCACACTTCACCACCACCTTTTTAGATTTTTCTATATTAAGCGGAGGTACACATTCATTTCGCACCAACTTTTTCCTCTGATATACATTAGAAAATGTAGAAGGTTGCGTATTATTTTCAGCAACAACGACAACACCTTTTTCACTGTCAAATGTCGGACCATATTTAGGCATGTTCTCTACTTTTGATGATTTGCTTGATCCATCCAAAGAAACTATTGCAGGAAAATTAGCGAGTGGCAATACACCTTTTTCAGATTGACCATGCCCATTGACTTTGCGAGTTGACTTTTGAACTTCGGTATTAGCCAAAGCTTTTCCTTTGTCATATCTGTCAATGTCTATAGTAGGTTTAGTCTTCCTAAAATACTTCAAAATCGGGGACTCACTGCAACTGGTAGGACTACTAATTAATCTCTTGATCCCGTTACATATGATTGAAATCTTTGTTGGCATGGGTTGCTTATTGATGGAACCATCACTTCGCCCTACAATGGTGTTGCGGTCCTTATTATGTTTCGTTGCTACTAATCTATCAGGGGTGTCAGGAATCTCAATCACTTGATTCATTTTTCTAAAATCGAAGGTCTGCATCACATCAAGAAAACTAATCAGCTATGCATTATAAAAAACTAAAAAGTGTATTATTAATTACTTGATAGATAATCTCAGAAGAATAAGATGCCACAATAAAAAAAAGATACACAGTTGATTCAAAACTAAGGTAAGAAAGTAGCATCGAGATATTTAAACATTATATCGTCATTTTTTCAAGTTTGCACAATATGTTTAGAAGCACCTCAAGACTAGAATATTACTGATTGACACAAAATAATATGTATATATAGCATCTAACATTAAAAAACAGCAATAACAAACTTATTGTTGTCGCCCACGAGGTCAGCATCAAATATACTAAAACTTGTACATATAATTAACTTAAACTTTCCTTTTCAAAATAACCAAACACGTGACCAGTGACCACATATTAGCAAAACTCATTTATATATAGCATTACAATTACAATAATCACACCTCACGGATCGTCCTTGGGTTAGCGTGAACTTGCAACTATGATCCTGTTTTTTTTTTAATGTGAATAGCCCCTAAATCGAAAACCACCCATAGTCCTTGTGTCTAAGGGCCGCTAAATTAGTCCATTAAAACCCATCAAGTGCCTTGCAGGGAAGAAACAAAGGTGGGTCCTAGGGGTTCACGGGACACCCAAGGATACTTACGATGTAGTGCTAATTTGTAAAAAAAAAAAAAAAAAAAATGTTTTTCCAAATGCACCCGACCAAAAAAAATTGTGTTCCTAATATTGTATAATTTTTCATGGTTCACCTTGATACTATATATCTTCCTTTCTCTTTCTTTTTGGTATAACACTTTTCAACTAGAAAAAAAGTAACTTACTACACAATAAGACTATAGTACAACTCAATAAATCTTATTATATCTACGCCGCTACAAGGACTATGGGCAGAGACGGAGCCAGGAAAAAACATGATCGGGTGCATAAATTTTTTTAATCGTAATATAATAGAGTTTAAGCTGCTAACTAAATAAGACTAAAAACACATTTCAATGGACCGGGGTCATTTAAGATGTATTTGAGAAAAATCGATGTTTTTTTTTAAAATTAACACTAAATCGAAATCCATAGATGTCACGGGCACCCACGGGACCCCCTAGCTCCGTGGGTGTTAAATGTTTATGAATTAAGGACTATCAGCATAAATAAAAGTCAAACTGACTATAGGTGCAACTCAACACTAACAAGTGTAAATACACTAAAAAAACTGATGCACAATTCTAAAAAATATAGCTCAATATCATCACCTATATAAAAATCAAATCAAACTAAACATATATTCAAGACCTAATGCATGCATGCAAAAGTTATATAGAGTCCACAATACAAATAATAGCCAAAAACATTAAATATGTCACATAAGTTCATGAGAAAATGTTTCATAGAGTTTAAGGATTATTATACCTTAAAAAGTCGTGTTTAGAGTTCTGATCTTGTTCTTTTATGTAAATACATATAATCGGTTTTAGGGTTTATGGTGTCTTAATGAAGAAGATGGATGATGATAATATACAGAGAGTGTACTAAGTTTCCATTTAAAATTTGGTCACGATGAGGTGGTTTGGATTGTTGTTGGGTTGAGTTGAGTTGGGCCGAATAAAATGGATATGGCCCAATAGGAAACTTCGTAAAATCTTGTTCGACAAGTTCAAAATAATAAAAGTAAATTACAAAATGCATCCATG
Organism: Chrysanthemum makinoi; assembly: GCA_910596185.1. Classification (NCBI taxonomy): domain Eukaryota; kingdom Viridiplantae; phylum Streptophyta; class Magnoliopsida; order Asterales; family Asteraceae; genus Chrysanthemum; species Chrysanthemum makinoi. Next base: position 298,866,022 of record OU343217.1, on the reverse strand, counting down.
TTGTAACCAAATGCACGAAACAACCCCTCATATTAGAACTACTTTAGCAGTTAAGGAAAAATAATTGCATAATTTGTTCCTAGGGATGTATGTATATTGTTTAAAGTTTATTGACGGATTGAATGATTTATATGTCCCAACTTTTCTAATATAGATGTAAATTGTGAAACTTGACAAACCACATGATGTATTTCGGAGATTACTTTATTTGTCATTTACCCTTGACTGACCGTTGGTCCTTCAGCTATTTCAAAATTTTGGGTTTATTCCTAAGATCGATGAAATTACAGTGGTAGTTCCCAACATCTTGATTTTGCTTCGTTGATGATCCAAAACACTAACGCTCGTTAAAAATCTCGTTAGCTGCAAAGGCTTTTCCGTGAATTCAACGTTTCTTGTCCAAACAACCTATAACACCAATAGTCCTGACCTATTAAGATGAAATCTCAATAAATAACACATGTATAATCTACCACATCACTAATTTACACTCCCAAACACCGTTTTTCATTTACCATTAGCACCCCGCGCGTTGCGGCAGGGCTTTTAGCTTACGATATATACTTTTTTGACCAAAATTTATTTTCGTCTCACTTACGCATAGATTCTTGCTAGTTTGTTTTTAAATGTCTTGCCATAGTTTTTTGCTAATATTTTAGCTAACTATTTGCTACGTAGATTGTTAAAAAAAAGTTAAGGGTAGTTTTAAAAGTTATTTGGTTTGTTAAAGGTTCATTTTAAAAGTTTTAGAAAAAATATATATGTATTACGCTTTAAAATTTAGCTCATTTTGTACGAGTCGTAGATATCTGGTAAATGATTCATGCTTTCATAGAGGTGTACGTATTTGGCCCTTTTGGTTTAAATATTTGGCAAATAAAAGTTGTTATATAAAAAGGTCATAAATCGTAAAAGTTTAAGGTGATTTTACATGTTGCAGCAAAGTTTAGGGTGCTTTTTGTATATTAACAAAAAAAAACAAAAAAAAAAAAGGCTATGGGCTTTGAATTTGGCTTGCCTTGTGGGCTGAAAAAAAAATCAACTTTATAATATTAACGACAACAAAACAATGCCGTTTGCTCCATCTATAATATTATTTACAATATCTCATATCGGCTTTATGGTTAGGCCAAAATTGCACATTTCGTCTGTAACTCTCAGGAAGTGCACATATCGTCCTTATGTTTGTCTATTTTGCATTGACTCATCCTTTGACCGGACAGGCGTTAGTTTGGTTCGTTAAGTATGGTCACGTGTCGCGCACATAAGAGGAAAACTCCATTTAAGCTTCAAAACCACATAGACGATACTTGTTACAAGTTTAACTATGTTTTTTTTATATTTTTTTGTCGCGCTTTTCATCGGGTTATACCCGCGTTTTTCATAAGATTATAAACACACATAATTTCCATAATTTCTCAACCCTACTTTCCCCCCGAAACACAAATAATCTAATCCCCTGTTTCCTCCAAAACACACATAATTCTCCTAATTTCCCAATCCTAACGAGCCATGTTAGTAACAATGGCTAAAAGCGTTAAGGGGAGGCTTTGTGCTTTGGGTCTTTGAAGAGGAGTGGGAAAAAGTGTTATCGAACTATCTACTCTCTGATTTAGTTCTTGATTGATTTGGCGCTGAGCCAATTGAAGAATATGGTTCGTATAAGGACATGCCTAATGAGCTGAGAGAAATTTTTTTGAAATAGATGAGGAAAAAAGATTTCTACTATTAAGAGTTGTTGGGTGTTAGTCACAATGCTAATTTGGACATGATGCATACCTACAACTAAACAGATGCACTACGGTTGGAACCCACCTTCTGATAGTTGTTGAGCCAACTCAACAAATGTGGCTTATAACATATTGAAATATTATAGCCATATAAGATATGAGTACATAAAAACACTCTTTCCATGTTCAGTAAGAAGAGCTAATGTAGAATAAGAATTAACCAACCCGTAGCATATTCAAAAAGTGAAACAATGATATTCAAAAAGGATTTTCGTTGACTGTTAATAAATGTAGTTTCAAGTAAGAATTATGAAACTTTTAACTTTCCATACAAACACATTCAACTTTTAAATTTACACCATACGCACTGCAATAATATATTTGAAATATGTTGAAAGACCATGATTTTCTATAAAAAGATAAAACGAAACCATACCATCTATCTAAACTTCTTTTAAGACATTTCATTGAACACGCTTCATGCACTCATTAAAAATACATTGTATATACTTACCGTCATCAGAAAATAACTGTTTTTATCAACGTCAAAATCGAATTCACATAAAATGTCTGAATCGAGACATTTCAAACAATGAACAAAATGTAGAGTAAAACCATTTAAACATAAAAATACATGGAAGCAGCTTCAAATTAACTTGTCAACTCTCTTGTTCAATCTTCAATCAAATTTATCCTGAAACACCATCAACTAAATTTATCAAAGTTGAAGTATACAGTCTAAAATAAAAACAAACAGTAGCCATCATAAGCTTGACGTTACATTGGAAGACAATAGATAATTAAAGATGAAGATATATACCCTTATGATTAGCATTTGACTACTTAACCCTAAAAATATGAATCAAAACCCTAACTTTGGGTTCTAAACTTTGCATTTTTTATGAATTCAATCAATAGAAATTGAAAAAAAAAATACCCATACCTTTAATAGCCATGATAGTGAAAGATTTGTAATTTAAAATTAAAAGTATATGAGGGAAGATTGATAGGTAGTATGGTGAGAGAAAAAGGTTCGATCGGAAACTTAATAAAGAGGAAACTGAAATTACATGTGGCATTGTTGACGTGGCTTTAGTGACGTGGAAGAATTGCCAACATGGATTAAGTGACGTGGAGAAGTTTCAAAAAAAACATTTGTTTATTATATATATATATGGCATAATTTCATATATATCCTTCCCTGGATGAATAATTACATGTATATCCTTTGTACCAGTTTTTTATGCATAAAATACAATGCATTTAATGCATCAAAAGATATATATGTAATTTCCGAAATTTCCAAGTAGATAGATTTTATTTCAAGTTGTTATTTAGTGTTAGTGAGTCGAGTCGTGGCTTAGCAATGCTGCATTTTACATGCATGTAACTTAGATTTTGACTTGCCACCACTAAAAATTCCCTATATCAAACAAAACCCTTTTATTCCCTACCCGAAGCCTAACATTATACCCTTTGTAAAGACCTTTTTGATAGTTATTCCTAGGTGCTTACACCAAAGCAGTGGAGGTTTGATCTATTCTCAAGCCTATGGTAATCTATGTGCTATGATAGGTAGAGAGAGTTTATCTTCCATTTCCTTACATGTTATATTTCATATACACCCGAGAGATGAGAGAATCTACACACCAATTGTGAGGTGCTAGTGTATAATTTCCGTGCTTATTTTGACTATTGTAGCACTTGTATTTGTTGTAGATTGTTTTAAGCAAATGCTAAATGACCTTTAACTTATAAATTGATTAGCCAAAAACACATTTGCTTGAGGACAATCAAATTCCAAGTGTAGGGATATTTAATAAGGATTTAAAACATACGTTTTTAGAGGGTCATTTAAGTCCTAAATTATTATATTTTATATTCATTACTGCTTAAAATCGTTCCTTTTCACATTTCAGGTCTTTTGAAAGCAAATTGCTGGAATGAAGCATATTTGGACGAAAAGGAGCGAAAACATGAAGAAAACGACAAAGTCAAGAAAAAAGGCAATTTCAGAAGCCGAACGGTGTCTCAACATTAACGGCGACGCCCTCGCTTACATGGTGTTCCAAATACTCTCAAGCAATGGCTCACAACTTATTTTGGTCCTAACAAGTGACGGCGTCACACCTAATTTCAGTAGGCCGTCACTCTGTTATTCTACACCTGACGACCAAGGTTTACCCAAGACGACGTCCAGAGCAACCTAGATGAGATATGCAATAAGTGCAAAAAGCCGAGGTTGGGGAAGAATCTGCAATATTGGATCACCATTATTCTCAAAATGTCAAGATTTACCCCTGTGAATACTTTTCAAAAATTACATAATTATTAATTAGTCCTTTCACTTTGAAAACTTGTCAAAAATTACCCTAAAAATAAAACTATCCTAAGCCTAAACCATACCCGGATCCAACAATAATATTACCCAAATCTAAACCCAACCCTTTTACATTAAAACAACTAGCCCAATCCTCTAATAAACCACCCAATCCCAACAAATTCCCCAACCCGTTCGTTTAACCATTAACCCAAGTCAACAACAATAGAACTCCAGGGTCAAACTCCCTTTACCCGCCAAGTAACAAACTACCACTGTACATCTTCGATTCTTCTCGAAACAGAATTACCCTGCTGCCTCAACATTACCCCCAAGCTATCCTCGTACTACGATCTTTTGAGCCTTCTAGAAGCCCTTTGACATGGCAGAGAAGTGACATCACAAAGGGATGACAGATGGACAAAGAAGCTCTCAAATGGATATAAAAGGACCCCTTCAATCTCATTTTAGGTCGTCTAGATTGTAGTCAAAAATAATTTTCAAAAGCTTATTGTAATTTCTTTCTTGTTTAATCTAAAGCATTGTAGTTACTTTTTATATTAGTAAAGAATTTCAGTTTTGCATTTAATTTTATGTTATCTCAAAGTCTCAAATTTTGTTTGTTTAAGGTTAAATTCCTTTCATAAGTCTATTTGTTTCTTCTTTAAGCCCACATAAGCTTTTTGTAGCTTATTGTAAGTTATTATAGATTATATTCTGTTTTATACTAAAAATTCAAATAAAAAATAAGAAAAACTAAAAAAATACATAATAAGCTTGCAAAAGCTTAATTTTTTGTTCTAATAAGCTCACATTAGCTATTATAGCTTATATTGAGCTTAAGTTGCTTACTTACTGTTTTAATTCCAAAAAGCTCAAAAAAAGTCAAAATAAACTATTGTGGGAAGTAAGCCGGAAATGGAAGGGCTTATTGCTGTTACTAGCTTGTATTTTGACAAGCTAGAGCTTGTTGAGTAGCTCCGCGAGCATTTTATAGCCCTTGTTGTGCTAGGGCATTTGTCAGTTCCATTGATTTTTAAAGTTTGATGCTTTGTTATTGCTTATTGCTTTATAATAGTGCTTATCTGTTTATTATTGCTTTTGGTTGCTTATTATTGTCAATTAGTTACTTTTGAATTGTTTAGTTATAGTTTGATATCACTTTTCATAAGTTTTCACAAAATCACTAAAAATCCAAAAATATAGCTTTTATTGTTAGCGTATTCAAAAAGTCCTTTTTATAAGTCAAGTTCTACTTTATAAGTTTTTATACATATAGTTACATATCTTTCTTTCAAAATTTAAGCCTAAAAAGTTCTTAATCAAGTTTAAAATCCAAACAGTCCCTTGTAAAGGGGTGTTTGGCACAGTGTGTTTTTCACCATTTTGGTCATTTATTGAATTTCAAAAAGCTTTAATTAAGTTTCAATATCAGTTTATAAGTGTTTTTTTTTATCATTTTTATTAAGTTTAAAGTGTCTTAGTCTAGTTTCCAAAACTTGAGTTCATAACATTTGTCGGAACAATCTCCATTGCAAATATTAGTTAAGGTCTTATTTTTTATGTGTTTTTGAGTTCTTTTAGTCCTTTATAGTCTGTTTTTGAGTTTGAGTTAAATGTCAAATGGTCTGTGTCCAAATTAGTGTGTCTGTCTTAGAGTTTATAAAAAATACAAATACAGTTTGAGTAGTCAATTTCTAGGGTAATTTTTAGTGTCTAAAATTATTCAAAAATCCAAACAAATTGCTTTTTCTAATACTTTATAAGTCAAAGATTATATATTTTTAGTTTTTATAGTCTTTCAAAAGCTTTTCCGAGCTTAATTTTTAACTCAAAATCAGTTCCTAAGCTTGTTCTTAAAACAGAAAAGCCCAATACAGCCTTGGGTACCACTTTTCTCAGCTGCATATTAAGCTCAATATAAGCTCAAAATTCCTATTATTTGCTTTTTCTAGTAGTTCACTATATGGATTATGTTGTTTTGGGGTGTTCATGCTTTAGTTTATTTGAAAAAGAGCTTTTAGACTAGCTAGAAAGTGCCTCCACAGGTTGCTGTTTTGACAGCAGCCCATATTGCTTATATGAGTTTTATTACCTGCCTATTTAGACTGCTTATTTGGATAACTCTAGTTTATTTAGGAGCCTTCCTAGTGATAATATCTTATTAGGTACCTATTAACTTATTTAAAGCTTGTGTGAGCCTATAAGAGGCGGTTTGGATTTGTACCTTATAAACTAGCATATTGCATATTGCTGTCTTTTTCCTTTATTTCTTAGCTTAATAAGAGTTTTAATTAAAAAAAAAAAAAAAAAAAAATCTTAATTTTAGTTGCTTGTTTAAGTTGTAAAAATAAAAGTCTAAAAATAATAATAATAATAATTAGAGCAAAAAGGGAGAGGTTAGGGTCGAACATACGACCTCTTCCCTTTCAGGATGATAGTTTGGTAACTGTATGCCAGTGTGCTCTTGGATCTTTTACGTTTACCTTTGCATTAACAATTAACTTAACTACTCCTTAGCCATTTAAGCTTAGTTGAGCTGTTTAGCTTATATATGCTTATTCATAACTGCTTTTTATTTTTCCTTTCATCCTTATAGTATCAAGTAATTTTAGTAAAAGTTTCAGAATTTTTCGTCATTGTTTACTATTTTTATATTTAATTTAGTTTAAATCCGTTTTTAATTCATAATAAATAAATAAAAAAGTCAAAAAAATATCTGGCTTTTTCCAAAAAATTTATTGTCATTTAGCACATAGGAAAATAGTTTTGCGTTCCTAGGGTTTATATTTCATATTTTTGACGTTTTAGGCTCGGGATTAACCCGCAATTGCTCGTTTTTAGGTTTAGCTTGCGTTTTTGCTTATTTGAGTTTTATATTATTGCTTTGTGTGTTTATTAAATTGTTTTTAGTTTATGATTGTTAATTTTAGTGTAAAAACCCAAAATATCACCTTTTCCACTATTCAATTTCACGAAAACGCGACTTGAATCACGAATTTTATTCAATCTTCGTTGGGAAACGATCCGGGAATACAAACTTCCATTTGTATTCTTAGGAACATATACTATAATTGACACAAATCAGGACACGTTTTTAATTATCATAAGAACACACTCCTACAATCATAGCTTTTACTTTTATTTTAGTTTAATTAGCTTTAATTTAATTTGTTAAGTAGTTTAGTTGGTAAATTACCAAACCAACACTCTTCAAACCCCGGGATTTTACTTGCTTTCATAAAAAATATAAAAGACTAAAAAGAATCACCCTCACCCTTACCGTTTCGTCATACATCTCTACTAGCATCTTTATTCCCCTAGAGAACGATCAACCCCATGGGCTTACCCATACTAAACTACAACGATTATAGACAGTGCCCAGTGGGTTGTAAAGCTTGCTCACGGAAAAGAAAGTCTTTCGACCCCGAACCACACATCAATTATATATGTAATATTCTTAATTTATGAATACATTTTTTTAATTTATGAATAAAATTTTAATTTATTTTTTAATTAAATTTGTTAAAAATAAAAAGTTTGAAAGACGAGATGAAGATAATGAAGAGAGAAAGCTAAAATGACACTGTTTTGAAAGAAGAGGTGGGTGTGAGTAGGGATGTTCGAACGGTTGGTTTTCGGTTGACCATAATTGTTCGGTTTGGCTTATTCGGTTTTGCAATTAAAAAATATACACCGTATAACCAAACCGTAAGTGAGCAAAACCGAACCAACCCGCCTATATTAACAATCGGCTTAATCGGTTTGGTGCCCGTTAAACCGAATTAACAACGTTAAAGGTAGAAATTTTACAAACGACAACACAACTACAATAGTTACTGATATAAGAACGAATAAGCAATAATACTAGTATATGTTAACTCAAAAATAAAATTCAAAACTGAATCCAATATAATTAGAGCATCTACAATGCATCAAGTCTTAAAGACTTGATGCATTTAATGCTTGAAACATTTAGTAACCAAAGCTTGGAGCAAAGACTTGAGCTTTACCAAGTCTTTGTATAAAAGCTTTTCAAAAAGCTTTGGTTGCAATGCCAAAAACTCACTAAAAATACTTTTTAGAATAGTAAAAAGCTTTATACCACTTTATACATTGTGGATGCTCTTATAAACCCATAGGCTTGGAACTTCAATCAGAAACGTTACTAACATTAAATAAAGGTATAAATATTGTAAAATATTATGGGCTTATGGGCTTATGTCTATTCATCCTAATCTTGATTAACAAGTTAGGGTTTTCCTATGTCTTATAAATACCTCATATTGTAACATTATGAAGATATCTCAATAATAAGAATTCTCTTCCTCTCTCATTCTTGTGTTCTTATTCATTTCATTTACAACACGTTATCAGCACGCTCTCATTCTTGATATGAATCTAAGAAGGACGGATGGATTTCTTTTTCCGGTGGAGTCATGGTTAAGTTCATTTATTAACATTGGTTTTTATTCAAGCTTCCAAAAGGTATATCCCAAATCCCAAACTTTAACTTATTAGTTGATTGGTATCGTAAACCATAATGCATTAATATTAATTGATCGTATATCATATGTTAAAATCAAGATATTCCGCTACTACATATTAACATTGTTTAAAATGATTATTATTGCATCAATTTTAATAACACGGTGTTTTATTATGCTTGAATTTTTTTATAATCGTGAATTATTTTATGTGAACTTGATTTGTTTATCATGAATATATGTTTAATGTTTTTAGTTACTTGATGAATAAGTAGAAAAGTAATAAAAATACGCATGAGCAAAACTTTGGAACATATATAAGATTCTTGGTGACCACGAAAATTTTGGATCTCAAAATTTTAGTAATGGTTTTTAACAGATTGAGCAAAGTATTTAACAATGTTGATCATAAGAATTAGTTGTACCGTTGACCAATTGCATGAATGATGGCTTAGTGTTAATATTACACTTGATCGTTATTGATGTTATAGTATACAACTGATTATTATATGTGCTTTTATGATTATTATACGTGCATTTAAATTGAATCTAAGTCTTACAGTATACAATTGATTATATATCGCTCATAAATCGTGGCACGTTGCTATTCGCTAAATCTTAACAGTTATATTGTGAATAAATATAAGCCACTAAAAGTGACAAGATGAAGGGTGTCATTGAGAGTATAGGCAAAAGTTCAATATAGATCCAAAATTTACCATAGAACCAATGAACCAATAATAGCCATTCATTTTTTTATTATGATAAACTTTCATCCTTTTTTTAAAAATTAAATATCTCGCAAAACCGTTAATCGTTCTGCGATAAAAATTATACCATCGTGACGAGAATTAAATTATCTTTCTATAGATATGCACTACTATATATGTTTAACAACTTTTTTCAAAATTTGGTCAACAAAAATCATATATGATTTGTGAAAATCATATATGATTCGATTTTTACGAATCACATATGATTTTTGAGAATCATATATGATTGTAAAAATCATATATGATTCGTAAAATCGAATCATACATGATTTTTTAAAATCATATATGATTAAGTAAAATCATATATGATTTTTAGGACGGAATTTTTGAAAAAATTGTTTGTCGAAAATATATAAAAGTGCATATCTATAGAAAGATAATTTAATTCTCGTCACGATGGTGTATTTTTTATATTTTGAAGATTTACCGTTTGTAAGATATGTTGTTTTAAAAAAAAGGTGGAAAATGATTTTGTATTAATTTAGATAAAAAATTGAGGGTTATAATTGGTTCATTTGTTCTATGACAAATATGAGTTCTATATTGATCTCAACTCTTGAGAGTATACATCGTAATTGTAAAGTTGTGTAGTTTTTTTTTTTTTTTTTTTTTTTTTTTTTTTAACTCTATTGTGATTTACAAGAATAACAAATGTTTTATTGTGATTACATAACGAGAATTATGTTATATTTTATTGTTCATTTTTCAAACTCTCATGTAATTTACGAAAACAAATGTTTTATCGTGACTACAAAGAGAGAATCAAAATAAAATAGCCATCATGTTATGGATGAAAAAAAAATTATTAGAACCTCATGTTTCTAATTTGATTCAATTAATAGAATCAATAACATAACCTCGTGTTATGTTTAAAATAGACGAGTACCCGCGCCTAGCGGCAGCGATGTCTAGTTTTTACGCAAAGTTCCAACGACCCATAAGTTTCTTTCAACAAACTGTATTTGTAGCATTAGAGAATGGTTTTGAATAACTACAATTACGATCGTGGTTGCATAGCGACATAAATATATAGTTTTTAAAAATTATGTGGAGTCGATCTAAGTGTGTGAGTATATTTTCTGATAGGATTGTTTTAAGTTATTAAGATTTTTAGTAATAATAGATTCAAGCATTACAAAAAGCAACGGTATTATGTAGTTGGCAATATTATCTTGTAGTTTAGAGGTATAGCCAACATGTGTGACCGCTTTTTCTTGTTTTGTCGATAATTTAGGCGTGATAACTATTTTTTACATGTGTAGCGTTTATCATTTGGTGTGTGACTTTTAAAATTGTAACTTTGCAAATTGGATATCATCATATAAGATTATTTTGTACTATCAATTTGTATAGATATTTATGCATTGTTCAAAGCTATTTGTTTGAGGTACAAATAATTATCGCTAAAGATAACAATACTATTTATTTTTGTGATTTTAATAAACTTACATAACATTATTGATACAATGGACAAAGGGCTATACAATATATATTAACTTTTAAGCGACGATTCATATATGCTAGTCCCTTAAATGGTGCAAGAGCAACATTTTTAAAATAAATTACACTGGACAAAGGGCTATACAATATATATTAACTTTTAAGCGACGATTCATATATGCTAGTCCCTTAAATGGTGCAAGAGCAACATTTTTTAAAATAAATTACATGTGTCAAAGCAAAATAAACCAAAAACTACAATTACTTGGTCTCTCCTTTCTAAAAAATTGTCACGGGTTCCACAACTACTTCATCATTTCTCATATAATTTTGTCAAATTTGAAACCCGATTTCACCGGGTGGTTCAAGCTGGTTGAACCGTTCGATAAAAAAGCAGTCGATTTAAACCGGAGTCAAACCGATAGGTTGGGTCAAAAATGTCAAATTAAACCGGTCGACCAGCGGGTTTGAAGCGTCCCGGTCAACCCGTATCGGTTTCAGCGGGTCAACCGGTATCGGTTTCAATTGATTGTTTTAATTTGGTAGATGTGCTTTTAATTGGGTGTACAATGTGAATAAATTATTGTACTTTTAAGTAATGGGGTGTTTTAATAAGAGTATTAATTATATTATTTATTTCTCTCTCCATTGACCATGTTTTCAACATTCAACTTTCAATATTTTTCACTTTTTCCACTTTGACCATTTTTCCATTTTATATAGTATAGATAAAAAGAAAAGAAAAGTAGAACTTCAAGTTCTATTATGATTCCCTCAAGAGAATCAAAAGATATCATAACCTCATGTTATGATTATTATAGAACCTCAAGTTCTATTATGATTATAAAATACAAATACAATAACCTCAATGTGATGAATTGATCAACATAAGATTTTCATTCCCTTAAATGAATGTGATAATCTAATGATCCACGCTTATAGATCATTTATCATGGTCATGGATATGGTCGAAGTAATATGAAAAATGAACAATCACTACAAGTGGTAAAATAAGAACGGAGCAAATAAAAATGTCATGCATAAAAAAAAAAGTGTGTCAAATGTATTACACACTATCTTCATAGATGTTAGAATCTATGCTAATAAATTGTGAGATATACATGAATGCTCCAAGTTGATATGCCTTTTGTTATGGGTTCCTTGATTAAATTTAGTTAGTACTAATTTTTCAATAAGTTAAATGAAATGTTAGAAATATTGATTTTGTTCACATGTCCGATTTGAAGTTCTCAAACATCAATTTTTTTTTGTTTTTGTTTTTGTTCCTAATATTTGTGTGGACTTTTGATGTTAATATCTATTTTAACTGTAAAAACTTTTTAAGAGAACCCCGTCTTCTTCGTGAGGACCTCAAAAGGGAATACTTAACGATGAAAGATTTGTTAAATTATGGTAAGATCTCAAGGATACATTACCACACAAAAGCAAGTAATATTCTCAAAAATCTCGCTAAGATTGTATGCACCTCAAGCTGCATTAAAAAAAACATATGCGAGTTCGGTCTCACAATTTCAGTGTTAGATCTGAAATAAAAAGAAAATATATAATGGTGAAAGATCCATTAAATGTATGTCAAATCTAAAAGAAAGATTTGACCATCATAAGCAAGAGATTCTTGCAAATGCGAGCACATTTTTTGCAATATTAAGTAGTACATCTGAATGATGAAAAGAAAAAAATGTGATGAAATTGTTAATGCCTCGAATATACTTATATATCGAGAACGATGCTTTGATATAAAAGAAATGGGAATGTTTGAACAAACACGATAAATCCGTTTACTAAATTTGCTCCATATTGTCGTGTTAAAATAAACTGGTTGGCAACCTCAAGTTGCAACATAAAGATCTTCATTCCCTCAAGTGAATGAGATAAAATGATCAATATGAGATCCCTATCTCATGTGAATGTGATAATGTAACGATATATGGTTAAAGATCATTTATCATGGTAAATGCTATGGTCGAGGAAGTATGACAATGACAAACCACTAGTAGTGGCGAAAATACAATAAGAAAGGAGCAAACAAAAAATGCTATTTATGCAAAAATGCAATGTGATGTATATGAAATACAAGTGTGTCAAAGATATTACACGCTATATTTATAGATTTAAAAATCTATGCTAACGCATTTTGCTCCACAAAAGAAATATAAAATTGCCATGAGAAACGAAGTTAAGTATTAAAGATACATTATATTCTTTTATATCTTCCTCAACATGCATTATATAAAGATTAGTAAAAGCTAATCACTGCCATAACTTAAGTTTATGAGCAATAATAATTATAATATTTTTGGCATGACCAGTTACACCATCCTGAGTCATTAATGATGCGAAAGCTATGGAAGAATAAGATTCTTCAATCTAATGTTATAATCTCTCAAAGAAAGTTGATTATTATTCTATCAACTAGAATGGGGATTAAATTCCTCAATGTTAATAGGAAAGAAAACAAATGGATATATGTAAGCATACAAATCCATTGTATGAACCATTTAGAGTTTAAAATCGATGCATCGTCTAAATGGTCATTAAATCGCAACCTCAAGTTTGCATGATTAATAGCTCAATGCGAGCCTAACATTCTAGAGTAAGTATTTCATCATGAAAATGCAGAAATTACTTCTAAATTATGAAATGGCTGAGAGAAAAACTTGTGTTGTTGTATGGGGCCATATTATAATATGCACAACAACAAAATTAGCATCATGCCAATATGTTATTATAAATCCTCCCTTTTATAATTGGTTTTGGTTATAAACCAAAGATATCCCATTATTATTTTTTGTGTGCAAATTACTCCACCTAAATGCACATATATGGGATATAGAAGATGGATAATTCCTTGGGAGGAGAGAAGTAGGCGCAAATTGAATGAATTATCATATTATGTTGATCCTCGAAAGAAATTATTTTATGAATTGATTATTCAATGGATAATCTAATAGCCATAAATAAACATTGGCCGAAAATAATATTTCAGCTACTCATGCTCTATTTAGAAGTTGTCCTTCAAGGACATTATTTTATTATGACATGCCTTAAGCATGGTAGACAAATCGATTCCAAATAAAATCCTGGATGAAAAATATGGAGCATGAAAACAAGATGGTTGTTCGAGGTATAAAAGACCCCATGATAGTCTCATAAAGAGACACTAAACATTAAGGTTCCAAAGAACCTCAGATAGCTAATGAGATCTCAGTAAATTGTATCTTGTTTTGAGTTATTATGGAATCGACACAAAACGACGTCAATAAATTTGTCTACATACAATATATTGCTTGTTATTATGCATGATGAAGATCATCAATTAATATCCAAATCTGCGCTCGAAATTATTGGCCAACATAAAAGGACTTAGTATCTTGCAAGTACTAAAAGTCTTGAGACGTGAAGTTCGTACACGTCAATGTGTAAAATCTATTGGATATAAATCGGTTTTTGTGCTAAACCGAAATAAGAGCTCTAAAGTTATGTGTTTTAATACTTGAATTGTGAAATAAATAAATTCACAAAACAATAAGTTGATTATTGAGAAACAAATTATCTCGAGGTGGATGTAAATATCTTATTGATATTTTATGAGATAAGTACTATTTTTCTTTAAAATTGGGTTTATTAGAGCTCTCGTATTCTATGAAGTATATGTAATGTCTCAAACATGGCTTACAACTTCAACTTCTAGATACGATTAATAAAGTTCTCAATAACTCTATTTGATAAAGTTGAATGAATCCGTATATGGATCAAAATGATTTTGGACGCATATTATATAAATTGCTTTTGCACATGTATCAAAGAAATAATTAATCCTCAAGTACCATACATAAATACAATTGAGGTTTGGATGCCAATTTTGTAATTATTATGCGAGAGTGTATTTTTCTCTTTTAATATTTGTACATGCATTGTATACTTTTCAACCAATTGATTTGATATTGGGTTGGAAGCTACACATATATTTTGTCATTTTTGCAGGACTTATTCGTAACATCATCAATTTGATGGACTTCATTGTAAAGTTGTTGCCAACAAAAGTATACGAGCAACTCGTTTAGAAGATTAGCATGTGATGCTTTAAATATATACATTATTGAGGAGGAGGAGCATTATACGCACTGCACTCTTTTTCTTCATCAAGTTTTTTTTATCCCATTGGGTTTTTCTTGATAAGGTTTTTGATGAGGCAGTCTATAAAGTATAATGAACGATGAATAGCCAAGGAGGAGTATTGTAAAATATTATGGGTTTATGGGCTTATGTCTATTCATCCTAATCTTGATTAACAAGTTAGGGTTTTCCTATGTCTTATAAATACCTCATATTGTAACATTATGAAGATATCTCAATAATAAAAATTATCTTCCTCTCTCATTCTTGTGTTCTTATTCATTCCATCTACAACAATAAAGACTTTCACAATTTGAAATTTCAACAGACTTCTAGACAGAGTTTTGGTTCACATAAGAAAATTTGTCAAATTAAAGCTTAAAAATTACCAATATTAAATCTAGGTTTCCACGAATCTATTCGGTTCTTCGGTTAGCCCCAATCTTTTTCTTTAAAAAACCAAACATAAACCGAAAACCATAATATAATTTCGGTTAAACCCAAATAAGCCGAAACTGAATAAACCATATTGAATAAACTTGACTTACAAGTTATAACTCTCGGCTATATATATAAGCCCATAAAATCAAAAAAAGCCAAAAAACTCCCTATCTCAAGCACCTCAATCAGAACCCAAAAAACCCTCCAAGAAAGACCTCGCCAAAGCCGAAAAACTCCGCCGTCGCCAAGAAGCCGCGGCAGCGGCTGCTGCCGCTGTCACCGTCGTCACCCTAGACACCCCAGACCCACTTGCCTCCAACTACGGCGACATACCCACCACCGAGCTCATGTCACTCACAGTCGCTGACCTTTCACGTTGGAGTACCGTTAAGTCGTTGGGGAAGGAGATGGAAGGTGAAAGTGTGTTGGTTAGAGGGAGAGTTCACACATCACGTCCCTTTGGGAAAACGATGGCGTTTTTGATAGTTAGGGAGAGTGGTTGTAGCTTGCAGTGTATTTTGAACATTGCCGAGGGTTTGGTTAGTGCTCAGATGGTTAAGTTTGCTGTTAAGATACCTAAGGAGTCTTTTGTGGATGTGGAGGGAGTTGTGAGTGTTCCAAAGGAGCCAATTACGGGCGCGTCTCAGCAGGTGCGCTATTTATATATGTTTTGTTCTATCGTGTTAGTAGTAGTTAGCGGTTTGTTTGGTATTGTAAGTGGTAAGCAATAGCTGTTTGTTTTATAAAAGCGTTTGTAGCACAACTATTTTTCTTTTTTTTGTTTTAGTTGGTTAAAAGGGTGTTTGAGATTGTAAGTGGTATTAGCCGGCAGTATTTAGCGTAGTTGTTTGTTTTATAAAAGCGTTTTGTGTAGCTGTAATTATAAAGGTGTAAAATGACATCCACAATGTTAGTTAGAGGTTTTATTAAAGTGCTAGGTATCATAGCTATAGGTGTAATTATAAAGTTTAAAATGACGTGATTATAATATTTGTTAAAGGTATAGTTTACCCGATACAAGCTGTTACGAATAAGCCCATAATTGGTGCCTTTTAGGAGGATAATAATTGTTTTGTTTTGTTTGTCGTTGTAGTTGGTTAAAAGGTGGTTTCGGATTCTAAGGCTGGTTTTGGGATTGTAAGTGGTATTAGATTTGGTTTTATAGAAGTGATAGTCATGTATTATTTATTTGTGCTGTTTTTCAATGTACTCATAATTTATTAAAGGGTGTTTGGGATTGCAAGTAGTTACTAGCTGTTTGTTTTATAAAAGCGTTTGTTATAGCAGGAGCTATAATTATAACGTGTGAATTGTCTGTAAAGGCTAAACACTTCTTTTTTTAGCCTTTAAAGATTTTAAGGATGTTTAGGGTTACAGGGGTGTCTCGGCTTGTGATTTATAAATAGGGTTTATCTGATGTGTATTGGGTGTGTGTTGCTCATTTGATGGGCTTACGAGCCTGTTAAGATTTAGAGCTCATAAGCTTAAATTTTTTGGTTTATGAGCTTATCTACTTTAGCTTATTGTTTATTTAAGCTCATAAGCCATAAACGAGCTTATGAGCTTACTAATTATTCGACAAGCTCGTAAGCCCATTACATATGCTAAGTCGAACACCCCATCATTATTTGTAAAGAAAATTGCGGACAACTAAAATTTTAAAATTCAAAAGTTTGTGTGTTCTTTTTTTTTTTGTTAATTATTTATCTCACATTTCTTTATGTATGCCAAAATCTTAGGCATTAAATCATTATCTCGAACAATGTAACCGTCACTTATTTTGTAAACTGAATTACTACCCGCATAGTCAAGTTCGGGATCTTTGATTACGAAATGTGTTTTTATTGATATTAGATATTGGATTTTCATATTTGTAGGTTGAAATTCAAGTGAGGAAGATCTTTTGTGTAAACAGGGCGGAATCAGAGCTTCCTATATGTATTCAGGCCGCTTCTAGAAGTGAAGCTGAAATTGAAAAAGTTTTGGAGGTATGATTAGGTTCAAACGCAAATTTGTAAAGTTTTTAGCTTTTCTAGATTTTGCCATCGTACATTGTTTAAGATAACATTTTGTATATTAATATGGTTCATTGGTGACTGTGATTATGCAGTTTGGAGACCATCTAGTTCGTGTTAACCAGGACACCCGGTTGACCTACAGGGTTTTGGACATTCGAACACCAGCAAATCAAGGGATTTTTCGGCTCGAGTCCAGGGTGTTACGTGTACGTCATCTTGTTTACTATATATCTGTGTTTGCGATACTTAAGTGTTAACTTCCGTTTCTTGGTATACGTTTGCGATAGATGTCTAGACTTTTTAAATGAGTAAAAGAGTGAACTCTGACCCATTTACTCATAAACGGGTTAGTCAAAGTCTTCCAGATTGTGTTGCAAATGCATACAACTTTCTAAATCGTCAATGATAAAATTATTATCGTAAAGATATTAGATATGTATTTTGTAATTATATAAAACTTGTTTTGTATCAATCTGAACCGATCTGTACCAAAATTAGCTTTTTTGAATCGAACAAAACACACTTGACCCCTTCTCACCCAGTTCAGTTATTTATAGAATACAAGAACAGTTCTTGTCTTAAGTTACAACTAAAGAAAGTTCTATATGATTTTCTGCAGTTTTTTAGGCAGTTTTTGTGGACGTCTGATTTTGAGGAGATCTGCACTCCAAAGTTAACTGCTGGCACTAGTGAAGGTGGTGCTGCCGTTTTTAGACTTGACTACAAAAACAAACCTGCATGTCTTGCGCAGTCACCCCAGTTCTACAAGCAGATGGCAATCTGTGGTGATTTTCAACGTGTTTTTGTTGTTGGTCCCGTCTTTAGAGCCGAAGACTCATATACGCACAGGCATTTGTGCGAATTCACAGGTCTTGATGTGGAGATAGAGATTAAAAAGCATTACTTCGAGGTACGGACAACTTATAATATGAAAATTCAAGATTTAGAAAAATTCTAACGAGTGGATAAATATAGGTAATGGATATCGTGGACAGCCTTTTTGTTTACATGTTTAACAAAATCAATGCGGAATGTCAAGAACAGCTAGAAGCTATTAGGGAGCAGTATCCCTTCGAGCCTTTGAAGGTGACTAAATCTCCGTCTTCTCATTTATGCAATAACAGATTTGAGGTTTTTAGATAGTGTTTTGCATCACAGATTAATTCATGTTGTAATTTGATCTCATTCAACGTGCAGTATAAGGAAAAAACTTTGCGGCTTACATTCGAAGAAGGGATACAAATGCTAAAGGTTAGTAAAAAAAAAACTTACTAGGTGGATTTTTCTGCTCATTTACTTGTAAATGGGTCTGTTTAGGCAATGCTTTATCTAGAACGGGCAAATGAGCAAAGCTAAAATATTTAAAAAAAATAAGCTGGTAAAGATATGTCCGGGGTATCTTTTAATGCATACAACATCTTTAGTCGTTTTGTTCATGGAGTTATACGCATCTTGCAATAATTTAGTTTTATTAAACATATTATTAAAACCATACCTGCCAAAATTGCTCGCTTTGCCACTTCTAAATAAATATATGTGTTCATCGAGTCTCTGAAACTGATCTGCTTATGCATCTGCTTGTCAACTTTTATGTTGTTGCATTCTGAAACATTAGGATGCGGGAATTGAGGTTGATCCACTTGGAGACCTTAACACAGAAACTGAAAGGACTTTAGGAAAACTCGTATTGGAAAAGTAAGTCGAAATTCTCCTTGATTTTGGAATAGCTTTTTTGCTTCATCAGTTCTTCACATCATGACATTTTTCTTCACAATATTGATTGTAGGTATGATACTGAGTTCTATATGCTACACCGCTACCCACTGGCAGTTAGACCTTTCTACACAATGCCTTGTCCTGACAATCCAGCTTATAGCAACTCGTTTGATGTTTTCATACGGGGTGAGCTGCCATGCCGATATAATCTATGTGAACTTGTATAAGTGAGCATATTCTGTTTCTGAATCTTAAAAGTTCTACCTGTTGCATTATGTTCAGGTGAAGAGATTATTTCAGGAGGTCAGCGTATTCACATGCCAGAAATGTTGGAGTCACGTGCAAGAGAATGTGGAATTGATGTTAAAACGATATCAACATATATTGATTCTTTCAGGTACATTTTCAGTTTACGCAGTAATATGTTCAGGTCGGGTAATGGGTCAAAAGGGGGGTCGGGTTGAAGCCATTTATCTTTGTTAATATGAGCAAACACCTTTATGTCTAATTTTAAAAAATTATTTGTTATTGGATGGTGGGTCAGAATTGTCACACTTGAAATTTCTTTGTTTTTTATAGCCATCTGTTTATTAATATTTCTTTCACATAAGTGGCAAGATCTTTGGTGGTCAAATAAGTGTGTTTAGGGTTATGATACTACTTGTGTTTTTTAAGGTATGGTGCACCACTACATGGTGGGTTTGGAGCTGGACTGGAACGTGTTTTGATGCTCTTCTGTGGCCTCGACAACATCAGGAAAACATCACTTTTCCCACGTGACCCCCGAAGACTCGAACCATAATTTATCTGTTGCTTTGCAGTATGGGTTTACGCTCTTTTGGTGATGGTTGAGAAAATTGATCTGTTGCTGCAATTTCTTTTTTAGAAGATTGTAATCGCTGAGAAAATCGTTTTTCGTAGGAAAACTCCCACATTCTAGTCGGCATACATTTTTGTTGTAGATAGAACTCGGACCTTTGATTACTATTTATAATTTACCCGTTATTATTTGTTGTTTTATTTACCCGTTGGATATCGCCAGGTAAAAAGAACCCTTGGTAGATCACACAAAAAAACTTTAATCTATTTATAATTATATTAACCACAAGTTATAAAATCATCAATATTTGATTTTATAGTAAACATATATATACAGAATCAAGCTTCAGCCAATATTTACAGTAAATGAACATAAACATTATATTGATCACAATGACTGGATCGGACTAAAAAACACAACTAGAGTATGCAACTTGAAAAAGGATTACAGGAATAGAGATCACCTATATATACAGATCTGCAACTTACGCCATGATAGAACCGTTTAATATTGGTAAGTGCCAACACTTTCATCGATCACAACTCTGAAGGCTATTCGATGGTTCTTGTCCCTTGGCGTATTAAACGAAATACACAATGTAAAGTCTCTTTCTGCAACAATTTGACCCAAGGTGTGCAATCCTGACTGTCGTTAACCAAACAAAAGCCATATATATAACATATCAATCTCTCCACTTAGCTTTACAAGTTAATAATACAAATTTTTTACAATGTGTGACTTAAAGAAAAAAAATTATTCCCCCGAAAGAAGCAAACAGTTATTTTTCGTAATGTGACAGTACACTAGTACAGTATTTATATCAGATGACTAATCCACATTTTTTCATACTAGTTACAAAGGATGGTCCCTAGAAAACTATATTTGCTTTCCATTTGGTCACTCGCTCTTCACCTTTTACCGACCAAAACATGATATTATTTTTTACACAAACAAACCGATTCTTGATAGCCGTTAACATACTCTTCTAGCTCATTTACCTAATTTAATTCCGGCCTAGATCTTTATGCCAAGAACTTATTGTAAAGCAAGATGATGAGCAAGGAGAAATTGTACCTTCAGAAAGAGATTTGGAGAGGATGGGCTACTATGAAAGAGCTGTTACTGATAACGATAAAGTTGTCTCTGGGAGATCTTTAAGCTTGGGGCATTTCTCAACAAGAAGCGTTCGAAGACATGTGAGGTGTGGCAAGACATCAGAAAGTGATTCTAAATCCTCAAATTTAGAGACTTCCAGAAAAGTTATCGATGGTGGAAGAAGAAAACCAAATGACTTCACTCCTGAATTTTCACCGTTTAAACAAAGATGATCAAGTGAGTCTGGCAAATGTTGCAACCCCCAGTCTGAAATGGGATTATTTAAGCATCCTATTGTCAGGTTACTTAAATTAGGAGGCCAAGATCCACAAGGAAAGGAGAAGTCGAGACTTGGGCAGGCACGTATATGCAGAGCTTCCAAAGAAGTGAGGCTTTGAAAATGCTCATGTGGAAATGACTTTAGATTGTCGCAATCACTGATCATTATAGATTTTAGGCAGGATAGAGGAAGAAAACCAAAGCCTGCCTCTATGGTTTCTATGTTGTAACAATGATTGATGCACAGATTAGTGAGATAAAGGAAGTATCCTTTACCAAACGATCTCAGATTATAACAACCATCAATGCCAAGAGTCTTAAGAGAGGATGGAATCTCGTGCACGGTTGAGAAAGTCAAGGATGTCAATGAACGACAATAACCGATGTACAAATTCTCAACACTGTTTGGACAGCTGTAACTCTTTAGTATGTCACCAAATTGAATAGTTACATCTCTAAGCGAAGGTATAAAACCAATAGATACTTCAGCAAGTTTCGGACAATACCCTATATAAATCTCAACAAGACGAGGAAATAATCCACTAGTTGCATTGTCGCCTCCAACACTAGTTGACCATCTTTCCCATCGTGGCATATCTTTAAATTTCAAAACAGTAAGAGACGGAAATGCAACATGATGGACAGAAGTAAACATAGAATCCAAATTCACCACCTCATTCAAGCTTTCCACAGATAACATCTGAAGTGACTGTAGATGTCCGAGTGTTGGCAATTGCTCACAACCTATACAACCACGTAAAGTAAGCTCTCTTAACTGATCAAACGAGGGATCCCCAACCCACCCAGGAAACTGTTTTCCCCCATAGAACAAAATCTTCAGATTTCTCAACTTATGATGAGGTTTTAGACCTTGAAGTACCTCATATTCAGTCGTCTCATTGAAAGAGACATCCAAGACACGATTATATGGCATCCCGAAATATTCCTCAACATAATTAGCCCATTCCATCTCCAAGTCACAAAGACCCTTCTTTTGGCTTAAACTAGCATCCTTTGCTTGCATTGGATTTATCACTTTGTCTAGCCCCTTAATGGAAAGCGGGCTTTCAAGATTCACTAGGCCCTTAAGATCAGATAATTTAAACCCGTTATCTCCTTCAATAATGACCTTGGATAGAGTTTGCAGGCTCGTCAACCCAGTCAATCCTAAAGGCATCTTGGTCAGAAATGGAGTATGACTGACTTCAAGATGTCGTAAGTGCGTTAACTTTACGAAACTCTCTGGCAAGCTAGATAACCTAATACAACTACCAACCAACAAGGTCTGTAGATTATAAAGGTCACTGACTTCTTCTGGTAATCGTGTTATGCCAGTGTGAGATAAATTGAGGTATCGGAGATGCTTGAGACAACTAATAGATTGTTGAACCTCTTCAAAGATACAACCACTTAGACTTAACACTCTTACGAGGTGTAACTGGGGAAGTAATTCTGGAAGTACATTGCTCGTTAAGTACATATGTGGCCACCGTATCTTCGATGTTGACATTATCATAAAAGTTCGCAAACTTGTAGCTCCTTCTAAGTTCATGAAATTTCTAAATACTTTTCTAAATACTTTACAATCTATTGTCGAATAGTGACGGAATTTTACTAATGCTTCAATTCTGTCATATACACCTATCTTAGCATCCAACCTAATGAAAAATTCCCCAGCAACACTCTTGGCCAAGTCATTTATCAAGTCATGCATTATATATTGTGCTTTGTCACCAGTTGAAGGCTGAAAAAATAATCTTGACTCTAGCTCTTCAAAATAATGGCAGCCCAAACTCTCCTTGGACATGTTGCCATTTTTTTGGTCTAAAAACCCTTCTGCCAACCATAGTTTGACAAGTTCATTCTTGCAGAACACGAAGTCTTTCGGAAATAAGGAGCAATATGCAAACAAATGCTTCAAATGGGGAAGAAGATCATTGTAGCTCAGATATAGAGCTGGTAAAATCTCATTTTCATCCTTTAAATCCCATATGTTACTATTCATCACCTTCTCCCATTCATCATCGTCTTTTTTCATCCGCAAGACCCTCCCTAGCGTTATCAAAGCCAAAGGCAATCCATCACATTTCTTTACGATGCCTTCACCAAGCAATTTCAATTTTGGATGTTTGTCAAAGTTTTGCTCATCTAGTGCAGATTGAGCAAATAATGACACAGATTTTTCATATGACAAAACACCAAGGTTGTGAGTTTCAAAAGAATCCATCATTGAAGCAACCTTGTGACTTCGGGTTGTTACAACAATTTTACTTCCAGGTGCCCCTGCACCAAGAGGGCTTCGGAGGACTTCCCACTTCTTGTAGTCTTCATTCCAGACATCATATCGTCTAGAACAAGTATGAACCTTTGTTTTGTAAGTTTTTCTACAAGGGCCACATGAAGTAGATCAAGACTAGAAAAAGGTTTTACTTCTCCACCTATAGCCTGAAATATGGCCATGCTAATATTAAACACATTAAAGTCATCATTAATACAAACCCATGCCCTTAGATCAAACTTAGCCTTCACTTTCACGTCATTGTACAAAACTTTGGCAAGAGTGGTCTTTCCTACGCCTCCTAGACCAACTATAGAAAAAACGCCAGCATTACGTGGTTCATCCCCCAACAAAAATTCCAGCAATTCCTTTTTATCCACTTCCCGTCCCACTATGCTGAACTCATCTTCCAGTAATGAAGTTTGCTCCAACCGACTACTTCTTTTTTTAGCTTCAACATTTGCGTTGATTCTTAAACCCAAATTGTCTTTCTGCTCAACAAGTTCGTGCAGTTTGGTGGTAATTTCGTCTAGCTTAGAACTAATCTTACGGCCATACTTAATCTTACGAGGAGTGAAATTGGTACAACAAGTTGGGATGATCTTCAATACCTGGCTAGTGCTGGTGTTGGCTTGAGTTTCTTGACTTAACTTGCGTGTCATAACTTCGGTGGCCATATCATCAAGCACATCCTCTATATCGTAAGCCAAATCATGCAGCTGGTGCAACCACAATTCAACAGGTTTCCTTGTAATCTGCTGCTGCGCTGCATCATCAAGCACAGCTTGGATCAGGGTCAAGTGTTTCTTCCATTTGGTAAGCTGGTTGCTAATTCCTTCGGATCGAGCCATGTTCATAAAGTCAACAGAAGCCAGCTTCTCAAATAGGACAGTTACAGCTGTAGGGTTTTACTAATCATAACAATTATATAAAAACAAGTAAACATCATCAAAGCATGCAGCGGAAGTAATAGGAATAATACTTGTAAATTAATTAACCGAATTAAAAGTATATGCGTACCTTTTGCGAATCAATGCAATTAGGGTTCATGAAAGCCCCAAATTAAGATCAACGACCAAGAAACCCTAAACCCTAATAAATTAGGGTTTATATAATTCGACCATATCAAAAGTCAAATACCCAAGATATGCAAACACAAGTGTATTTGCTCTTCGTTCTTGTACACACGTATTAGTAACGACTCAATGAGAAAAGCTAGGTTCTTGATCACAATAGATTAACCAAACACCTTTGTTATGCTCAAGGTCACTCGTAAATCCCTTACAATGGGGATTCACTTCGTCGACCAAGAACAAGAGGAAAAAAGAAGAGGTTTGGCCTTCTATTGAAATCTAGTGTACCAAAGGATGAATACATGGGGATGTATTTATAGCCTTATGGTAGATGTCAAGATTGCTATAGTATCCGATGTGGGATTCTATAGTTTTCGGCCAAACACAAGCCCAAAAGAGGATTCCTAAAACCTTCTCTTGACTTGTTAACTTTTCTTCATATTCCG
The DNA here is from genome assembly GCA_910596185.1 of Chrysanthemum makinoi. Classification (NCBI taxonomy): domain Eukaryota; kingdom Viridiplantae; phylum Streptophyta; class Magnoliopsida; order Asterales; family Asteraceae; genus Chrysanthemum; species Chrysanthemum makinoi. Next base: position 298,840,969 of record OU343217.1, on the reverse strand, counting down.
TTGACATTTAATGACCGATAATCAAAACTCGTCAAATATTAAATATCATTAAGTATTTATTTCGTGATCAAATAATTAAATATAACATTTTATATATTAATTATTTATACATTGATTCTCATACGTAATGCGTGCAATCCCGAAGTCTCGAGTTTGAATCCGGTCATACATATATTAATAATTATCCATAAACCTTTCAGCTCCCACTTGGATATTACTTAATATAGTAATGACATTGGTTAGTCTAGCGTTAACACGCCAATGCCCCGGATCGAATCGAGTATGGTCTCTGGAAAAAACCATTTAATGATTCATCATTTTTACTTATCCTTTTGTTACTAATACTACATTAACTATGAATATGGATCAAGTCATTTCATAAGTTAATATTCTGTTTCTCGTTGTATTTGATTGAATAAGATTACCAAATCATCGAACGTATTCCGATAGATCTTGGGTAAGGCCTTACAAACATCTTGTCAACCCTACGAGGGGCCCAAATATAGTATTATGCTTTGAAACAAATTCAAAGGAACAAATTCTCTTGACTACAAACATAACTCATGAACTTTGTAACACTTCCGAAAATAGCCCTTATAACTACCAGTTACGGATAGCGTTAGACTATCTTACACAAATGCACTACATTCACAACAGTTATCTGGTATCTCAAGTCTGAGGATAAACACTCCATGATATACTTAATGACAAAATCCATAAAGTATCATCATGTAAATTTGGGATCTGTCATATATTCAATTCATTGAATATCATGTGAATTTGGCATGTCCCACGCATCAATATACTTAAAGTATATTCTACCAAAACTCAGACTTCTCTTAATTCAATGACATTCCCACATCATTGATCGACAACGGACTTTTAGAATAACATAAGTTATTCACGGATTAAACATGCAAATATAGGATATAATATTAAGAAAATGAAAAATAAACATAACCAATATTTTATTCCATTTAAATAATATTTGTTCATAACATTCCTTATCCAAATACTAAATAGATCAATGCATGATAATACTTGTTAATGAATTATGTCTCAAGTAATGACAATCATACTTGTTGACAAGGCATAATTTCAACTAACTTTGATCTATCGAAATTTTGAGAATACTTATTTCAAGAATTCAACTAGTGAAGTTCTTGTATGTGTGCATTCAAAATATCTTGATATTGCCACATAATATATTTCATAAAGTGTGTGACATCCTCAACACCAATTTATGACAATCAAACTTTCAAACAATTTTTAAAGTTTAAAGCATTCTAATTCTTTATTGTATAATGCAACTATGCTCTTGGTTGAGCACAACTAGTTCACATGACCATTTACAAGGATGAAATCCTCCCATGACTAGTATTGAGTGTCATCTCAATTAAACCAGCATCATTGTATACAAACAACAATATGCTCTTTAAAATCTCCGTAAACTTCAATATCTATAGTGTAATGTTTGATACCTTCCAAACTTTCAAGTTTGTTGGCTATGACAATTATGCAACAATTGCTGAAGAATGTAATTCTAGATTCAAACATATTCTATTAGAATATTCATTACACTAGTTATCTAATAACTTCATTAGATATCAATGTTGTCAAATCATCTTGCATTCAAGCATGATACAACAATAACATGATGTACATGAAAAATCCTTATGTCAAACAAAGATTTAATTCATGTTCTACATATCCATTTTCCAAATGATATATCATGTTCTATTAGACTCATTAATTTAATACCGCCATGTTTATTAACAATAAACATATACTCCAAGGTTGTATGTCTTATTTTCTAAATCTTTCATGTGAAGTTCCATTCCAAACTTAACATTTAGCTTAGATGGAATGTTACTACCCACAACATATAAGATTTAAAGAAAATAAACACAATACTCCCACTAGCTTTCAGGAATACTTAGAAATTATCTTATTTTAATTTTAAACCAAAACATGGATTTAATAGTTAAACATAAGAATCATCTCCTAGATGCATGCATATATCCATTCATGGATTCTTGCCGTTTGTACATTTCCAAAGATTATGTGAATTCATAAAACTCATTTGTATTACTTATCGTCCTCGCAAAAGTAATCACACAACAAAGAGTTTTAATATCCAATTGTCATTTTTCATATCAATGAAAATAAGTATGACAATCATAATCATTATATATTTAATGTGCCAAGGAAAGAATATTCAATCACAGTTAATTGCTTAAGTGTGATTAATAATCTTGTCACAAGCCATGCATTAAACACATGTACAATTTTGTCCATATGATTTCTACACAAAGAATTTTAAACCGCTAGGGTTTTCTTTCTTTTGAAGAAACTCATCTTTATTAAGATAAACCAAGTTTACAAAGTTGATTATCTCTTTGGACAGCATCTTTACATTCATAGTATGAATAATTTACCACAATTCAATATTAGGTAATATATCATTATGATTAACAGGTTTACCATGATCCTGTAAATCATATTTCTCATCATATCAAATATCTGAGATATCCTTGCGGATCTATGAATGAGAATTCCATCATTTTGAGGTATATCATATTTGACCTCATCATGATATTCACTAGTGTATTTTAGAAGATTATGTGTTTTGTAATTGTAATTTAATCTCTTCAAGATCTAAACAAAACTCCCACTTGCTTTTGTAATTTAAAGACTATCTATAAATACTTTAACAATTAGAACAACACTAAATTGTTTTCTTGTGGGATATTACAAAATACATTGACAGTTCGTAAATCTTGTTTGTTAATAACCTACTCCATAAGTAGTTTTAACAATTCAAAACTTCAATATATAAGACTCAATGTGATTCATCACATTCCATACTAAAATGGTGTCTTATTAATCTTCTAGGTTTGAGTTTTATTAAGTATATCCAATCAATACTCAATTTTCTAACCTTGATAACTTTTGGAAGAAAGAAGATATTATTATCTTAAATCAAACAATATAACAAATGTTTGATTCTTCTAACTGAACATTCCATATACATACAGTATTTCGTTAGAATTAATATTGTAAGACAATCTAACAATATATAAGATAAACTTATTCCTTTTGGCCTACCTATTTACCAACTAAGTCATCTTAATGGTATAATAGAATTTCAAGCCAATTGCATGCTTTATAACATAAGTATTCTTTGACTGAGTCAAAAGACATAACAGTTATAATATCTTACTTTATATTATAAGTCTTTAAAAGACTTCATGTTTGTGACTTTACAGAAACACATAACCATGTATAATTTAAAGTTATTATGAACACCACACCATGGTTTAATTTTCAAGTTAATATACTACTCTATCTATTTATGTCATTCTAAAAACACATAAATATTTAAGATAGTATTACTTTATTTATTTATGTCATTCCAAGAAGTGTCCAACTTAAGAAACTGTAAAACATCCACGCCCGATCCCACGACAAGTGGAGATTTACCTTGAGATTACAATCTAGCCAAGATCTCACTTAACCTAAAATGTAACTTCAAGTGTTTCTATATTTTGAATGACATAAGACATAAAAGTAGTCTATGTTATAATCTTGACACATGTTCTAAACAAGTCAATCTTATTAGAACGATAATCTCTTATCTTACGATCAAGAGAATCCATTAATCATATTTGTATGTGTTTGTTCTTTTGCACACAATTAATACTTCTCCCACTTGTGCATAGAACAACACCATATAGCATATAAACACCATGACATTCGTTTGTTTATGTGAGCAATATGATAGTGTCATAGATATATAAGCATTACAAGTAGATGTAGGAGCACTTAATTATCAAGGAAACGTTCATAACTATCCTTGAGAATATGAATGTCTACATTTTTAAACGTAATGTATTATTTCAAGAAAATCTAGAAATAATCTGAGTCACTACCAAGATAATAAATCTTGTAACTCCCACTGAATTAGACAACGTTACAATAATGTCTTATTCAGTAATACACCACAATACTCCCACTGGATTTGACAACATTGTAATTGTTGCATTAACCAGTGAAAATAGCGTGCTATTACGTTGTAACTCCTTTCAAAGACTATTCGTAACAATTACTTAGGTACTAAAAGAGTGTATTCTACTCTGTAGATGATGAATCATCCATCATACTATTAACTTGGAAAATTGAGCATGCAATTTCTTCCTCAATAGGTCTACTATCCCCACAATGGTGTGTAGCACCTTTAATTGGTCAAATCAAAACAACTAGATACAATATACTAGTTTGTCTTTTACCAATTTTGCGGTAATTAGTCTAGATTCTAATGTAATAACTCATATAATATCAAACATGTTTTCTAGTTGACCAAAATGTCATATAAGAATTCAATCACCAACAGAGGGTAATGAAATCTCTTAAGGAAAACATGGTGTGCAATTTTCTTAACTATTAAAGTTGCTATGAGTTATATTAGAATTTAGACAATTCTAATGTTCCTAACATACCTTTCTCAATCATGAAAAGGAATAGGATTGAGTCACACTCTTCTTCCATGGAAAAGAGTTTATGTTTGTCTTTTAGTAAATTTTTTTGATCAAACATTCGTTTGAAAACAGAACTAGATCAATTTACCAAAGCCCAAACTACGTTTACGGTTTAATGTTGCATTAATACAATCAAAAGAATTTTCAAAATTCAGTTTTAGTATTTTCGATAATAAAATCTTTCAAGAAAATAAAATACCCTTGGTCAATATTCATATTAACCATAGAATTTTCCTTGAATCTAGGACCCTCATTATCATAGTTTCACCACATCAGTTGATCTGCTAGTGATGAAAGTATAGAATAGGTAATTGTCGAAGAACAATAATTGACAAACAAGTTTTCAATTCCTAGAAAATATGGGATTTACAATTTTGCCAAACAATTATGCAAAATGTAAGCATGTTTCATCCCATCTTATGCCTTAAGTCATAGGTCTCACTAACTAACTTAATTAAGTTGTCTAATTTAGAAACTGCAAATCATTAAGCTGAGGTCTCACACAACAAAATAATTCACCTTGTCATTGTAATCTAGATCAAGGTCTCACATAACTAAATTACAACTTCAAGTGTTTCATATCATTAGATGGCATAAACTTAAATTTAAAGGGTATAATTTTTGACGTGTAATCAAAACTTATGTATAAAGAAGCATGCATACAACTTTATAACAAAATATTTTTGAAAACCTTACATACGATTTTAATTGCTAAGATTAAATTCTACAAAGTTTTAATCGATGCGTTGAGAAACTTACAACTTTGCACTAAGATGCTTCGTACATAGAATGGTTATACTAGGTAGCTCCAATCGAACTTACAGAGGGCAGAGGACCGGTAAGCTGAGGCATAACCTTAGACATCCATTCAGTGAGACTGTGCTCACTTCTTAAATAACCCCTTTATAGTTTGTTCTAGTGGGTGAGCCATTCTAACCATTTAGTACAGTCGCATCAATCGATTAAAAGTTCAAGATTTTAATACTTAGAAAAACAAATCAAATTTTCGCCATTATTTAGTCCATTTAATTTTCTATTCTAAAAAAACCCTTTTTGCTTACTAACATGTCATACAATATAAACAAAAGGCATTTTAATAAAATTAAAAGGAACTCAAATAATATACATATAACTTAACAATTAACATATGTAAAAACAATTAGCCACATGCATAATTATTTCGATAAAACCTAATAAACAATTCTAGGCGTAAAAATGCATACATCAACTAGGGCTTTCAACTACAAGGTAGATAAGCCACATACATCGACAAGTCGATTGCGTAAGCCAAAGTCAATAGTATACCAAATAGCACATAACGAATTTTTATTAGTATAATTGAGGTCTTCCCCAATTCAATATTATCAAATAAATAAACATGTGTATATCACTTAACAATTAATCAAAAAACAATACTCCATGGCAAAACATGCATGTTTCACCATGGATTCCTCATAACAATTATAATCCCAAGATACGCATATAATCATGGCACATAACAATTATTCATGAAAACCACATAAAATATACATGCAATCCTAGGGTTTCTACAAGTTTTACAAAAAATAAAACCTAATAAACAATTAAAGGGTAATCGACCCAATAATAAAAAATTAGGGTTCCAATTTTCAAAACCCTAGAAACCATAAAAGCATATAATAATCATAAAGATTCAATTTTTTATGTGTTTTGGTAATTAATTACAACATATTAACGGCTCGTGATGCCACTGTAGGGTTTTACTAATCATAACAATTATTAAAAAACAAGTAAACATCATCAAAGCATGCAGCTGAAGTAATAGGAATAATACTTGTAAATTAATTAACCGAATTAAAAGTATATGCGTACCTTTTGCGAATCAATGCAATTAGGGTTCATGAAAGCCCCAAATTAAGATCAACGACCAAGAAACCCTAAACCCTAATAAATTAGGGTTTATATAATTCGACCATATCAAAAGTCGAATACCCAAGATATGCAAACACAAGTGTATTTGCTCTTCGTTCTTGTACACACGTATTAGTAACGACTCAATGAGAAAAGCTAGGTTCTTGATCACAATAGATTAACCAAACACCTTTGTTATGCTCAAGGTCACTCGTAAATCCCTTACAATGGGGATTCACTTCGTCGACCAAGAACAAGAGGAAAAAAGAAGAGGTTTGGCCTTCTATTGAAATCTAGTGTACCAAAGGATGAATACATGGGGATGTATTTATAGCCTTATGGTAGATGTCAAGATTGCTATAGTATCCGATGTGGGATTCTATAGTTTTTTGGCCAAACACAAGCCCAAAAGAGGATTCCAAAAACCTTCTCTTGACTTGTTAACTTTTCTTCATATCCCGTTGACATTTAATGACCGATAATCAAAACTCGTCAAATATTAAATATCATTAAGTATTTATTTCGTGATCAAATAATTAAATATAACATTTTATATATTAATTATTTATACATTGATTCTCATACGTAATGCGTGCAATCCCGAAGTCTCGAGTGCGTATGCAATATGTTGACACAATTATCGATCTGCTATATGTTCTACAACGCTAATGCGATATGTTATTGATGTATGTCGCAACTATTAGAGCAAGGGGTATCATGAGTTACTCACTTCTCTTCATTTGGGCCCCACGTGTGCTACATCACCTCCACATCACTCCAACACACTCACTTAAAAATACCCCTCATTCACAACTAACTCACTTCTATTCATTTGGGCCCCACCCACCCTCACAAACACATAAATAACACAAACACAAACACATATATTCTTTTGTCCGTTTCTTCGTCGTTGTAACGGCGAAATGGGAAGTGGCATTGCATCATGGTATCATGGCTAAGGATGGCACAAAATGGCTAAGTGCCACATAGGATTCGGCGACAAACAACGGATCCCATACCCCTTGCTCTTAGAATTGTGATTTGCTTGTCCATTAATTAAACACACCATTAGAGTATATAATTTTAATGGACGAGTCATTGTGACCCGTGCGTTGCATATGAGCTGTATCTAAGTGTGCATAGCTTAATGTTTGGCTCTAATTTTCGTCGTGCTTGAAATGCTCACTTTTTGGTCATGGGCGAATTTTGTTGGTCAATTAGTTTCGAAATCGGTTCATTGCATAATATTGTGTAAATTGTTGAAGTGTAAGTAAGACGATGCATCTAATTGTTCATCGCGTAATGTTTGTGTAAATTGTCGAGTATTTTATTTTTTTATTTTGTTCAATAAGTTTGTAACTTGTGTTTGTTATCACGGGATGAAGATTGTTGGTGATGTTATTTCATCGCTTTTAATTGAGTTTCAGTGAAACAATAAAAATGATATTTAAGTTTTATAGTCTTGAACATTGAGAGATGGATTGTAATTTTTATCGTGATAGTATTAAATCTAGTACATTGCGCACAGTTTTGGTCTGTTCCGTTCTCGGTTAATTTGTGGTATTAATTTTGGTGTATTCAATACTTTAGTTTGGTTATAAAATAATGTTAAGTTCGGGACGATGAGTAAAAGGGTTGGTCATATATGTTATAGTTGAATATGTGCAAATGGTTGAATTTATATCAATGTATTATCAAGATTGCGTTGGATGCTTTTTGTTGCCTTTTGAGAGAGGCTTTCAGAACCCGTGCGATACACAAAGGTTGTATGTACGTGTTTTGTGCAAATGGTTGAATATATAACAATGTAAAACCAAGATTGCGTCGGATGGACTTTGTCGATTCTTCATACCCGTGCGATGCATCATCTATAGCTCAATTTACTAAGCTACATTAGATGTTGCTAACTTATTAAACCAAATAACTCTCGATGTATATGATCACGCGTAAATAACTTTTAATATATTTAATTAATTACAGTAACTGCGATCAATTCAACTAATAAAATAAAAAAAAAAAAAAAAAATTACATGATTTTGGAAGATGTCCATAGAATTGTATATATCTATAACAAAACGTCTTTATATATGAATTTTTAAGTTCACACAATAATGTTTTTTTTTTCTATTATTATGATCTAAAAATTAAATTTTGTAAGCAGATCATATAATAGCTACTGTTACTTCATCTTCGATATGATACTCAGTTCTGGAACGATACGCTGGCTACCACTCTCAATTCAATCAGTTATCATTTGTTTGTTTATCTTGAAATACATACTCTTTAACTTTGTATCATATCAATCCATTGTAGGATTAAAGTATCAAAAAATAAATAAGTTTGTATCACTTGGGTTCCAATATATTAGTGTGCATAAAAGGAAGCATATGTTAATGAAGATATGGTTTTGATGGCTAGTGGTGACGTGATCCATGGAAACAGTCAAACATCGGTTACTAATTGTGATAAGAAGATAAGGAAAGTATTCTTAATTATTAACAAAATGGTATAGTAGGAATAACATTAAATGTTTGCTTAATTTTCAAAAAAATAACCGATCATATTTGTAGGCATGTTAATAGGCACACTATTTAGATTAAAAAAAAATCTTTTTTAATATATCTAGCAGATTTTACGCATATTACAATTGCATATACTACAAACTAAACCAAAGCCCAATAATCCACAAATGATAAACTCGGTATAAACTAAAATTTCTCATTTCACTTAACCTAAAAACTTAACCTAAAACACATACACATTTCATCATCCTTTACAACACCACGGTATTTCTTGAGTGAATTAACCCATCCGTTTCTTTGTTCTTGCATCGTGAATCAGGCAACCGACACCATACCCGTCTTGTTTCTTCTCATTTAAGCTTCAAGATCTCCCATGAGGTCTAAGGTAGGGGTATGGTTTTGCTTTTTGGTTTTCTTTTTTTAACGAAACAAAGTAAGAATATAACATGTTTGTTATCATTCTTTCTTTACTTTTCACATATACATTGAAGTAAAGCTTCAAAAAAGATCTATGATGTTTGATTTCTATTCGTGTATATGATCTTTGAAGGTCTATAGGCTTTGTTTTACCACACGAAAAAGAAAGCAATGAGATCTTTAAATATTTCATTCCAGATTGATGCGGTTATGCTTAATTGCACATCAGGCTGTTTGGGTGGTGAAGATTAGTACCAAAAAAATGATGTGGTGAAGATGGTCATAGTTTGTCTATCTATAATCATCAACCAAGCAATTGAAAAGATTCACATTTAAAGACTTTTTTTGATTTAATTAATTGCAAGCAAATGAAAAGATGGTTGTAGGATTGTAACACCGATTCATTACTCACTGCAGATGAATCTAGTTATGTATGATTAATGTGGACTTCTAAAATTCTCATGTTTGCGTTGTAATTGCACAATAATGTGTAAATTAATGGAGATGATTAACTGCAAACCTGTAGGAATCCCCTATTGATGGCTGCATTCACGTCTGCATTTGTTGAGGCGTGAAAAAAAACTCCCCAACACTACCCACATAATCATGAAGCCTTTACATTTATTATTGGCACTGAATCTTTTAGTATATAAGATGGTTCTAGATACGAAACATTAAACGGGCTAGGCCTATCACTAATAACAAAGCCCAAAGGCTTCTATAATAATAACACTCGTTTAATACTCTCCCGCAGTTTGAGCGGGAGAGGGGTGAACACTCAAACTTGTACGAAACTCCTCAAATAGCGCAGATGGTAAACCCTTGGTAAAAATGTCAGCATATTGGTAATGTGATGGAACATTAAGAACACGAACCTGACTACGAGCAACCATATCACGAACAAAATGAATATCGATCTCAATGTGTTTGGTCCGCTGGTGCTGAACCGGATTAGCAATCAAATAAATAGCGCTAACATTGTCACAATAGACAATAGTGGCAGACAATAATGGTGTATGAAACTCACGAAGAAGATTATGAAGCCAGACAGTTTCAGCAACTGCATTTGCAACACCTTTGTACTCAACCTCAGCACTTAATCTTGAGAGAGTATGTTGCCGTTTAGAAGACCACAATAGAAGAGTATCACCCAATAAAACACAATAACAAGAAGTAGAATGTCTAGTAGTATGGCAGCCAGCCCAATCACCATTAGGACAAGCAAACAGAGAACCAGTAGAAGAAGCATAAAATTGGAGCCCAAAGTCCAACGTACCACGAACATAACGAAGAACTCGCTTGAGAGCTGAAAAGTATCGAGGATCATACATATGAAGTGTAACACCCCGTGAATGACACGACTCAAAACTTTGACTTTTATGCGAAAAAATACGTGTCCTGAAACTGAACTGCTGTTACTCTTTTGACCACTGACAAAAATCTATAAACATCTGAACCTTGAAACTATTTTTAAATGAAACTAGACTCAATTACCTTCGAAATTCTGGGTGGCAGGACCCGTGACGACTTAACGTTTTGAAGATATGATTTTTCGAAAACTGACTTTGACTAGTTCTCCAAATTAGTTCTCCAAATTAGTTCTCCAACTAGTTCTCCATATTAGTTCTCCAACTAGTTCTCCACTAGTTCTCCAACTATTTTAACTATTTTATAAACACTTAACCATATATATTGTTTTTCCAAACATTCTTGACCCGTTTGACCCAAAATGGGTTAAAATAGACCTTGTCCCAAACACCCCTTTTCCTGCATAACCTTTTTGTGTACTTTTTACCCTTTTTCCGGAAAACAACTTCTATAACATGACATAACACCAAAACTTCCAGAATTCATTAAAACATTATAAACATCAAATATATGCATAAACTTGGTCATAATGACCCGCGAAAAATTGCTTTACAACTTGATGGGTATTATGAAAAATACCCGTTTTGACCCGTTACATTTCATACAACCTTTCCCACTTCCGAATTACTTCAAACCTTTCAAAAAGCATTAACTTAACATATTAAATCATGTCCATAATCATTAACCCATTTAAAACCCAAAATGGGTATAATTACATGTTATACCAAACGCCCCTTTATCTTTGACCATAAACACTTAAATCATGTTATGAAATACCGTTGACGACCCACTCACTTCAATAACCATGACATATACCTTGACACTTGACAACATACTTACAAACCATTAAGACCAACGGGGGTACCACATTGACTTGAGCTCGGTATCTACCTAAGCTCTTACTTTCTTACCATGTTTCTAATCTTTCGTACTAATCATCCTTAAGCCTTAGTCCAAGCTTACCATTTAGCATAAGCACCTACAAAACATTGTGTGACAACTCGTAATTTCAGGTCATTTTACAAACTTTAAAAGTTTCACTATTTCATCATTTATCGTAAACTACGTTTACGAGTATCAAAATTCGCGTAACCTTAATGGTTTAGCTGCGAATTCATGAACATTTCATCAAGGACATTTAATATAGACTAGGTTTAGTCTACATATCATCAATAACATCATTTCATATCGGTTCATGCATGGATTTGCATTTTTCAATTAAACGTTTATTTTCCTATTAAATAAACGCTATCGCGTAAACATTTATTTTGAATATTGATCCGACACTTCCAAAAATAATCTTAATATATTTTTATACTCATTTTAAGACTATAAAAATTATATCATTAGTTCACCCGATGTTTTCAACTTATTTTGTATATAAATTGTTATATTTATATAATTACGACGGGTTTCGTAACTACAACACGATAATTATTATTTCACTTAGTTCTTGTAAGAAATGTATTTTTATAATTTTTATGACTTAAATATATTTTATTTTGATCCGTTAAAATTTATTTTTATCTAACGCTACCCTACAAGCTTAAATATGTACACAAGTTACTAATTATTCCTAAATAACTAAACATTTACTTCAACATAAGTATGCTTAAGTGATCAAAATACATTTGGTCTTTTCTTTTTCATATATGTCGACCAACTTAGGTGACACACCATTTTTTTAGAACAAATATCCTAAATATCTCACTTATATTAGTATTATACTTACCATATCTACACATATTCACTTCATATCATTAAGTGAAAAATATCAAAACCATCTCTTCCTCTCCTCTTGCTAGAACCGGCAACTATAAGAACCAAAGAGAAGTTCATCCAAAATTTTCTAGACAAGATTTATATACTCTAGTATCACTCTTTATTAAGGTTGTGCAATAAAAACCTTGGGTGATTAGGAAAAATCCTTTGTTCTTATAACCTCATCAAGTTAACTAGTAAGCATCCATATTCATGATCATATTTCATATTCATTTTTATGTTCATTTCATTTAACTTGAGAAAACATGCAAGTCATATGATGTTTATACCACTTTTTCATTTATTTTAAGAGTTATATATATTTATGTCATCCTATAATTACTCCTTGTAATATATCACTCTTGGTGATGTTTAGGAACCCATGACACCCTAAGAAGGTGTATGGTAGGATTTGAATAGCTTCGGAGTTGTTCTGAATTGGTTAGAATAGGTTTGGCGCGAGAAAAACTCATTTCGACAAGTTTACATAAGGGTCTGTCCATATTTTCAAATTCTGGAAATTTCGACAGTGAGCAAAATATTTTGGGCTAGATATTCAGAAAATATACTTTAAAACGAAAACGTGGCCGCTTTAACGGATTAAAACGGAGCTATAACGAAAAAGTTATGCTATTTACAAGTTAGACGACGAAAACTTATATTTTCAGAAAATTCAGCAAGCTGTCTCGACTTTTTACGAGTCAAAAATGAGTCTTAAGCGTTGTAAAATGTGTCGACTTATCAAAAATATATTAGTATATGTTATCACGATTCCGAGGATATATAAAACGTAGAAAACGGACTTATAACGACTAAGTTATTCACATTTTAAACAAATTGCCGTAATTTTTAGTACAAGTATAACATATATATTTTCTAATAGACAAATATAACGGCCACAAATTACCATGTTGAGAGTCGTTTTTAACATTGATGGAGTACTTTTTATGAAATGATGTCTTCTAGTAAAAGTAAGTTCGCCAAGCATATTTTCCAAAATGTTCAACCGTTCGTCAAGCGGAATTGTAACGAATAAAATACGGTCACTTAAACTTTGCCGAAAACCACCCTTAAACAATATTTTGGATACAAGTACCATACTTCACCTATACTTTTCTCCATGATCGAGACCTCTATGATGAAAACTTAAATGCTAAAACTTTGAGATAAAACTTTGAGATAGTGAATAAACATATATTTCGACGATAAATTCTATTTTCAAAAGTGTACAAGTGGTATAGATTACATGTGGATTTGCATGTATAACATTACATCATAACTTATGGTAGAACATATCATTCATAATAGGTCACGGTCAGAGGTTACGCCTCATTTCAGCATTTCCATTATATCATCATTAACATTGCAACAGGTGAGTTTTCATAGCCCCGATTTATTCAAGTTTTTACTTTATTTCAAACCTACGGGGGAGAATACATTGCACATCATTTTTATTACGATACCAAGTATATCAAATTCATTACATTGCTTAAGTTACCTCATGCCAATTGAATGTCCCCATTATATAACATGAACCGTTAATTTCATAGAAGCGAGGGTGAGTGGATAGATCTATCGAGGGTGACTCCTCCATCCGGGTTGGTGGATTCCATCCGGGTCGGTGTCATGGACTTATAGCAATTGTAACATTTTTGTGACATATTTGTCATACATAATTTATACTTGTGGTAGTCGTATTAAACATTTTTAACAACTCTATGAACTCACTCAACCTTTGTGTTGACACTTTTAGCAATGTATTTTCAGGTAACTAAGGCATTCACTTCATGGCATGCATGTGAACTTATCATAGAGTCGTGGTGACGACGCGTCTCTCATGGGATTTTTACACTTTAAAACATCGTTTGAATTGTATCAAATTTATTTCCGCATATGATGATTTTCATTTGGGACCTATACTTTGTAAACTCTGATTATTTTATTAAATCAAACGATGTATTTTTCAAACGACACTTTAGGTCGTTCAATATAACTGTGATTGTGATGCTATGACAGTCAACCCCCAGGAATTCCATTCCGCTGAAAAATAGGTAATTTGGGGGTGTGACACATTGACATCTTAAAACCATAAGCACGAGGCTTAGTAAGTAGAGCGGATATAACATAATATCATAAATCATTCATACATTACATATCATCAACCATTAGTCCATTTTAATCATTAAAACACGTACCTTAAATCACTTAAGCACCAACATGCCTTATAGGTCAAAGCATCAACATACCTTAAACCTATTTCACCATTATCTAAACTCTCCATGACTAGTTATACCAAACTAGTCTCTAACACACTTTCACATAAGCACATACATTCACAACCTTAACACATAATACATAACACATAATATGATGAATTCAATATAACATCATCTTATAACCGGTTTACTTAACTTGATTCCAAGCTAATGAAACTAAGCACATCATTATCAACATCATCATTCTCCACTCTTGCAATCTAAGCTATTTCATTGAGAGGATCATTACTAGGGCTTTACTACTGAATTGGGAACATAATCTCTTCATTACTAGCCCATCAAACTTGGTCTCTCTTTCCCTCCCTTCTTCACTTCGCGACACAAACACACAACTACACACTTCCTGGGATATGGAGAATGTGGTAGAAGATAACTATTACTCCATCTGTCCCATAATAATTGTCCACTTTCACTTTTTTGAGTCTTTCTTGTTCAACTTTGTCCATCAATATTTTTATTTGTGATATATAATACTTGATAAAAATTATACCAAATGAAAATACATTTAAAACTCAATCTATTCATATATTTTTCATCAAGTACTATATTGCACACATAAAAATATTTATGGTCAAAGTTGAATAAAAAAGACTAAGAATAGTCAAAGTGGACAATTATTATGTGACGGAGGTAGTAGTTGTTATAGTTTATATAACTATAACATAACATGTGTTAACTATTAGTTTGACTATCGGGTTGACTAGTCAATTTAACATTCGTTGACTAACCAATCACGTTAAACCTTTGTTAATTTCATCTAAGGTGGGGCCTATTTGTATCCGGGAAACGGGTCTAACATGAAGGCACACATGCTGTACTACATAAGATATATATGGACGAGTAAATGTCAAGTACTGCAAATCACCTGCAAGACTAAGATATAAGGTAGGATCATAAACAAGATCCTCGTCAGAACCAAGCTTGGATTCCGTGTCAACTAGAGTCCGAGTTGGATTACATGTAGCTATATGCGCCCAGTCCAAAAGCTCCAAAGCATTTTCTTCTGAGAGAGGAACATGTCTTTAGAGTCACAGGTAACAGAAATCCCCAAAAAATAATTAAGGGCCCCTAAATCAGTCATATCAAACTCCTTATGCAGAGATGAGATAATACGATGAAGTAAATCTATAAAGGAAGTTGTTAGTACAATATCATCAACAGAGGTGAACCTATGTGCATTGTAGGTGGTGCCCGAGAATCACCTTAGAAACCAAGATCCTTTATAGGCTATATGTGAATTTTTTTGGGACCTACCTTAGAAAATGTAAGGAACCACCTTGAAATGAAACTGAGTTAAAAGGAAGTGAAAAGAACATGTGAATTTGAAAGAAAATATATATATATATATATATATATATATATATATATATATATATATATATATATATATATATATATATGTGTGTGTGTGTGTGTAAAGAAGACATATAGAAATGGAGAAAGATAGAAATAAAATTGGGGACTTGAGGAAGATGAAGTGATAAATAAAATAGTATTATTTTGCTTTGAAGAGAGTGAAGTAGGTATTATTTTATATTAGGTAATTTGACTTTTCTACTAGCACAAGGTTATTTCGAATAAATAAAAAAGATTGGTTGTCATTTATGGATGTTGTTTATGTGTAGACTTCTTTTTTATTTTTTAAGATTTAAAATCTTAACATTATACAATATTGTATCTACAAGTAAACACTAAAAAGCTATTAACAACATATTGTGTTTTTAAAAATTTGACTTAGTTTTACATAACAAAAGTAACGGTGTATATATAAGGAGGTTTTTATGTATTTTATCTTTGCATGTTAATTGTACCGACCCGACCCGATCCGTTAATATGTTCAATTTGTCAACTTGACTAGAAATACTTTTGTTAACTCGACTAAATAAGGGAACCACATTGGTTTCCAACATGGGTCCGCCAATGATCATCAACATAGATCAACAAATATGCAACATTAGTACCACGCCTATATATGAACACGGACGGGTCACATCGACTTGACGAGAAACCAACCCTTAGGGCATAATTTGCAAACCGTTGAAAGCAAGCATAAGGTGCTTGTTTCAATCCATATAACGACCTCTGCAATCAACAAACATGATGTGAAAAACGAACATCCACAAACCCTGAAGGCTGGTACATATAAAAAGTCTCTAAAATATCACCATTAAGAAAGGAATTCTTAACATCAAGTTGGTGAATGGGCCAATTCTGATATAATGCAAGACTTAGAACAATATGAATAGTAGCCGGTTTAACAACCGGACTAAAAGTATCACCACAATCAACACCAAGTTGATAAGTACTACCGTTAGCCACAAGACGAGCCTTATACCTGCTCAAACAACACATAGACCGAACCACATTAGCATTAGGTAGCTTCAAAACAAGAATCCAAGTATCATTTTTAATTAATGCATATATTCATCATGCATAGCATCGCGCCAATTAGGATCAGATAAGGGGAAAAAAGAAGACTTAGGGAGAGGAGAAATATGAGAGACATGGACATGAAAATGGGGATTGGGCTTAACTGTGCCAACTTGGGCACGTGTGACCATATCATGAGTTCGGGTGGGGGGGGGGGGGGCGGGGCTAGAGTATGTTGGGTCGTAGAAGGGAGTTGGATTAGGAGATTTGGCCATAGTGGGTTGGCTCGGTGTTGTGGTTGGCGTAGGTGTATGGTAGGTCGGAGTAGCGGGAGGTGTTGGGCCAAGGGTTTAAAGGGTTGTAGGGGTGTTGTGCTCATTTGGAGCAGGTTGGTGCGGGGCGGGGTTATAAATGACAAGACGGGTGACAGGAGATGATGTAGGGTTAAGAAACGTGTAGGAAGGTGGGTTAGATGGTGTTATAGAACCATACGGAAATTGAAGTTCATCAAATGTTACATGGCGAGAAAGAATGATTTTATTGGTGGAGAGGTCAAGGCACCGATAACCACGATGATAAGCTAGATATCCCAAAAATATGCAAGGAGTAGCACGAGGTGCTAGTTTGTAAGGTGAATCGAAGTGTGGCTAACAAAGACAACCAAAAGTACGTAAACGTGAGTAGTATTATTTGTTAAACAATTTTGTGTAGAGTATTTCATTTTGAATGGCAGATAAGGGAAGTAGATTGAGTAAGTAGGCGGCCATATGTAATGTCTTGACCCAAAAGGTTGGTGGAAGGTGTAGCAACTCTTTTTTTCAGGTTATTACTCAACCATAAACTCAAAATTATTTACTTTGAATACTTGAAATTATACTTTTACGTATAACACTTAGGTTAAATCGCGTAAACCGAAAAACGACTTTAAACCTGAACCAGCACTAGACTAAGTATAGTCTACATCAAACATGTGTCATATTAATTTTATGAGCATATTTTATAAGTCTGCACATTTAGTTTTACAAGTTATACATAAAACGCATATGTTTTGCATTTTAGCTCATGCATGCATGCAACACTTAACCAATGCACTACCTTTACATTATACACACTGTTACACAACCATATCTGCCAAAACTCAAAATAAACCCGCTACCCTTATAAAAACTGGCCATGAAGGAATGATCAAGACAACAATACTTTTTAACTTGGAACTCCACAATTACTTTAATTTGGTTAACCTCAAAAGAAGAAAGGCATTAAAAACCTTCCCCCCTTATATCTCCATCAAGTATACGTCCCCCATGTATTCACAAGATGCCACTTTCTCTTTTTTTTTTTCAAGCAAGCAACATTTGACTTATAAAACACATTCGAACATTACCTAAACCACACTTATAAGTAAACCTCTCATGTGACTACTTATCCCACAAATATTAAAACACAAAACTCACTCATTTAACTTCTCTATTCACGGTAGCATAAGGGGAGAAACAAAGGGTTATAAGTCTTGGTTTATAAGTCATTTCAAGGGTTCTTGCAACGTTTGAGCTTGGGTAATCACTAGCTAGTGATTTGGGTTGAATTTAGGGTCTTCATTAGTGGTTTTTGTGTTCTTGTTCATCCATTCACTCACTATCTATTTGTAAGCATCTACGAATCATTTCATATTTATATATCATTCCATGTCCTTATTATATCACCTATGTATAATTGTTTGCGTTGAACTTAGAATTAAACATAAGTTAGAAAACATATAGTTTGTCCCAGATTTTCAGTCGTGTTCATCACCATAGAAACCCATATTAAATATTTTTCTGGGCCAAGCCAATTTACACATACTTAAATATATGTCTTAGGATTTTCCATGTCGAATTTCGTAAGTTTTATAGTTAATATGATTTTTAATGAATGATATGCCATCGGTTTCCCAAAGCCGACACAAACTAAGTTTCGTTTGTAATTTGTAATAAAACGATCACTCTAAACCCTAGATGAGTAAAAATAGTAAAAATAACTATTGTAGATGACACTTAGACTTAACCACAGCAAGTTGGATGGAGTCGTGAAGTTAAGTAACGAATGAGATACGGCCCCGAGAAGTTAGGTTATGTTTTCTGACTTTGGATAGACTTGACACTTGTTTGTATTTTTTATTTTATAATATAACTGGTGTAGAACTGAGATAAGAGGCTTACACTTTTGGAAATTAGACTAAAAATGATGAACCTAGGCTTTTGAACCAAATGACTTCATTAGAAAGCGAGTGAGAAATAGCCCGACGAAGTCAGAAATTTTGTGTAAAACCCTAACAGTAGATCCGAAAATGTTTCTGTATAAATCTATAACTAAACATGTTTTCACAAACCGGGACTTTTAAATATTGGAAGTAGACATGTTTATCTTCGCTTATAGAGTTTAATGGATAAAAAGGAGCTTAAAACGAAATAGATACGCTCATTTGAAATTGGGTATAACTTAAAAATCACAAAACCTTATTTTTAGGGTTTTCTATGCATCAAAAACGTGTTTGACTAATTTTCTTAAACGTTTGACTTACGTAACTTTATAAAACCTCACTAAAACATGTGTTGAAACCGGAGGAATGAGCCCTCTATTTATACTTTTATGTCAGAGGCCGATACGCCGTATCCATTTACTCCAATACGGCGTATTGGCCAGTTTGGCGTGGGCTCTACTCATTAAATATTCAAGGATAATCTCTTAACAACCATTATATACGGGGTATGGCTGTAATCGCATACGCCGTATATTTCAAGTTCTAGATTCAGTTCATCTTTGGCTAATGTTCCTCTATACAGCGTATCATTGATGTTGGATACGCCGTATTCTTCTGTTTGACTATATCACTTCTTCTGTAGCCCAAGTTCAATATACGACGTATGTTCAAATGAAAATACGTCGTATTCTTTAAAGTCAGACAAGGTCTTTATTAGTCTAAGTATGATAATACGGTGTATATCGTTTACACTCATACGCCGTATGTGATGTCAACTCAGCATGCATTTCTATAACGTTACCCTTTATGATCCAAATGATGCCGAAATGTGCTCCTTATCCAAGATTGCTCTATAAACACTAAGAATCACAAAAGTAAATAAGTAAATAATGATTCTTATATAAAATGATAGAATATGAGCAATATATATGGGATATATGACGTATGAATATAATACTTATTTGATTACATCATATCTTATCCCCAAAACTGTTACACGTCCATGCCACGTGTAACTACATTATTCGTGCAGAGGTAATGTTGCTAATATCTTGCTAATACGTGCAGATATTGCCAATGATTCCCACAACCACCTGAGTCAATCATGATACGACACGCATAATTCTTGTCTCATCCACAAGATGATCGACACATGGTTCACCAAGAACCATTCGATCATCCTTGACCGCTGGATCACTTCTACGTGTCACACACAACCCTAGTCGTACGTGAGTGTTAGCCGAATCCTTGATCTTATCTTGGGGTTCTTACTGGACGCGGGAAACCGACATACGATTAGCCTCATCTCATAGTCATTGATTTAACCCTAAATCCAAGTTTACATACCATACGTAAGACTAAACATAATGGAATCGAATGGTTTGGTCTCCGGCCAATTCCCCCATTTTCTACAAAAAGTATAGATTGGATTGGAACACCTGACCACGTGGTCTTTGGCACCACCATTATCTACCCACATAGGAATAGCTTCGGCAACTCTCCTGGCCTAGTGGGACACTAAATGGAGTGAGCACGAGCCAAGACTCGG
This sequence comes from Chrysanthemum makinoi, assembly GCA_910596185.1. Taxonomy (NCBI): domain Eukaryota; kingdom Viridiplantae; phylum Streptophyta; class Magnoliopsida; order Asterales; family Asteraceae; genus Chrysanthemum; species Chrysanthemum makinoi. Next base: position 298,820,039 of record OU343217.1, on the reverse strand, counting down.
ACCCCTCAGCCAATGTTTTGAAAGGCTAAAGGTGCACTAAGGCGCGAAGAGGACCAAAGAGCCTCGAGGAGAGGCGCATACTAAGGCGCTGGATTCACGAATATGAGGCGCACTAAATACATTAAGTTTTTTTTATAATATATGTGACCATTTATGTAGCTTAAATAACACAAAATAACATTAAATACTCTATTATAAAGATTATAATAGATTAGTTGTCACTTCTCAAACGGATCAACTCTTTGGCTTAATGAACTACATATAGATTAAAATTCATATCAAACTAAATATGCTTATATCCTACACTTGCAGACTTACATCTAACAAAGCTCACAAGTTAACCCAAAATATCAAGCAAGCAACATATTAATATTTAAGTCATAATGCCATCTTTTCATAAGAGTAAACTACACCATTCGTCCTTGTGGTATACGTTGACCATCAAGTTTCGTCCTTTAACCAAAAAAATTGCACCGTTGGTCCTTAACTGCGAAACGTTATTTGTCGTTAGTCCTTCGCTCTAACGGGCCACACTAACTGACGTTAAGTCTACACACAGGAGGGTATTTTGGTATTTTCGCCTATTCACTTTTAGCATAATCTTTTTCCTTTATTCATCTTCATCCCCAATCCCCACCACCAACCACCAACCTCTTCCATTCACCACCCCTATAAAACCACAAACAATCTCAAATAAAACCCCAACAAAAACACTAATTTTTGTCTCCCACATGATCATAATCAACATAAACCACTGAAACTTCTAACACAAACTCAAATTTACTCACTTATCTCTCTTTTTCTTCACTAAAAAAAAGCCAAGAACCATCACCACCCACGACCACTGTCGCCAACCAACACCATCCCGACATTACCTCCGGCCACCCACGTCGTCACCAACATAGCAAGTCGCCACCACCTCGCATATTGTCTCCTCCACGGCCAGCCGCCACCACCAATATCAGGCCCCACACACCAAGATCTACCATACCTACATACACCACATCAAGATATGACCTAGATCCACCCCACACCAAGGTACGACCAAGATCCAACAAACCTACATAGCTACCGCCACCACAACCGGTCAGATCTTAGCAGCAACGAGGTGGGGCTAATGGCGATTTTGTGTTTAGATGGTGATGGTAGTGGTTTATGGTGTTGGTAATGGTTATATGTTTTTTTATGTTTGAAGATGGTTGAAAAATATTGAAGAAAAGATGGGTGTGTTTGGAAAAAATGGGGTTGAAGACTTGAAGGGATTTAATTGTGTTTAAGATTGGTGGTTTGGAGTTGATGCATTTTTTTCAAAGAATTCAGTTCAGAAATGGGTTATGAGCTCTACCTATGTCGGTCCCTGCACACTTATTCCCTACACATGATTTGTTGAAACGTCGTTTTGAGCAAAGGATAAAAAATTATTGTATCAGCCACAACTATGAAAACATCGTTTTTTTTTTTAAAATTTCCTGGGTTGATTTTATGTTTTCATACGATCTGCAACTACATCATATATTGTTACAGGTGGTGAAGGTGGTGAGAGGTAACGTGAGCTTACATCATGTGACTTTTGACGTCTTGTTTGGTCGGAGAACATGGTACTTGTGTTTGTGTGTGTGTTTTTGAATGTGTTTTTAGTGTGTGTGAGTGTGAAAGTTTTTTTTTGGATATATTTTTTGAAGAATCTGGTTTTTTGGTGATTACAAAAGGGTGTTTGTGTTTTTTTAATATACTGGGTGTGAAAAGACAAATATACCCTCCATTTAAATAGGCTTAACGCCCGTTAGTCACACCAGTTAGGGTGAGGGACCAACGCTGAGTAACGTTTCGCAGTTAAGGACCAACGGTGCAATTTTTTTGGTCAAAGGACGAAACTTGATGGTCAACGTATACCACAAGGACGAATGGTGTGGTTTATTCTTTTCATAATAATATGTCATAAAGAAAATACTTAATGAAACAAAGTAACTTGTTGAAAAATAACAATCAATAAAATAAACATAAACTCAGTTCAATATTACAAATTATACAAATACTCACCCTATGATGTGATGCTTGAAGATAAAATAAACTTATGACGTTATTTACAAATCAATAAAATAAAAAATCAATAAAAATCAGTTCAAGATATAAACTTATGACGTGAGATAAATTACATATTTGTAAAATGATCAGAATCTATAGTTACCTACTTGATTGTGTGTTTTAGTTCTTTTCCAAATTAGGGTTATTAGATATAACTTAAAAGGCGCATGCATATAACTTATAAGGTCCGTGCATCTTATCTTAATATTTAGACAAAAGACCAAAGACCTGTTACATCTTCGAGGCGCAAAAGCACAAAAAGCCCCAAGGCGCTACGTTTTTTATGGGATTCATGCATGTCGTGAGCCTCGATCCGAAAAAATCCCTAGAGCTTGAGCCTTGAGCCGAGGTGTGCCTTAGGCGCGCTTTTTAAAACTATGCCCTCAGCTCTTATTCCACAAAGTCTATCCAGTGTGCTCATAGGTTTTGCAGAGGTGTGTACCTATATGAAGCAAATGCAAAGGATGAGACTTGAACCTGAGTCAAATGACTCAAGCACAAGTGCTCCAATCATTGTACTAATGCTCCATTGGTCCTCCCCTTTTTAATTTGGGTCTGTCAGTGGACGAACCAATTGAAAGGTTTGTGTGTGTGTTTTTTGTTTTAATTTGTTTTTTGTGGGGTTGTTTTTGGCTATGACTGCAGTTTTCTTACCAAGAATATTTGGTCCGTATTTAGTTTAAAAGAGAAAAAAGCGGGTTATGATGTCTGAGGTTATTTATTTACCCATAATAATTGTCCGGTTTGACTTTTTTTAGTCTTTTTTGTTTAACTTTGACCTTAAATACTTTTATGTGTGTTATATAATACTTGATGCAAATTATATGAATGTATTAGGTTTTAAATGTATTTTTCATTGAAATAATTTTCATCAAATATTATATAACACAAATAAAAATATGTATGGTTAAAGTTGAATAAGAAACACTCAAAAAAGTAAAACTGGACAATTATTATGGGACGGAGGGAGTATCTCATTACTATTATCTATATTCATTTAACTCCATAAATCTTAATTCCAAAAGAAAAAGACACTTTTACAAATACCATTTCCGCTTCATCTTCTCCACCCAAATCAAAAACCAAAACCCTAGAAACCCTAAAAACCCTAATCCAAAATGGAACCATCCCAACCCCCCCAATCCGAACCCAACAAACCCCCCTCCAAGAAAGACCTCGCCAAAGCCGAAAAACTCCGCCGCCGCCAAGAAGCAGCCGCGGCGGCCGCCGCCGCCGCAGTCACCGCCGTCACCCTGGACACCCCAGACCCACTCGCCGCCAACTACGGCGACACGCCCATCACCGATCTCCAGTCACCACTGACCCCCCCAACACGTCTTTTCAACACTGTCAAGTCCTTGGGTAAGGAGATGGAAGGTGAGAGTGTTTGGGTTAGGGGGAGGGTTTACGCGATACGGCCCGTTGCGAAGAAGATGTGTTTTTTTACTGTTAGGGAGATGGGGTCAAGTGTGCAGTGTGTTTTGAGTGTTGCTGAGGGTTTGGTTAGTGCCCAGATGGTTAAGTTTGCTGTTGGGATTAGTAAGGAGTCGTTTGTCGATGTCGAAGGGGTGGTGAGTGTTCCGAAGGCGCCGATTACGGGCGCGTCTCAGCAGGTGCGTGTTTTTGTTTAGTAGTTAGCGGTAACGGTTTGTTTTATAGGATGACGCGCTATATGTTTGATATAGTAGCTGTAGTTGGTTAGTAGTTAGCGGTAGCTGTTTGCTTTTGTAGCGGTATTGGTTAGTTGTTAGTGGTAACTGTTTGTTTTGTATGATGACGCGCTATTTGTTTGCTTTAGTAGCTGTAGTTGGTTAGTAGTTAGCGGTAACTGTTTGTTTTATAGGATGACGTGTTATTTAGGGGGTGTTTGTTTAAGCTTATATGTGGGCTTATGAGCTTATTTGTTTTTCGGCTTATATTTCATAAGCTCAATTTTCCATCATTTACTTGTGGGCTTATATAACTTTATCATGATATGATAAAGTTATACACGTTTCAAGCCGAAGAATTGAGGCTTATAAAATATAACCCGAATTCAAATAAGCTCTTAAGCCCACATATAAGCTTAAACAAACACCCACTTAAACATCTCATTAGCCGTGGCACATTATGTTGTCGTTTTATTTGTTTGCTTTAGTAGCTTAGCTGGTTAGAAGGTGGTTAGTAGTTAGCGGTAGCTGGTTGTTTTATGAAAGCGGTATTGATAGTTAGTTTTGTAGTTGTAGTTGGTTAAATAGTAGTTAGCAGTAACTGTTTGTTTTATAGCATGACGTGTTATTTGTTTGCTTTAGTAGATGTAGTTGGTTAGTAGTTAGCGGTAGCTGTTTGTCTTATGAAAGCGGTATTGAGATTTTTATAGGGCGGTTGGATTAGCTTATTTAGCCGGCTTATGGGCTTATTTGATTTTGGAAAAGCTGATAAGCTCACTTTTTAGAGCGTTATTAAGTTTAGCTTATTGGCTTAAGCCAATAAGGTGAAGTTGATAAGGTCATAAGTTTCAATAAGTGAGCTTATCGGCTTTTCCAAAGTCAATAAGCTCATAAGCCGGCTAAATAAGCTGATCAAAACACCCCATTAGTAGTTGTAGTTGGTTAAATAGTAGTTAGTGGTAACTGTTTGTTTTATAGGATGACGCGTAATTTATTTGCTTCCGTAGCTCTACTTGGTTAGTAGTTAGCGGTAGCTGTTTGTTTTATGAAAGCGGTATTGATAGTTAGTTTTTGTTTATAGGATGACGCGTTATTTAGGGGGTGTTTGTTTAAGCTTATATGTGTTTCGGCTTATATAACATAACATAAGCCTCAATTTTGTGGCTTATATGGACACTTATGGGCTCATATAAGCCACAAAATTGTGACTTATGTTATATAAGCCGAAATCAAATAAGCTCATAAGCCCATATATAAGCTTAAACAAACACCCCCTTATTTGCTTTCATAGCTCTAGTTGGTTAGAAGGTGGTTAGTCGTTAGCGGTAGAACGTAGTTAGTTTTATTAGTTGTAGTCGGATAAAAGGGTGTTTTGTAGGCGATAGTAGTTATATAATAGTAAATGGTTTGGGATTGCAAGGACTAGGTAGTTATTAGCTGGTTAATAGGTGTTATTTAATTGTTTTGTTTTAGTCGTTGTTGTTGGTTAAAAGGGTGTCAGTGATTTCAAGTGGTATTAGTAGTTAGCAGTAGCTATTTGTTTTATGAAATCCGTAAGTGTGTTTTTTATTTGTATGTTTCGTTTTGTCATTGTAGTTGAACAATTAAAAGGTGCTTGGGTTTGCAAATGGTAGTAGTTAAATAGTAGTTGTTGGTTTTTTAAAGTGGTATATATTTTTTTTGGTTTAGCAGTTGTAGTTAATTAAAGGGTAGTTGGGATTGTAAGCGGTAGTAGGTAATGTGACCAGAATGATAGTAAAATTTAGAGTTTATGCGATACACGCGCTTGCAAATAACCCGTTAATTGTTTTGTTTTAGTAGTTGTAGGTGTTAATAGGTGGTTTGGGATTGTAAGTGGTAGTAGTTAGCTGTTTTATGAAAGCAGACATGTGTTTTTTATCTGTTTTGGTTTAGTCATTGTACTTAATTAACGGGTGTTTGGGATTGCGATTAGTCGTAGTTATTACTTATTAGTAGCTGTTTTATGAAGGCGGTAGGGACGTGTGTTTTATTTGTTGTGGTGATGTTTTATCTATTGGTTTGATTTAGTTATTGTACTTAATAAAAGGGTGTTTGGGATTGTAATTAGTATTTAGCTAGCTTTTTATAAAAAAACAGTAGTGACGTGTTATTTATTTGTTTTTTTGTAGTTATTGTAGTTGATAAAATGGTGGCCGGGGTTGTAAGTTGTAGTATTTAGTATTAGCTGGACATTTTATTTGGGGCGAAGGGAGTATTTGTTTTGTTTTAGTATTTGTAGTTGATTCAAGGGTGTTTGGGATTGCAAGCAGTAGTATGAACTTATAAATATTAAAGCTTGTAACCTCGTATTCTATGGTTTATGAGCTTATCTACCGGAGCTAATTGTTTATTTATCCTAATACGCGCATAAGCTGACAAGCCATATAAAACAATCTTACGAGCTTACTGAATATTTGATAAGCTTATAAGCTCATCATATTTGCTAAGACGAACACCTCATTATTATTTGTAGGGAAACTTGCAGACGACTAGATTTTCTAAATTACGAAAGTTTGTGTGCTCTTTTATTTTTCAATCATTTATCTTTCATTCTTTTGTATGCAAAAAACTTAGGCATTAAGCTGAAATACCACCCACATCGTCAAATTCGGGATCTTTGATTATAAGAAGCGTTTTATTGATATAAGTTATCGGATTTTCATATCTGTAGGTTGAAATTCAAGTGAGAAAGATTTATTGTGTCAACCGGGCGGCTCCCGTGCTTCCTATCTCTATCGAGGACGCTTCTAGAAGTGAAGCCGAAATCGAAAGCGCTTTGGAGGTACGATTAGCTTTAAACACAATTTTGTAAAGCTTTTAGCTTTGCTAGATTTTGCCACTCGACATTGTTTGAGATCACATTAAGAAGTAAGAACTTATTTCATTTTGTATATTAATATGCAGCTTGGAGAACAGCTTGTTCGAGTTAATCAGGACACACGTTTAAACTACAGGGTTTTGGACATTCGAACACCTGCAAATCAAGCGATTTTTTCGCTCGAGTCCGACGTGTTACGTGTACGGGACATCTTGTTCACTTTGTATCTTCATTTTCGATGTTTAAGTTATAACTAAATCAAGTTCCATATGATTTTATCTGCAGCTGTTTAGCCAGTTTTTGTGGAAGTCTGGTTTTCGTCAGATCTGCACTCCAAAGCTAACCGCCGGCACTAGTGAAGGTGGTGCTGCCGTTTTCCGGCTCGAATACAAAAAGCAACCGGCGTGCCTTGCGCAATCGCCCCAGCTTCACAAGCAGATGGCGATCTGTGGCGATTTTCAACGTGTGTTCCTCGTTGGTCCCGTCTTTCGAGCCGAAGACTCGTATACGCACAGGCATTTGTGTGAGTTTACGGGTCTCGACGTGGAGATGGAGATTAAGTGGCATTACTCTGAGGTGATGGATATCGTGGACACCCTTTTTGTCGACATGTTTAACAAAATTAATGAGGAGTGTCGAGAATCGCTAGAAGCTATTAGGAAGCAGTACCCCTTCGAGCCTTTGAAGGTGACTAAATTACCGTCTTATCATTTATGCGATGACAGATTTGAGGTTTTTAGATGGTTTTTTGCATCACAGATAAATTCATGTTGTAATTTGATCTCATTCAATGTGCAGTACAAAAAAGAAACTTTGCGACTTACATTCGAAGAAGGGATTCAAATGCTAAAGGTTAGTAAAAAAACTTAGAGGTGGATTTTTCTGCTCATTTACTTGTAAAATGGGTCTATTTAGGCAATGCTTTATCTAGAACAGGCAAATAGGAAAATTTAATTATTTTTTAGTCGTTTCCTGAGTATCTTTTAATACATTCAACTTTTTTAATCCTTTTTTTTTTTCATAGAGTTAGGCGCATCTTGCAATTATTTAGTTTTTGTAATCATTTATGTAACACATTTGCAGTTTAAAGATTAAAAATAAATCTGGACAAAAAGTGTTTCGGGCCAACCTGACCCTATTATTCCCCCATAGTACCAACTTTCAGAATGTCATAATACCAACTTTCAGAATGTCATAATACCAACTTTCAGAATGTCATTACCTTACCTGTCGAATTTGCTCACTTTGCCACTTCTAAATAAATATGCGTTCATCGAGTCTCTGAAACTGATTTGCTTGTCAACTTTTATGTTCTTGCATTTTGAAACATGATTCATTAGGATGCTGGAATTGAGGTTGATCCACTTGGGGACCTTAACACAGAAACTGAAAGGACTCTAGGAAAACTCGTATTGGAAAAGTTAGTGAAAGTTCTCTTATACTCCAACTTTTACTTTTCTCTTTCGGTCATTGCTTTTTTACTTACTCGTCTCATGGCATGTCTTTACAATATTGATTGCAGGTACGATACTGAGTTCTATATACTACACCGCTACCCTCTGGCAGTTCGACCTTTCTACACAATGCCTTGTCCTGACAACCCAGCTTATAGCAACTCGTTTGATGTTTTCATTAGAGGTGAGCCGCCATGCCGATATAATCTATGTGAACTTGTATAAGTGAGCATATTCCATTTCTGGATCTTAAAAAGTTCTACCTGTTGCATTATGTTCAGGTGAAGAGATCATTTCAGGAGCTCAGCGTGTTCACATGCCAGAAATGTTGGAGTCACGTGCAAGAGAATGTGGAATTGATGTTAACACAATATCAACATATATCGATTCCTTCAGGTACATTTTCAATTCAACCGGTATTATGTGCAGGTCGGGTAATGGGTCAAAGCGGGGGTCGGGTTGAAGCCAGTCGAATTTTCTTTGTTTTTTATAGTCACTTGCATATTAATATTTCTCTTTCATAAGTGGCAACATCTTTGGTGGTCAAATAAGTCTTTTTTGGATTGAAGTAATGATAATACTTGTTTTTAAAGGATAATACTTTGTTTGTTCTTGATAACCATACTAACAATTGCTGTGTTGTTTGAAGGTACGGTGCACCACCACATGGTGGGTTTGGAGTTGGACTGGAACGTGTTGTGATGCTCTTCTGTGGCCTCGACAACATCAGGAAAACATCGCTTTTCCCACGTGACCCACGAAGACTTGAACCATAGGTCGTCTGTTGCTTTGCAGTATGTGTTTACGCACTTTTGGTACTTTTAGCGAAAGTAACATCTGTTTGACAGCATTGCTGCAATTTCTTTCTTCTGAGAAAACCATATTTGGTTCTCGTATACTTTCAATCTATATGATTATAATGGTGGAACCTGCTGTTTTTGGTTGTATATCCGTGTATCATGATTATTATCTTGCGGGAACTTTTATGATGGTTAGTCGTTTATGCTAAGTTTTGCAATAATATGACCGGGACTTGACTTGTTCAAGTTGGAACCATCCTGGCTTTAAAATCTTGTGGCCCATTGAAGACTTGTTCCTGATCAAACTTGTTTGACCATTCATAACTTTGTTCTGTATCACAAGTATATGTCTCTATCGATAATACGTGTCGGCATAGCACATGTATAAGACAGTTGTATTTGAAAATGGCATCCCCAACAATGCTCTTTTATCCAACTATATCTAGAGACTCTTGACTTGTTTTTTGCTCTACATTTAATGCAACTAGTTGGCAGTATGGCTTCAAAGACCAGACCGGATTCGGTCAAATGGAACCGTAACAGAATGTCTAGGGTTCGAACTTGGTTTTTCCGTGGTGCGATAGATTTTATGAATACGAGTTAATAACCAACGCTATTATTTTTGCTCAATTCTCGAGTTTTGAGTGAAAGGAAAGGGAAAAGAACATGAATGGGAAAAGAAAAGGAAAATGAAAGGAATTGTTAGTTGATATGTTTTTGCGATAGGGGAAAGAGGAAAGGAAAATGAAAGTAATTATGTTTTTGAGTGAAAGGAAAAGGAAAATAACTTGTTTAATTTACATATATGCCCTTTAGTTGTTAATGTCAAATCTTTTTATAAGGATATATTAGTATTTACATAACATAAGTTTCCATTTCTTTTCCCTTTCCTCTCAGAAATGAGAGAGAAGATTTTCTTAACCAGATTTCCTTTCATTTTCCTTTCCATTTCCCTTTCCCCTTTTTAAAAAAACTCAAGAACACAAAATATGTTCAATTTCATTTCCTTTCCTCTCAAATTAGAACTCGAGAACTGAGTGTTTATGTCGCTGCTCACTCCGTTCTTAAATGAATGTTTGCCTTATTATTTTTGTTTGTCTTTAAATAAATGTCTACTTTCAAATTAGTACTACCTCAAACACTTTTAGAGCATGTACATTCGTAACGCCATACTGGCGTTAAAGTATAACATTTGGGGCGTTAGGAGGCGTTAGCCAATGGGAGGCTTGTGTTATAATGGCGTTATTGGGTTTAAGTTAAGCCCCTAACGGGCGTTAAACGTAAAAAAAAAAAAAATAAAAAAAAAAAAAATAAAAAAAAATAAAAAATTTACCCCCTAAACCATTTCAAATAAATTTTCACTTACACCCTCTCAACCTATTTAAATTATACTAGTTAATTCTGAGCGGGATAAATTCAAATTCAAATTTGAAATTTAAAAATCAAATATGAGCGGGATTTATTCAAATTCAAAATCAACTCTGCCTATATATACAACTCTACCGGAGTTGTTTAGAACACACAACACACACAAGTTACACACACAACTCACACACAAAAAAAATCTCGCAAAGATTTTTCTCAAAGAATTCCCAAGTCCACCAAAGTTGCCGGAAACAAGCTTTTCAACTTCACCAAAATTCCCAACTCCACCAACTCGCAAAGATTTTTCTTAGCAATTCCCAACTCCACCAACTAGCTTTTCAACTTCAGAAGAAGTTGAAGTTTACTCAACACCACCTGAAAATGTCCAACCTGAAAACCTATTTTTAAACACTCCACCTGTGAACAATCCAATTGTTCCAACTCCACTGAGCAGTCCACGGTGGATCTTGAAAACAACCCATTCGGGTTAAGTGAAGCTTCCCTTCGTCAACTTGAACAAGACGAAGAAAACTATAAGGAGATTATGGAAGAGCAGACACGCGAGGAAACTGCTCGTTGTGAACAAGAAGCAAGGGAAGCGTATTATCCCCCTTCAAGTTCTGAGGGTTGGGACTCAGATGATTCGTTTTATTAAGTTTTAGTAGTTTTATTTTTACTCAATCTCGTTGTAGTTTTAATGTTTAATGTAATTCGTGTTTAACGTTTAATGTACTTTGTGTTTTAATGTTAAATGTGATATGTTTTTTAATAAATGAAGTGTTTGTTTTACTTTAGGGGTTGAAATTGAAAATATGAAATGTTAAAGTTTAACTTAGGATGTTATTGTTGTGGGTGTTTTTTTTGGGATGTTAAGGTGAAATGTTAAAGCTGATGTGGCGCTGACGTAGACGATGTAAAACTATAACTTGTATTATGAATGAAGATGCTCTTACAACAGAAGAAAGACATTTGATTGTTTCATATAGTAGAATCTTTGTACTTTTTTAAAAATGTGTGTCATTATTAGAGTAAACATTTATTTAGAGACTGAGAGTATTTTTAAGTTTATAAACATCATCATATTTAATAATAAAAATGTGATTTTTTTTTTTTTTTTTTCATACGACAAAGTTTCTTCTAATGAACATTATGCGATAATAGTACCGGCTAGTTCCAAGAACGTATAAGTGTTGCAATAGGTTACCAAATTTCAGTTTTTGTCATAGTACAATGGTCAGTCTAACTTCAAAATAAAATACACTCATGTAAATTTTGTAAAATCTATAATTTATTTTGTGTTGCGAAAAAAGAAACCTTTAAATAACATACTTCTACTAGATTATTTCCTTTCTTATCTACTTCCAAAAATAGACTTGAAAGAGAGAATTATCATTCATTTTTTCTTATCTACTTCCAACAATAATCTTTGCTCCTCCATCATTTTTATTTTATTTTAAACGGGAGATCTATGTCAAGATTATTTTAGAGTCCGAGTCTTTTTAGCTCTAATGTACGCAGTCTAACTGGTATTTTATAACTGATTACAAACACTTTTTTAGTCATTCACTTTCTTAATTATCCTAAAAGGTTCATCAGGTTGGATCTACATATCTTCTAAATTTTTTTTAGTAGGCTTGCCACTTGACACACCTAGAAAATGGTTAAAAACCTGAATCAAACTTTACCCTTTTCGCCAATCTTTGAGTAAAATAGTAAAGAACTTGAAATAACATATAGTATAAGATCTCCTCAACAAAGTCTCATACATATTAAAACTTTTAGAATCATGCGTGATTTACATTATCATACATGATTTAACGCTGTGTTCTCGAGTGAAGTAAAAGGGATGAAAGGTAAGTAAAGTGAAGTAAAGTAAAGAATTCAACTTTCACTTTCACTTTCACTCTCTTTCCTCCCTTTATATACCCCACTTACTTTCACTTTCATCCACTCTAGAACACAACTTTCACTTTCACTATCTTTACTTCCTTTTCACTCCACTCTAGAACACAATTGTTACAGAGCTTTGACTTCACGCGGGGTCAGTCACAAGAAAGAGAGAAAATTTCGTGACGGGAACTTAGGGTGGTGGCAACCATGCCTAACAAGTTTTTTATGCCTAATCACTCACCAATAATATCCTTCCATCTCATCTCATACCTATCTCATACCTAAGAAAGAATAAGACTTGAGGGGCCATTTTTGCTATTTGTGCAAAGTTAACTAAATAAATACGGAGTATCTATTACTAGATAATTAAAGAATTCTAGAAAAAATTAGAAGAGTGTGGTGTGTGGATGTCGCTCCAGGAGAAGAGAAGAGAGGGAAAAGAACAACTTTGAGTTCTTGTGCTATAGATTAAGAATTGAAGTAGAGAATCAAGCCCTAAAACCTCCCTAATCTATTAATCATCCCAAGTAAGTAATTTGTTAAATTGAAATTAGGGTTCATGAAATTGAATTGGGGAAAATTAATTAAAGATTGACAATTTATTGAATTAATGTTGATTTAGGTGCTAATTAGGGTTAATTCCCTTATATTAAAATTGAAGATAAAGCTTTCATATCCCAAGTAGTGAGCTAGAGAATTATTGAGGTAAGTATATAGACTAAACTTGTTAATGTTTCATAATTTCAATTTATAGTGAATTATGATGTTCTATGATATAATGATCAAGGAAAATGTTAAGTAGCTTGGATCCAATGCTAGAAAGTTTGTAATGTTAGCATAGCAATTATGCTTGATTAAGGTATGTTTAATGTTTGTGAATGTATTCTTTGATATGTTGTAACTAGCAAAATTGTTAGTTATGAATTGTCAATGTTAAGTTTATGTCATATACTTACTAAGCGTTTTGCTTACGGATAAGTTTAATGATGTTTTGTAGGTTCGAGTGTTGAAGGCAAAGGTAAGGATAAGGCTTAGGCGTTATCCATGGTAGGAGCTTAGCTTTTTGGGTTGGTAAGTAAAAGACCTCATCTTTTGGACCAAACAAAGTGAAAGTTGGAACCCCCAAGAGTCGTCTTCCTTTTGGTATATCTTTGTTTATGAGTCTTTTGAAGTGTATGAGTCCATGTTTATGTATGTGTCTAAATGGTGAATTTAGTTATGTAAAGAATGTGTGGATTGATAATGTCGTAGTTAAGGAAGTAGTAAAAATGGGTGTTTGGCAATTAGCCATATTTACCCATTTTGAATGTTAATGAGTCAAAATTTGTATGAATACTTTTAATTGGTTATGGAAATGTTAAGTAATGGTTTCGTTATGCATTTGTCGAGTGCATAATTGCGGAAATGAGTCTTTGAGGTTTTAGTTATGTGGCAAACATAAAAAATGAGATGTTTATGGATTTTCAAAAAGTTTCTTCCCTGAGCATAGATCTTAAGGTCTATGCTCAACCCATAAATTTGACTTCAAAGAGTTTCTTCCCTGAGCATAGATCTTAAGATCTATGCTCATACAAGAATTTCAAGGTTTAATAGAATTTTGTTGTTCTCTAAATTTTATATAAAATCAAACGTGGCTCGTTGGAAGTCGTGCAATCCGTCATTTTAAAGATAATTGAGTCTAGTTTCATGTAAAAATACTTTCAAAGGTCAGTTTTAAGTCAAGTCGTTTTCGCGTAAAAGTTTAAATTTTCACGTTTTTAGTCGAGTTGTTCAAGGGGTGTTACAACTTGGTATCAGAGCCTTGGTCTAAGAGATTTAGGATGTCACATAAGGATTTCCTAGACTTAGACTATTTTAGGCGCGTTAGTATTAGTGTTTGCTGTTAGTGTATTGTTTCAATGGATTTCGGAGATACATATGTAGAGTATTTTCATGACTACGCTTGGCCACCGTAGTGATAAAAATATGATATATATGTATACCTGAAATCGTTGAGCCTATACACCACGACAAGCTTTAGGTTAGTCAAGTATATGGGTATCTTGTACTATTCATGTATTGTTTAAGTACGTTTTGATGTTGATGGTGGAATTGTCATTTTCAGTAAGAAGAAAAGATGGTAAATAAGCATCATAAGGAAGTTTTGAAAGCTTCAACTTCCAAAGGAGCCGAGTCTTCGGCTAGTGATCTGAGAACATAGTGAAAGTGATGATAGATCCTTTTCTAGCTCTGAGGGTCTCAACTTTAGAGGGTTCATGGAAGAAGAGACAAAAGAATTAAGTTTTTTTAATTTCTAAGAAGGTGGGAAAGGCGGTTAAGAATGCAATGCCCTACTATATCAAACGAACAACGAAGAATCTTAGAAAAGTGATACATGAAGAACTTGAAGATTTTAAGAAAGAGGGTGTGGTGAAAGAATCAAAGAATGAGAAAGCCACGTACCGTGACTTTGCGGCATGTAAAGTGCCAACTTTTATGGGAACTCCTGATCCCATTGATTGTACCCGTTGGCTCACTGCCGTTGAGGGTGCTTTTCGTACAAGTCATTGTGAGGAAAGAAACAAGGTTACCTTCGCAACAAACTTTCTTTGTGATAGTGCCAAAATTTGGTGGGAAGGTAAAATATGTGAAAAAGATGAAACTTGGGTTGAAGCATGCACGTGAAATGAATTCAAAGAACTATTCAGAACCGAGTTTGCCCAGGCCGAAGAAGTTGCTAAAATCCGAGAGAACTTTCAATCTCTTGTGCAAACTAAAGAGACGGTAAACGAGCTTTGGATGAAGTTTGTTGATATGGTTCCATATTGTCCCGAATACCACAAGAATGAAAAACTCAAGGTAGAAAAGTTCCAAAGAATGCTTCGTGAGGACATCCGGGAGGTGGTATCACCTTTCAAGTGTACCACTCTAGAAGATCTTCTAAGTAGAGCTCGTGTGAGAGAGGCGGATTTACTAAGGAAGAAAGATCTGGAAGGGAAAGATAACAAGAGAAAGCAAGACTTTGTTGATCGAGATGCCAAGAAACCCAAACAAGATTATGGGCGAAAGGGGGGTAAAAGCCAAACCAAGATTCCTTGTAAAAAGTGTCATAAAGCTTACCTTGTAGAGTGTCGGGCGAACTTACCGGGCTGTTATAAATGTGGTGATCTATGCCATATGAGTAAAGATTGCAAGAAACCAATGATTATGTGCTATGGTTGTAATGAGTTAGGGCATAGGCTTAGTGAATGCCCGAAGGCGAAGGCGATAGAAGCGAAGCCATTAAGATCTGTAAAAGAAGAAAAGGCGGAAGTTCCTAATCCCAAAGCCCGAGTGTATGTCATATCCGCCGAAGAAGCTAAGTTGGTGCCCGATGTTGTCTCAGGTACAATCCTTGTTAATTTCTTACTGCCACGTACTTTACGATTCAGTGCAAGTGTTTCCTTCAGTATCTTATGAATTTAGTAAAAATTTATCAACTCCCCTAAATAAACTTCCATTCCCTTTTGAAGTAGAGATAGCCGATAGTAAAATCGTAGTGGTATCTAATGTTTACTATGATGTAGAGATAGAAATTGATGACAACATCTTTAGGATAGATTTGATCCCTATCATGCTTGGAGAATTCGATGTCGTGATTGGCATGGATTGGCTCGGTAAACATAATGCCGCCATTCTATGTGGTCAAAAGCTCGTGCGAGTTGTTAATCCTCAGGGTCGCGAAGTCCTTATTTATGGAGAGAAAAGGGAGGGTGAATTTAGGTTATGTTCTAAGTGATGAAAGCTAGGAAATATTTGTCATATGGTTGTTATGCCTTTATGGCACATGTGATAGATACTAGTCTTGATAAGAAAAGTGTTAATGAAGTTCCGGTTGTGAATGAGTATAATGACGTATTTCGGAAGATTTGCGGGTATTCCACCGAAAGGCAAGTCGAGTTTCAGTATTGATCTTGTACCGTGTGCTACTCCTATCGCGAAAAACTCCTTACCGCTTAGCCCCATTTGAAATGAAAGAATTAATGAGCCAACTCCAAGAATTACTCGATAAGGGCTTTATCCGCCCTAGTAGTTCACCATGGGGAGCTCCAATCTTGTTTGTTAAGAAGAAAGATGGAAGTATGCGGATGTGCATAGATTATTGTGAATTGAACAAAGTCACAGTGAAAAAATGTGTACCCGTTACCAAGGATTGATGATCTTTTTGACCAACTTCAAGGCGCTAAATGGTTCTCAAAGATTGATCTTCGTTCGGGTTATCACCAAATGAAGGTTCGGGAAGAAGATATTCCTAAGACGGCTTTTAGGACCCGTTATGGACACTATGAATTCGTTGTCATGCCTTTTGGTCTCACGAATGCACCTGCGGTTTTCATGGATCTCATGAACCGGTGTGTGTAAGCCGTTTTATGTTGGATAAATCCGTTATAGTATTCATTGATGATATTCTCATTTATTCAAAAAGCAAGGAAGAACATGAAATGCATTTACGGGAAATCCTTGAAACATTGAGAGAGAGAATTGTATGCCAAATTCTCGAAATGTGAATTTTGGCTACAAGAAGTTAAATTCCTTGGTCATGTAATAAACTCGGTTGTATAGGTCTAATCTGGTCAAAGATTGAAGACGTGATGAATTGGCAAGCCCCAAAGAGTGTTGGTGAAATTAGAAGTTTTCTTGGACTCGCGGGGTACTATCGCAGGTTCATTCAAGATTTTTCTAAGATTGTTTCCTCATTAACCAAACTCACTAGGAAAAATTCTCCTTTTGTATGGGATAAAGAACAAGACGACGCTTTTTGTACCCTACCAAAGAAGTTATGTGAAGCACCAATTCTTGTATTGCCTGAAGGAATCGAAGACATGGTGGTCTATATTGATGCATCTTATTCTGGCCTCGGGTGTGTTCTTATGCAACGAGGTAAAGTAATCGCTTATGCCTCAAGATAGTTGAAGAAACACGAGGAAAATTACCCGACTCACGATCTTGAGTTTGCGGCTGTGGTCTTTGCATTAAAAATTTGGAGGCACTATCTATAAGGTGTAAAGTTCACAATATACACCGATCATAGAAGCCTTCAATATTTCTTACAAAATAAAGACCCGAATATGAGGCAACAAAGGTGGCTTGATTTGTTGAAGGATTATGATTGCGAGATTCGCTACCATCCTGGTAAAGCAAATGTAGTAGCGGATGCCTTGAGCCGTAAGGAAAGAGAAAAGGTTACGAAGATTCATTCGTTACGGATGATTGTCATAACCGATCTTTTCGAGAACATTAAAATGGCTCAAACCAGCTAAAATTAAGAGAATTGGGAAAAAGAACGATTGGGTCATATATTTCATCTTGAAGAGGATAGTCGAGGAATCAAGACTTGGCACCGGAGAGTTTATATTCCCTTTCAGTGATGTTAAGGAGTTACTATTAGACGGCACATAAGTCTAAGTATTCCATTCATCCGGAGCTACAAAGATGTACCATGACTTAAAAAGAATTATTGGTATCGTGAGTATGAAAAGAGATTGCGTGAAGTATGTGGAAAGATGTCTTACTTGATTGAAGGTGAAAGCTGAACACCAAAAGCCATACCTAAAAAGTCCAACCTTTAGATATCCCGGTATGGAAGTGGGAGAAGATTACCATGGACTTCATTACAAAATTGCCAAGGACGAAAAAGAAAAACGATGCAATATGAGTTATAGTAGATCGCCTAACTAAGAGTGCACACTTCATCCTGATCAGGGAGAATATGCCTGTTCATAAGTTAGCAAAGATTTATGTTAAAGAGATAGTCGCACGTCATGGAGTACCCATTTATATAATCTCTGATTGAGACGGGCGTTTCACCTCAAACTTTTGGCAAGGTTTTCAAGAAGAGTTAGGTACAAAGCTACATATGGCTTTTCATCCACAAACCGACCGCAAAGCGAGAGGACGATTCAAACTTTAGAAGATATGTTACGAGCTTGTATGATTGACTTGAGGTAACGGGATGACCATTTGCCTCTAGTTGAATTCTCTACAATAATAGTTATCACGCTAGTATAGACATGCCACCATATGAGATGCTTTATGGAAGAAGATGACGCCTTGATATGGGGAATAAGTCGAAAGGAGGGAATTGGCGAGTACGGATGTCGTGTTGGCAACAACCGAAGATTGAGATGATTTGGGAAAGACTTAAAGCGGCACAAGACAGGGGAAAGCTACGCTGACAATCGAAGAAGGCCAATCGAATTTGAAGTAGGTGACTTTGTTATGTTAAGTAATGGTTTCGTTATGCATTTGTCGAGTGCATAATTGCGGAAATGAGTCTTTGAGGTTTTAGTTATGTGGCAAACATAAAAAAATGAGATGTTTATGGATTTTCAAAAAGTTTCTTCCTTGAGCATAGATCTTAAGATCTATGCTCAACCCAGAAATTTGACTTTAAAGAGTTTCTTCCCTGAGCATAGATCTTAAGATCTATGCTCATACAAGAATTTCAAGGTTTAATAGAATTTTGTTGTTTTCTAAATTTTATATAAAATCAACCGTGGCTCGTTGGAAGTCGTGCCACCCGTCATTTTAAAGATAATTGAGTCTAGTTTCATGTAAAAATACTTTCAAATGTCAGTTTTAAGTCAAGTCGCTTTTCAGTAAAAGTTTAAATTTTCACGCTTTTAGTCGAAGTTGTTCGGGGTGTTACAATATTGCCACCGTCGTCTTTAAAATCATATTGTGTAATATAACACACGCATGAAGCATTTTTGAATCTTTTTCACGGATATAGCCCTATTTATGAGAATAATCCATTTCCTTTAAGACTCCACCAAAGCTCTTTCGACATCCTTTCGTCGCGCACTCTTGTAGCTTCTTGAATTTTTTTTCTTTCGGGTCAGTTGGATAAGGATATGCTTTAACAAACGCTGAAATGAGGATAGATTCCATCGGTAATATAATATCCACGTTTGTAAAGCCGTTCATTTGGAGTAAATGAACTGTTTGGCCGTCCATTTTGATGAGTAAGATACAACGAGATTGATTCAAAACATTGATATCGTTATTTGCACCGAGGACCAAAAACGAATGCCAAAACCACAAATCATTTGAAGCTACCAAGCATAATAGTCTGCATTGGTGATCACCTCTTTCTTTTATATTCCCTCTCAAATGCCTAGGACAATTTCGCCAAACGAAATGTGTACAATCAATGCTACCAAGCATTCCAAGAATGTGATGTTGCTCTTCATGTGCCTCTAATAAGCAGCAACGTCATGGGTTGTCGGCCTACGTAGAACTCTTGCCTATATAATTGGATTACGCCGCAAAATGATCAAGGCATTCACCTACAAAGTATACCAATTATAAAAAAGCGAAAACATTATAAAAATACATCGAATTATAAAAATAAAAATACGAATTATAAAAATAAAAATACCGAATTAAAAAACTAAAAATACCGAATTATAAAAATAACCTGATGTTCTTCGTGCCATGTTTAAGTAGTCATCGTATCTATCCGGAGGTCCACCCGTCATGAGTTGATTTAATAGCGTCATGCGATTTTTGCAACGCCGTGAAACTTTTTTCCCCTAGCGCCTACTTGAAACCATTCGAAATTCGCTTCAATATCACCAACAATTTTTTAAAACAAGCTTTTATTCATACGAAATCTTTCACGAAAAACATTGTGGGAAAACTTTGGGTTTTCTTCGACTAAATAGTCATTCATTAGAGTTTCTAGAGCTTTTTCACGAAAACGGTTAACATGTCCCTGTTGAGCTGCCGTGTCTTCAATGGCATTCAACGCCGCTAAATATGTTTCTATTAGAACCAGGTGGAAAACATGTCCTCTGAAGAGTCGGATAGAAATTCTAACTCGCCATCGGATGAAGAAGATGAAGATGAAGATGAATCCATTTTTTTTTTGAAATAGAAATGTTTTTGTTTGAGTAAAAATAGAGATGTTTTTGTGTGTGAAATAATGTTAAATGAATTGTTTAAAATAAAAAAAAAAGAATTTTTTAAAGTAAATCGGCTAGTTTGACTAGCCAACCTAGTTTTGGTTGATAGAATCGCAAACAATAATTTAGGTCCAATTCATCCCACAATCAATCATGCCTGGACGCGGGCAATGGGCATGCCGACGGTCATCATTATGATAATGCATACCACACTCTTTTATAGTTATGAAAGTTTTGAAAGTGTTTTGTGTTTACTCATTTAATTTTGGCTAGGGACGACAAGTGCATTTTCGAAATGATATCAACTGAACCTGCAATTTGGCAAAACTACATGGAGGAATTTTGCAGTTTACTTAGGAAAGAAAAAACTGTCGAACCTCTTACCAAATTTTCCCTCTTTTTTTACCATCTTTCACCTCAGTAAAAAAGTAAAAAAAAACTTGACATATTTTAATCATTTTTCTCTCTGCAATTCCAAAGACAAGGACCTGCTCAACAACAACAACAACTAACAACACCTCATACACACACATTCTTTCTTTAAAGATGCTTTCTTCAAATTTCATTATTCCTTCCTTCCAACACTTTTCCAACTTTTTTGGATTTTCCATAATTCCCATTTAAAGATCACAAATACCCTTTATAGCTTTCTTCTTCTTTTCTTAAAAAATTGCTAAAAAAATTGAATCTTTTTGTGTTTTCAGGCCAAAGTTGACTTTTTTTAGTCAAACAAGAACAAGAATAATAACAAGGTTTGGTTTCTTGAAAATTTTCAATTTTTTTTTGTAAAGTTTGTGTATTTTTGTGTTAATTGAATTGGGTTTTGTTTGATTTAGCTTACTGTGTGCTTATTTAGCTTATTATGACCTTTTATGTTTGAAATCTTGAATTTAGCTTATTATGTGTCTATTTTACTTTTTATGCTCCTTTAGGTAATAAATTTTGAATCTTTTTTTGGTTTTTATTAATACCCTTTGCTTATTTTGATGTTATTTGAATTGGTTTGGGTTTAGTTTAGCTTATTATGACCCTTTTTATGTTTGAAATCTTGAATTTAGTTGATTATGTGCTTATATCTCTTGTTATGCTACTTTAGGTAATAGATTGTGAATCTTTTTTGGTTTTTATTAATACCCTTTGCTTATTTTGATGTTATTTGAATTGGGTTGTGTTTAGTTTAGCTTATTGTGTGCTTATTATGACCCTTTAGGTTTGAAATCTTGAAATTAGCTGATTATGTGCTTATTTCACTTGTTATGCTCCTTTAGGTAATAAATTTTGAATCTTTTTCGGCTTCTATTAATACCCTTTGCTTATTTTGATGTAATCTGAATTGGGTTGTGTTTAGTTTAGCTTATTGTGTGCTGATTTTACTAGTTATGATACTTGGGTGTTTTTAGGCGTATTTTTGGGCTTATAAGCTTATTTGACTAGGCTTATATTTCATAAGTCTATTTTTATGGCTCATTTTTCATCTTTAAGTCATTATAAGCCCCGAAAAAAATTGGCTTATGAAATATAAGCCTAGTCAAATAAGCTCATAAGTCAAAAAAATAAGCCGGAAATAATGGGATTATGAAATTTAAGCTGAGAGAAATAAGCTCATAAGCCATGAACTAAACTTAAACAATTTAAAATCGTGAATATGGTATTATATTATGATGTAAATTGTATTGGGGTTTGTTCAGTTTAGCTTAGCTGATTATGTAATTATGTTACTTGTTATGAATCATGATATGAACGTTGATTGATCTTTGTAAGACTAAATGATTTGCATCTAATTCTACTTTTTTCGGCTGTATATAGGATTACCCGTGGCACGTATTGATTCCGTTTGAGTTTCTGAAAGAGGGTTTTCGATTTAAGTTTAGATGGTTGGATAGGATTGATTGAGTAAAAAAAAACGTTGGATTTTAAGCCTAAGTGATCCAATGGAGAGCATAGATGTTACTCTATATTCTCATAGTCCTGTCCACAAAGCCGTAATAAACAAAGATTACACTGCTCTAAGGAAAATAATCGCGGGTCTTCCAAAATTCATTGACTCATCTGAGGTCAAGACAGAAGCTGCCTCAATTGCAGAGGAAGCCAAGGCTGATGTTATCTCATCGGTGATCGACCGTCGAGATGTGTTC
>OU343217.1:298676757-298796869 GCA_910596185.1 Chrysanthemum makinoi | reverse complement strand
AAAAGGTATTAGGAGTTTTTAGCTATGCCGTTTTTATCGCAGATTCATACAAGATTTTTCTAAAATCGCCCGGCCTATGACCCATCTTCTTGAAAAGAATGCTCCTTTTATCTTTCACCCGAAAGTGCATCAAAGCTTTGAAACATTAAAGAAAAGCTTATCAAGCACCCATTCTCGCTGTTCCGACCGATTTACCCTTGAGCTCATGTGTGCGATGCAAGTGATTTTGCTATCTGCGCTCTTAGGGCAACGTAGCTAAGCATTTTCTCTATCCACTATGCAAGTAAAACTATGACCGGCTCAAACTCATTACACCACCACAGAAAAAGAGCTATTAGCCGTGGTGTATGCATTTGAGAAGTTTCGACCATACCTAATCTTGACCAAATGTGTGGTGTATACGATCACTCTGCCTCAAATATCTCTTTGCAAAACAAGATGCAAAGCCGAGATTGCTCCGTTGGGTTCTCCTCCAAGAATTTGATATCATTATACGTGATAAAAAAGGAATCGAGAACCTCGTCAGCTGATCATCATTCCCGCCTAGAAAACCCTCACCAAGATGTTTTCGAGAAAAAGGAAATAAATGAAACATTTCCTCTCGAGACACCCAATGCTTTTCGTGGAAACTCTACCACCCCATGGTTTGTCGACTTCGCAAATTACCATGCGGGTAACTTCATAGTGAAAGGGATGTCGACCCAACATAAGAACAAATTCTTCAAGGATGTTAAACATTACTCGGGACTAACTACTTATTCAAAATCAGGCGGATCAAGTCATCATCCTGACGGTGTTTATGGACAAAGCTATGGACATTCTCAAAGCTTGCCATGCCGACCCACCGGGGACATCATAGTCCAAACTACACCGCCAAAAAGGTGTTTGATTCCGGGTTTTATTGGCCTACAATCTACAAGGATGCCCACCTAATTTGTCAAAGCCCGCGACGCTTGTCAACGCCACGGAAATATCTCACAAAGAAATGAAATGCCGCAAAACGCCATTCAAGTGTGTGAGATTTTGACATCCGCATTGACTTTATGGGGCCATTTCCATCATCTCGAGGAAACAAATACATACTCGTGGCTGTTGACTATTTGTCAAAATGGGTTGAAGCAAAAGCTTTACCTACCAATGATGCCCGATTTGTTGTGAAATTTTTAAAATCTCTTTTTGCTAGGTTTGGAACTCCGCGAGCTATAATCGTGATCGGTACGCATTTCTGCAATGACCAATTTGAAAGAGTCATGCAAAAGTATGGTGTAACTCCACCGCTCTCTATCGCATACCACCCACAAACAAGTGGGCAAGTGGAAGTTTCCAACCGTGGTATTAAAAGACTCTTGAAAGGACAAGAGGCTTAAAATCGTGCATCCCGGTCGGATAAACCGATGACGACTATGGCTTTTCGTATACCTTATAAAACACCAATCGGGTGTACTCCATACAAACTAGTGTACGGAAAGGCATGTCATCTTCCGATTGAGCTTGAGCACAAAGCATACTGGGCCTTGAAGCGTGCAAACTTCAATATTCAGATACCGGTGATCACAGTAAAAGTTCAAATGAATGAATTAAATGAACTCCGTGATCAAGCATACGAGAACTCTTTGATCTACAAACAAAAGACAAAGAAGATTCATGACTCTAAAATCAAGAACCGCGTTTTCAACGCTGGTGATCGAGTCCTTCTTTTCAATTCAAGATTGAAGATTTTCTCGGGAAAGCTCAAGTCCCGCTGGTCTGGTCCATTTACTATTGCTAAGGTTTATCCTTATGGTACCATTGAGTTATCTCATCCCGATGGTCCAAATTTTAAAGTGAATGGACATCGATTGAAACATTACTTTAGAGAGGACATTCCACCCGTGGTTGTCCCGCATCTACAAACATTCCCCATGAACCAATGAATGTGGATCGAGTCAAGCTTAGCGACTCTGAATCAAAAACAATAGCACACAACATATGGGTTTTCACCCATATTTCTGACTTCTTTCTATTTTCTACCACCCTAGTGTGGGGGAGTTGCCCCCAGCTGTTGTATATATAAAAAAAAAATAAAATAAAATAAAAAATAAATAAACATGTGTATATATCAAAAATAAAATAATGGCCGTAATATTTCCCTTTTATGTTCTATGTTTCGGCATAACCGCCGGGACTTTGAATATTGAGGGCAATATTCATTTCTAAGGGGAATTCTACCTAATTTTATCATGTAATTATTCCACCCACCTCCGCTGCCAAAATTTTTTTTTGGAGTAAGTGTTTTCACTTACTCAAAGAAATGGTAATCACCCCATTATACTAACCCACATAAGGATTGGCTAATCCAAGAGCAAACGGCTCTTGGTAAAGATATCTCAAATCCGTTTACGGCTTGCAATTTGCCCAAAATTGTATGGTGTTCAGCTCACCATATCTTTAATTAGTGAAGAGTTGGCTAGCCCGCAAGTTTATGGAAACACTCAGAAATGCATCAAAATGATGAAAATATCACAAACAAGTGTTTTATGTGTTTTAAATGCAAAAATATCAAAATCAGATGAAAAACGTATCAAGTTTGCAAAATTGGCATTTTTAGTCCCCCAAGTTTCAAAAGTTGTCAAATTTAGTCCCTGGTAAATCAAAATAAAGAAAAATGTTATTTAAAGTCCCTAGGGATTCATGAGTTGTCAAAATTGATCTTTGAAATTTAAAATTGCAAAATGACAACTTTGGTCCCTCAAGTTTGAAAAATGTCAAAAATAGTCCTTGGATATTTAAAAATGGAATTTTATGCAAAAGTGGTCCTTGTACTATTCACATATGGCAGGATTGGTCCTTATGTTAACTTTGGAATATTGGCAATTTCAGTCCTTCAATTTTCAGCAAATTACATGAATGGTCCTTGTGCCTAATAAACCAAACGGACCTTTATGTTATTAAAACCCAAAACCCAAATCCAATCCTTTATCCCAGCTGGCCCAACATCCAAGCCCAACCCCCGTTATTAATAGAAACGGGTCAAAAAGTCAAAAACCCGCCCAAAACCATGTCTACTGTTCATCTCCCTCTTCCTCAACTGCATTCCAAAACCAGGTGGTTTTCTCCACCTCTCCACCTCACCACTACCTGTCTATCACTTCCCCAGCTGTATACCAACCCCCCTCCACCTCCACATCCACCAAAAATCATTAAATGCAAAAACCTGCTAAAGAGATATTTGGCGCCAAAATTCCACATGGAAGATTTTGATGAATTCAAGGGCTAAAGTCAAGTGGGAAAGTCTCAAAGGTTGACACCAAGTCATAAAGATCTTTATAAAGAGGATAAGAGGCAATGTGGAAACATATCTAGTGTAATTTTAGTTTATCTTTGTCGTTTTAGTTAAAATTTAAATTCCAGTGTAATTCTTAGCTTTCAAGTACTGTTTTCCTTAAGTTCAGTGCATTTTAGATCCTTTTCAATAATAAATTTCAGTGTTAAAGTCTTAATTTCAGTTTATGCAATTTCATGTTCAAAATCTCAAAAACATCAAATGATGTTTGTAGTCGTTGTTAAGGACCTAATAAGCCATATAAGCTCCTCATAAAGCTTATTTAAGCTTTTAGAAACATTTAAAATCAGTTTAGAAGTCAAACTCAAAATTCACCAAAAATACAAATAAATTAGTGAAAAAATAAAAAATCACAAGAAATGGTGATCAAAGCTGGAGCAGGGTGAATATTGGATTGCCCTGGGTTAGTGGCTTAGTGGTAAGCCTATAGGAGTGGTCTTTTGATCTTGGTTCTGTATTCTCAGTTCAACACCACTTGTAAGCTTTTTGCTTAATTTTTGTATTTCATCTGCTTAAGTGTTCTTAAGTTTAAATCTCTCGTGTTTATGTTAATTAGTTGTAGTTAAGTATAATTATACATTAAAAACAGTTGCTTGTTCTTTTTAATTTGTAGTTTATGAAAATTTTATTTTGACAGTTAAATTAGCTTAAGTTTAATTTCTTAGTTGTATGTTGTTATTGTTGTTGTTTAGTGTCTATTTAGTCTTAGTAAGTGATAATATTAAGTCTGTAATCGCTACATGGTCTCAATCTTTAAAAACACTTGAAAATTTTCAAATCAGTTTAGTTGGTATGTTTGGATTTGTGAGTTATTAGTGTTAGAGGTTGTTTGAGTGGTTGCCTGTTATTGTTTCATGTCACATTAGGTCTAAGAAACTCATTTCAACAAGAAAACCAGTTCTCATTTGTGAAAAAGTCAAAATTAGCTTTTGATCAAATCTTGTGTTAACTGTTGGATTTTCATGATCCATGATCATGATTTTGTGTTCATAAGTTGTTATGCAAAAGTATCGTGTAATGACCAATTTGGTCATTGCGCAAAATGCGTACCAACTTATGATTTTGTGTTCAAATTAGGTCACGTTTTTAGATAATTTAAGTTTACGTTTTAGTTAAAATAGTTTATTTAAGTTATTTGGTTTTATAAATTAATAAAAACATCATTTTAAAAATAGTGATAGCGTTTATTTAATATATTTTAGTTTTTTTTTATTTTTCTTTAATTTGCATTTAAGCCCCTGTAATTTACAAAACTTTCTTTTTAGGTGTAATTATCATTCACAATCCTTACTGATCACTATCCTTAGTGATTATTCGACACCTGAAAGAGTTCAAACACCATTCGTCTCCGGTGGGACTTAACGACCAGGAATCCACTATATTCCTCTGATCTTAATTGCATTTGCTTTCTCGAAATGCTTAAGTTTATTACGGTTGACCATTCACAAGTGGTCAGCTTGTGTGATTAAACTTGACTGTTCAGGAGCCAACCATGCATTATTACTTGTTTTGACACCTAATTGTATGCAATATGGAATAATACATATCGTAACCATAACATTAATATTGGTCTTTATTTACACGCCTAAATATCATGCTCATTGTGACCTGCTATTTTATTCGTGGAAAATTGTTTTTGTAAAATAAAGTGACCTAATATATGAAACACGTTTTCAAGAATTTAAAAACTAGACGCTATGGACACTTGGGATGTACGGCTCACCCACTAGAATAAACTAGAAAGGGGGTTTAAAGAAGTGAGCACCTCACCAAAGGATGTCTAAGGTTATGCTTATGCGCTTACCGGTCCTCTCTGCTCCTTGTGCGCTCGATGGAGCTACCGTGAACCATGATGATCACTACAGTTGTCATTACTAAAAGTTTTAAAATTAGTGTTACAAGTTGTTTTGCATGCTTCTTTGTACACGACTTTTACCACATTTATGTGTGCATACCTATTTGTAAATATTAAGTCTATGCCACCCAACTATGGACACATGCACTTGGATTGACTTCTATGGTCAGACCTAAGGGCCTTTCCAACCCATGGTAATTATTTCTCACCGGTCACTCCTCAAGTTATTTTACACGTTCATACTTGGTCGACTTATATCGAGTTAACATGGTCGCACCTGACCCGAGGCATAAGATGAGAACTAAACATGCTTTTGACATTATTACTTGATACTAATACCTTAAACAGCCTCATAAATCTAAGAGTTGCATTTTGCAATTGCCGCTACCTCTTGTCCTATTTTTTTACACAATCGTCAGACCTATGGTAATTATGTGGGGTTGCAAGATGGATCTTAGTCTTAATTAGTAATTAATTGGGTAGTTAATTCTTTTAAGAATGTAATTATCGAAAATACTAGATTTGAACTTTTTATGTTCCGATTAATTGTGTTATTGCAACATAATTTGTAAACAAATTTGTTTTTCTTTGAAAGACAAACTTAGTCTCTTTTCCTAGTAAGAAGAGTGAGACTTATACCTATCTTTTCTCCTTAGTTGACAAACTAAGATAGGATTCCAAAATTGATAAACTCTTATATGATCTTTCATTACCCTTTTCGTGGTCTAGAGTTAATTGAAAGATAGAATATTTTGTGTAACTGGAAACATTGTGTTTAGAGCTACCAAAATAAATAACATCTTGCACTTGTCACGATATATGAGTTTAAACCGCAAAGAGTAAAGGAATTACTTGCATATTTGCTAGGTAATCTTCTTGGACTCTTATTATTCCTAAAGTGCTAATTACCCTTGGGGCTATGTAGACGATAAAGGAGGAATGCATGCTAAAGATTCAAGTTATTTGAATAATAGAATGGCTAGTCCATTGTTTACATAAGTAGAACTTCATATACTCAGTTCAATACCTAAGTACATGCTACTCGTAGGCATTTGAAGAGAATAGGAAAGTATATAAACTGCTATATGCTTTCTACTAGAAATGTAACACTTACAATGTTGACAAATCCAGTGGGAGCAATTGCATTTTATTGCTGAAATATCATTCATGTAATGTTGTCAATTTCAGTGGGAGCTACGGGATTTATTTCCTGTTAGTCACCCATATCATTTCAAACTAACTTTGAAATAATCCATTACTTTCCGAATATGAACAACCATTGCTTAAAGTAAAATTGCAATTTATTTTATAAGATAACACGCTGTTCATCTGCCACACTTCCTGAAAAGTTATCTATAGAATAATAATCCACAATTCCTTATTACAGGTTATGGTTCTAAAACTACTTATGATATCTATGACATTATCATATTGGTTGAACAATCAATCATGTGTTGTTTGTTTTCATAATATGATGTTGTACCTTACACAAGTGGGAGAAATCTCAAAGTGTGTGCAAAGAACAACAATATTATTGGTATCTGTTGACCGCAAGGTAAAAGAAACTAATAATCCTACTAGGACTTAAACACGCGAGATGTTTATTGCCCTACTACATTCTAATAATGATTCTACTAGGACTTGAACACGCTAGATGTTTGTTGCCCTACCACATTCAAATGTCATGATATAGTATACTTCAACATTTGACTACATGTTTTAGTCAACGTAATTATGGTTATATGATAATGATCATAATTCTGAAGTATAAAATTAACTTGAAAATACTATAGAACTCAATAGTTTGCATTCATGATTACTTTTGTTAGTATAATTATGCTTACATGTTAAGACATAGTTATAAAGTCCTTTAATTATTTAATGACTTATAACATAAAGTATATAAAGTAAAAGTGTTATGTCTTCTAGTTGACACATAAACATAAGGCCTTTGAATTATTCAAAGACTTATAATGTATTATTGACATGTTATGTTTTCTTGTAAACACATGAACATATAATACTTGAACAGTTCTGTCTTCTTGTGAACACGTGAACATAAGTTTCTTGTATTGTTCAATGAATATACATTATTGCATGCACTAGGTTCAGAATACTTTATATGCAATTTGGCTTGACCCAATTGACATGTATTTGGTCCAAAAGAGAATTAAGTTATCAATAGAATTCTGATATGGTTTCACAATTCTAATAACTCATAGGATACCACTTCATTATGGTATGTCTAATGTGTTGAATCAAACTTTATTCACATTGTTTGGTTCTTGATAGCTTTAATTTCTCTACCTCCAAAACATATCAAGGTTAGAAATTGTATGTATCATGGATACACACAATAGAGTTCAAACCTAGAAGGTATTCAAGACAACCTATAACTGAAAACCCTAATTCATTAGGGATTTTAGGTTTTACCACTCAAACCAATTGAATCATAAATCCTTTAGGATTTTTTGATTTATCTATACTTCCTAGCTTGAAGATTGTAGTTTTGAAGTTCTTCCTAGCTTGACGAAATACAAAACTATTGCTAGAACTTTTGGTTAAAGAGTGATACTAAATTAGAGTTTTTCTATAAACCCTAATTTGAGATGATGGAAGGAATTCCATTATGTCTTGATTTAAGTTTTGAATTTGTTAAAATCTTATGAAGCATTTTATTAACAAATCTTGAGATGAGAACTTAAAATGTATTTTGTGGTTCTCCATAAAGAACAATTTATTGTTTTTTAAATACTTAGTATTTAGAGAATTGTCTCTACTTACAAAAGTAAGTGGGAGTATATACATATCTCAAACTTTTTTGGGAACAAAATACCTAACCTTATAAAATTCACTTATTAATGTCATACTAAGGTTAAACATGAAAATGTTAACTGAGGTATAATGATTACTCTCATTTATAAATCCGCATGGATGCCTCATCACCTGAAGTGATATTTTTAATATCAATGCTGAGGGATATAAGTTAGGAGATTATTGTAAATCAGCTAACTACTAAAATACATTATCACATCTTAAATCTGATAAATATTTTAGAACTATGAATGACAAGATGCAGTCCTTAAAAGGCAAATCAAGTTTTGTGATTGATTGTTATTTCGCCTAACAGTTAACCTATGAGGTTGGAATGAGTTTCTTTTGAAGAAAGGCTCACAAGGACAAAATTGTATACATGTTAATGCATGACATTTTATAAGAAGTTTTTAATCATACTTAAGCAATTGACTGTGATTAAATTTTCTTATATAATATATGCATTAATTATATAAAGATATTTAATTGTCATACATGTGATTTGTATGTTGAATATGACAATTAGATTTTATTACTCTTTCTTTATGATTACTTTTTGCGAGGACGGTGTGTAATCAAAAGGGTTATGAATTTATATTATCTTTATGTAGTATACAAAATTTGAGCAATCCATTTTTGGATTGGATCATGCATCTAAAAGCTGAGATATTGAATTTAATTACTATATGATTCTGATTAAATTAAGAAAACTCTTGAGTACATCTGACATTGAGTGGGAGCATTGTGTTTTTCCTTTAAATTTATATGTTGAAGATATCATTCTATTTAAGCAAGATATTGATCCTTAAGCTTGGAATGAAACTTCACTTGGAATTTAAGGAATAAAACAAACAACCTTGGAATAGATGTTTATATGGAATAAACAAATGCGGAAAATTAAGTCTGACACAAATGCAATATATCATTCGAGCAAGTCTTAAATGATATATTTCACTTGGAGTAATTTATTACATAGATGGAAACCTTATGTAACACCCCGACCCGACAAGGGTAAAGATATCACAATACGGTTTCATATCAGAACCTTAACTAATGTACAATAGCGGAAGCCTTTACAAAATATCCAAAAAGAAAACATAAATAACTAATCTTCCAAAATAAATCTAAAATCTCTATGGTCAAATCTTGCTCTCATCTCTACTCAACCCGCATCAGCTATCCCATAAGCTCATCTCGAATGCTAAATACCTGCCAAGCAGAAAAGAAAGTGCTAATCGAGCTTACAAAGCCCGTGAACAGATATAACGAAACAAAAGCTAAAACATAATAAATATACAAATACGAAATCAAAATGAAATAATGACGAAGGATCTTTAGGATTCTGTGGAAGCACAAATATACAGAAATCCAAAACAACCACATAACAGTTTAGACATCACATAGCACATTAATGACACAAACACGAACACATCAGAACAACCAAACACATAACATACCAAGAATAACAAATTACATATAAGCCAAACGGAAATGTCTAGAGACTAACGAAAAAAAGTCCTAGAAGATAATCATGGCATTCATACAACTCAATAAATCAACATTTAATACACTTAATGCAATATTGTAGCAGCGGAATTAGCAGACAAGTCATGGCAGACAATATAGCTAAACCAATTCTCATATCCTAACCTTTGCAGAGTTAAACATAGCGGTGTCACATGCGATGCATAATTAACCTTCAAAACACTCAATTACACACTAGCACATTCATCTCACAGATCAACGCATTCACGTAACCATAACAAATCATAATATCATATATACGAATCATGTTTTAACGTATTAATCCTATCCTAGCATGGAAACTAATAATCA
Source organism: Chrysanthemum makinoi (assembly GCA_910596185.1). NCBI lineage: Eukaryota > Viridiplantae > Streptophyta > Magnoliopsida > Asterales > Asteraceae > Chrysanthemum > Chrysanthemum makinoi. Next base: position 298,787,042 of record OU343217.1, on the reverse strand, counting down.
CTTAAACAAATACATCATAAGCACATTCACTAACATATCATATCATAAATATCTTTCTTCTTCAAAAGGTAACATCAGAAAATAAATGGAGTAGCTAGCTCCTAGATTTTGTGAAGACGCCGATTGTAATACTACATCATTCACCGTATAACATATCGATAAAGCATCGATCTAGGATGCATCCATACTCTTCCTACATATTCAAAAATATGCTTCACCATCCGAGAGACGGGCGTAACATCACTCTACCGCCCTAGAGTCATATCGAGGTGCATCATCGATACGGACATGGAACCCCATGACTAGTTAAATATTTGGTTCATTTAACAAATGACCGAAACAGATTTTCGATACCACGATCATAGTCAAACACAAGGTCACGATAACATATCGATAGTTCATATCATAAGGTTCTTATTCAGATATTCAAAAGTCATAAGTTCATATCATAGTGGCATATCATATGTTCATAAACAGACGTTCATAACCAGAGGTTCATAATCATAGGTTCATAATCCAATATAGTGGTTCAAATGTATATATCAAAGTCTTCCTAACATAAGTTCACATCAGATATTGCATAGTTCACTAGAACATAAATTTATAAGTAATGATCAAACATTCAGAAAGGGTTCAAAGCAATGGCATTGGGAATCCTAATAAACATAATAGGAAATAAAGAACATCATACGTAACCTTACAAAAGGTCAGAATATATGTACGATAACACAAGTGTCTTAAAGTAAGAGTAATATACGCCTTAAAGAAATGAAGGGGAGCAAACGAATGAACTAATACTAAGATGTAACGCCGCGTCTCCTCCAACGAATCTACACGGATTATGATTTATTTAATACTTATTAGTATAACGGATTAATCTCATTAATACTTTTAGAGTTGTCAGAATATTCTCATTTTTAGTGACGGACGGAATTTCAATGTTTTAGAGTCTTAATCATTAATTAGCCAAGCTTATGAGTTACAAATGATAAATAGTAAACTTAAGGGTTTAATATGATAATTATCTTATTTAAGAACTTATATGATCATTATTCATAGTATAGGGTTTACAAATGTCAAAGACGGATTTTAGGATTCTCTTTCAAAATAGTTTACATAATCTTTTATAACTTACATGATTAACCCAGCATTCGTAACATTGTTCAATGCAAACCCTTAATGAGACTATGCATGCAATACTTTAATTCATTATAACACACATGTTCATACTTAGTACTAGCTCATTATACTCTTAATCAAAAGCCATTAATGATTCCAAGACTTACCACTTCTCACATGAAATAACGAATTTACACACTTAGCTTTTAACCCTAATCAACTTCCTATTTAAGTTCTGTTTACTTTTAATATTACTATTATTACGCATTCAATTAACATGTTACTCCCTTTAATGATTTCCACTTTGACCTAGAACGTATGAAAACTCAAACGGAAATTAACTTAACTCATGCATGTCCTTACGTAATTTTATTTACACATGTTGACCCATAATTACTCAAAATTACATATTACACCCTTAACATCTTTAATTATACGACCTAACCTTATATTATCAGATTTTACACTTTTAGCCCGAAGGTTTTAGAATTTACAAAACATACCCTTTAAGTTAAATACAATTCGAATGGCCCTCTAAGTATCCAAAATTACACGCTTACAACCCCCCATACTTATTTTTATACGTTTAGTACCTTTATTTTACTGTTTACAAAAATAACCTTTAAGTTTCATAATTAACAAAACCAACCCAAAACTTTTATGTGAAACCGAATAATGCATAATTCAAGTACAAGCCCTAAACCTAGGTTAAACCAATCATTACTACTGTATTAATGACCCTTAATCATAACAAGCAAACCATAATTTTTATAAACCCTAATCGTCCCTTTTTAAATCCTTTCCTTATTTATATACGATCGAACAAATAAAACCCCAAACAAATCACACAAGCTTCGAATCCATGGATATGTATTTTATACAGGTCGTATGTCATATAAGAGTCTTTAGAAAATTAATATCATGGTCCCAAAAATTATTATACGCTCATACGTTATTTTATACGCTTTTAGGGTTTTAATTCCAAATAAATTCCATACGACTTATTAATTATGCATGACTAATTTTTATGTGTTCTATATGACTTGTAGGACTGAAAATAATATTAGGAACATACCCTTGATGAGCTTTGGTCGTTAGAACAAAAGAAACCAAAAATCTCCACTCGCCGAAACCCTAATTGACCCAAAAACTAATCACGATCGAAACAGCACCTTAGAGCCTCGAACCAGATTTTTAACACCTTCTTTACCTTCAAACTCGTCCAAGAAAAATATCTCCAGGCCTTGGAAATCAGATGTCGAATTTTGGAGGGTTTTGGGAGTCGGTTTGGGTATAATCGCTATTAGGGTTAAAATATGAACCGTATATGTGTTTATATATGGTTTTATAGTTTTTCTTGTGGGCTTTATAATGTATTGGACTTAAAATAAATGGACTCTTAATTTTGTAAATTTATATTGGGCTTTTATTAATTAAATTCTTTTATAAAACAAATTAAATATACGCTAATTACATAAAATACAAAACGAATTTTATAAAATCATAAACTATAAAAATTACCTTTTAAAAAGTGTTTAATATTTATTTAGATCATGTGGGATATTTCTTAATAATTTTCTGAATTTACATAGCTTATTTGGTATTCTTTGAATTAATTATTCATACTTTTTGATTGTAGGGGTATTTTGATCTTTTTGTGAATTTTAGAAATTCAGGTATTACACCTTATGTTGTTTTAACTAAGGATTCATCATGTATATATTATATTGTGTATAAGACTAGTTGTTGCTTTTGTACAAGAACAAAATGAGCTGACAACAACAATATCTAATTGAGAGAGTTTAGATTATTGTTTTTATAAATGTTTTCGAATTATAAAGCATAGTGTTGTATAAGTACAAATGACGCTAGAGGATTATTAATACTAGTTGTAGTAAGATTTCATCTTTTATGATAAATCTGCTAACTAGTTATGCTCAACATAGAGCATTGCTGCATTACACATTAATGAATGAGAATACTTTACACTTTTAGAAACTGTAAAGATGACTGTCAGTATGTCGTTGACTTCTAATACCTCATGCAAGGTAGGGCGACATCTCCATACTATAACTCTTGCAATAGTATGAGCATATGAGATAAGACACTCATCTTATATTTCAAATCACTCACTATATGTGAAATTTGAAACAAGTATTCGGAAAGTTTACTTAGATGACTATTTAGTTTTCCTTTTAAAGAAAGGTTGAGAATGTTGGAAATATTAGGGTTCAACTTACTAAATGAGTTTCATGCATATATGTTTTAGTATTTTGATAATTGGGATTGATTGACAATTTTTACTTTATGATGAATAAAGATACTTGGTATTTGTTATTCATTCATATAATAATTGTTATCCTATATTTGCATGTTTAATACTTGAATAATTTTATTATTCTAAATATGTCCATTGTCGGTTAACAATATGGGAATTTTGTTATGTAAGGAAAATGTGAGTGTTGGTTATATTCTAACGAGAATCTGGATTGTTCCCGCCAAACTCATATGTATTCACTAGAGATGCATATTGGATTCCCCAACTTTCAAACATTTACTTTTGGATCCTTGTCATGAGTAAAATATTGAAAATGGTTTGTTATCTTCGTCCTTAGACTTGAGATACAAGCAAGTTCTATTATGTGTGGATATCATTTTTTGTAAGTATAAGCAAAACGCTATCTGAACAAGGTAGCTATAAAAGCTATATTTCGGAGTGATGTGAAGCATCCACAACACTTGTAGTCAATAAAGGATTTGTTACTCCACTTGATATGTGCAGAAAGATACCATGGCGTCTCTCCAGCATTTAATCGATAATTGTTTGGCAAAACCAAAGGGTAATGCAAGATGATTCTTGATTACATTTGGTATATCTGAATTATAATCTATAACGAGATTCTAAATGGTTAAATTATATGGAATGATTTAAGATCCATAATCCATGGTTTAAACGGTATCTATAACAAAGGATGATTAAAAGCAAGACATTAATAACCATGCTACTGAGAAGATTTTATGAAACTATATCTCAGACACTTTTAGTTAAAAAGCAAGTGAGAGCGTTTCTAGACGTTTCCGTCGTTAGTTTTGTGTGCCATTCGACACACCAACTCCCAAGTGGGAGCTGTTGGTTTGTGGGAGTTGTAAACACACATAAACGCTAAAAGTGTGTGAGCCTATTGGGGGCACACACGAATACATGAAGAGTACGTTTATTGTAAATTTAATATATGTAACTCGTTTATATTTATTAAATATATAATATGTTTCATAGAAAAATAAATGGTCGTTAATTATACCGTTAGTCGCTATAATTAACTAATAGGCTTTGAATAGTAATTGAAGGACTTATTAAGTTTGTAATCCAAACCCGTGGGGTGTGGGATAAATGAGCAGGCCATTGGAAGGATCTAGGAGGGGAGGAGTGTGTCGGTTTGATAAAAGTTATGGAGGTGATAGCTAAACTTGGAGGACAAGTTGTTAGGCTATATAAACACCTCATAACCCTTTCATTCGAATGACAGTTTTGAAAAATAAAACTCATACCGACTTCTTCACTCCGAAACTATTATCTTGCTTTCTTCGTTTGACAAAACACAAGGCAATACATTATGATTTTCATGTATATATATTAAAATAACTTATGCATGACTATATTTCCATGAATGAAATATTTAATATATAAGCCACTAGCCAATTAATGATTCTTTTACTTCATGCGGTCAGTAACAAATTCCTTTGCGGGATTCGAGTGTATGATGGTTAGATCTAAAAACAAAAACATCGTGTTCCGTTGTTTTATTCGTGAAGCAAGGACTAGCATCCTAACGTGCTCGTGTGACATGTAGTGTGAGCAACCGTAGATGCATCTATTTTAGATGCTTAGTTTCGTCTTGGTTTCTTGTTCCGTTACTAAAAATCAATTGCCAAGCAAGGTTAGGTTTTCTATATCTCTTTTAATTAATTAATATTGTATTAATTATTTGTTTATTAATTACGTGCTTAACATAATTGCAATAACTAGATCCTATATCCGCTGCGTACTCGTAGAGGTTAATTGGTTAACTTGTTCTAAAATCCCAAGACATATATCTAAAACACGACGACGGTACTGTGAGAGAAAATTTATGGTGGGGAAAAGTATCGTCGTCTACAATCTTATCATATTTGTACTCATATTTACACGCTTCTCTTCGGTAGAATGCAGAACATATAAGCAAATGTTGTGACTGAGGGTTATAATCTGCAATAAACTTCGCGCTATGGATCAAAGACTTCCATGCTTTTGAAACAGCTCTAAATTTAAGTAATGATTTGGTCGGAAGCCTTTTGATAATTTCCACTTTTAAATCAAATGGTATGTGATCTGACATTGTGATATGATGTTTGTGGCAGATTTTTTTAGGGTTTATAAAAATACGTAAATTGTGTATTTATAATAATACACGCAAATTGGGCCAGTGATATGAGTATTTGGGTTGGGCATCTAATCCGGATTTGGGCCAATTGGCTTTATTTATTTACTTTCTATTAGCAAAATGACTAGTTTATTGATGCAAAGAGTTGATAATCGGTAATGCTGACTGTTCACTCACTCCGTCAAAAGGAGAATATGCAGATAGAAAGTTTCGACTTAGTAGCATGCCAAAAGTAGAAGTATGCAATTGTTGTTATGCTATGACACATCCTTACTACACCTCTATCTTTACTAGATGAAACATGACGCGACTAATGAAACAAGCTAACAACTTATGCGTTGTCAAATGGCTTGGTTGATATGCCATTCATGCTTAAGCAAGTAAAAAAAAGGAAAACCATAAGTGTTTAAATGATGTTATCAATCATTTCAATAGTCCTATCTCTGTGTTTAGTCGAAGGTTCACAATTCACTATACTAGGTTTTTCTTTAGATTAATTCTATGTTATCGGATTTAGGCTCAAATAAGGTTTTTGTTGAGTTAGTTGTAGCTCTAAATAGTTAATAACTAGTGTTTCTAAAAAGAGTCGATTGCATTTTTATCTTTATTTTCGAAGGCACGAAGTTGCTATCTTTATGGGTCTCCACCTCATCCATTAAGCACATCAAGCAAATTTGGGTCCTTATCATCTCTTTTATAGAAAAGCACAAAGATCAGCAATGTATTTAAAATGTGGCAGCCTTTATTTTGCACATCGCACCTCAAAGATATGATGCACTATATAAGCAATGTTGGTATTATGTGTGCATGATGTGTTGAATATATGAAGCTAGAACATTTTGTTGCACCATCTAGTATGTGCAAGCTAAATATAACGAAATCATAAGTATACAACCAAATAATTTAATGTACCTTACGAATACTTATAAGGACAGAACCCACAGCATGATAATGGTTCAACTGTTCAAGAGTCATTTGTACAGCAAGAAAGCGATGTGAACGCAGCAGCAAAAAACCAGGACGAAGCAACAAAGATCCAAACGACAAGCCAAAGTGAAACTTGAACCGTATGGGAAGCCAATTCCCTGTCCTTATAAAGTACGTTAGGCACCCTGTAAAGTTGCTGGAGTCTACGAGCCAAGGCACTCGAGGATTGATACATTTCAAAAACGCAAACGTCGAATAGCAACAACTCGAGTTTGCAACGCAAGATGACGATATGTAGAAAACAAGTTTTGAGGTAGCAGCATTTTTATCTAGATGTATATTTGTGTTTCTCATGTGTATATTTCAAGATCCGATGATGGTCATATATACACTACTTGGCAAGGTTGATCATGATCACATTGATCAGGTGTGGTCATGTTCATGCATCGTAAATAGAGGAAATAGTGGATGGAAGTTTCCACTAAATCAACCCTCACTTCCTTTTACCAAGTCAACAGAAGTTAGTGGTACTTTACCGCATTCTAGCCTTAGGCTTGTACCTTATGCTGTTAGCCACTTAACCGTGTATAATCAGTTGCTAAATTAGCTGTAAAACTTACCAAACTCACTAATAATTCCAACATGATGAACATACAAACTTATATTGGTCATTATTCGCGAGACCCTTACACACGCATATAGCATGAGATACGTGAATAATATATATATAATGTATATATATTAAGATTACCTAACGGAAACGGTAAATGGGTTATTTACTTATCGAGCTTATTTAGGTAGTGGGGCTTAACTAAGACTATAAGTAAATAAACATTAAAACTGGATTCAACAAAATAGGCCGGTCAGCCCATTGTGGGCCTAAGCATGGCCGGCCATCCTTACGGATTTTGGTTGGCCTTTATCTATTTTTTGGATGTAATTATCTTGTTAGTCAAGATAATTACTTATTTTAATAGGGTATTATTTCTTATTTAAATATAAAGTTTATTTTTTATTTAAATATAGAGATTATCTATTTCACAAAATATACCTCTCTGGAGTTTGAAAATTAACTTATTTAAAATCCAGACCATCACAAAAAAACACATGCCTACCAAATTGCTAGCAACAACATAATCTACACATGAACACATTGAAAATCGTTTTTGGTGAAAATATACTGCATTGATTTAGATCAAAAAAATCCTTTGAAAATTACAACAGAGAGAAGGCAAACAGCCAGCCATCCATTGATAAACTACAATGAGATATGATGCACTGTATAAGTACTGATACCTATGTATGGATGAAAATATGGACATTATTCAATTTAGAAGAAAAGAGACATGACATTGTGCTCATTTATTTGACCATCTTTCTTAGCTCCCTATCGGTGCACCATATTTTGGCTCTGATTATGCTATAAACATGCAAGGCAGATGATGTTAGCAGATACTATTTATACTTTATCCCATCATTATTCCTGGTCCACAGCAGGCTTTATCCCATCATTATTCTTGGACAGCAGGACATTGTTTATTCTCGTTTAACCCATCTCATTGTATATAACCATCATAATGTAACGATTGAAGAGAGACAAAAACATACCTTTTCATGGTATCAGAGCGGTTACATCCTAAACCTAAAAATTTCCGCCATATCCTCCCCTCCCTACTGTTTCCGTCATAATGACAAACGCCAACATTCCTCCACCACCCCTTACCCTCACCCTTGTTGAAAAACTATATGCCGTCACTAACATCAACAACGTTGTTCCGGTAAAACTGAATATCGATGAGTTAAATTACTCATCTTGGTGTTATTTCTTCAAAATTCATTGTGATAACTTCGGTGTCCTAAAGCACATCGAAGGTGCAAGCGAGGCTGCGAACTCTTCTACTCCGACCACGCCAACTGATGAATGGAAGACCGCGGATTCTATCGTCAAGTCTTGGATATTTCTAACACTCGCTCCTACTCTTCAAGGTAGGCTAATAAAATTCAATCCCAAAACAGCTAAAGACGCTTGGGAACAAGTCGAAAAAATATTTATTGATAATAAGCGTACGCGTACAGTCACTTTAACAGGTGAGCTTCGCGTCATACAGATGGGTGATCTTACAGCGGATGCCTACTTCCGCAAAATAGAATCTATTGTTACGTTGTTGAACGATCTTGGGTCGTCCATGACGGATGACGATGTTGTCACCTACGCCATCAATGGCCTAAGTGAAAAATATGCTAATCTTGCAACCATTATTGCACATAAGGACCCTTTTCCGGACCTTAATACAATGCGGTCTATGGTGATCACTGAAGAGATGCGGCTTAACTCACACCCACAAGCTGTCTCCATAAACACGAGTAGCTCGGCACCCCAAGTACTTTTAACCGAGACTTCCAATGCCAATCGTGGCCAAGACTCGCGTACTCCACGTGTCAATCGCACAAACTCACCTCAGGTATGTCGCAATTATTCTCATGGATTTTGTAAGTGGGGAAGTGCTTGTAGATTCATACACAACTCTGGGTCACAAAATAATACGAGACATAATAATGGCATACATAATGCTCGTACACAATCTGGTCTTGGACTCAGTCACATAAACAACAATAATGGACAAAACCTTTTGGCTCTATTACAAGCACAACAACAAGTTATATCTCAGTTATCACAAGCTCAGGCATGTAATCCAGTCCAGCAGCATGCTTCATTATTGGGCCTCAGGCCCACACCTCTTGGTTTTGGGCTGTCTGGTCCACAGCAGGCCTCGCTTAATGCATTTGGGCTACCAGGTACTCCTCAACAACAGGTTACTACTAATGTATCTCCACAACATCAGGCACTTCTCGCTCAGGCAGTGTACGGTTCGGGTTCTCAGTCTTCTCCACATGGTCAAGAAGCGCTTCTCCCGCAAGCTTTTAATACTATGACACTTCAAGATCTCACCAATGCTAATTGGAACATGGACACTGGTGCGTCATCTCATCTTAACTCCTCTACTAATAGTTTAAGTACTATTTTAAATTCATGTATGTATCCATCTGTTCTTGTTGGTGACGGAAAATCCATTCCCGTCACCAACACGGGTCATAGCACTATATCTACTCCTCATCGAACACTTCATTTAAATAACGTACTCATTACACCTAATATAGTCAAAATTTTGATTTCGGTCAGACAATTTGTTCGGGAAAATAAATGCACTATTGAATTTGATGAGTTTGGTTTTTCTGTGAGGACTTTCTGGACCCGTCAAACTCTACTCTGATGTGACATCACGGGTGATCTCTATCCGGTCACATCTCCGTCTTATCCTCAAGCTTTTTTGGTCAGCCAACATACGTGGCATCAACGTCTTGGGCATCCGGGAAGTGACGTGCTACGTAATTTAGTTTCTAGCAATTTCATTTCATGTAATAAGACGAAGTCCCCCGTGCTTTGTCATGCTTGTCAACTAGGCAAGCACGTGAGACTTACTTTTTCGCTTTCTAAAACAATTGTTGAGTCACCTTTTGAGATTGTTCATTTGGATTTGTGACATCTCCCACTTCCGAGTGTTTCGGGCATTAAATACTATGTTTTGTTTTTAGATCAATGTTCTCATTATTTATGGGTGTATCCTTTACGAATAAAGTCTGATGCGTTGTCTAAATTTATTCATTTTCGTGCTTTTGTAAAGAATCAGTTTAAATGTGATATTAAATCCTTGCAATGTGACCATGGGGGTGAGTTTGACAACAACGCCCTACACCAATTATTTGCAAACAACGGTATTACCATTCGTTTCTCCTGTCCCAAAACATCACAACAAAATGGCAAATCCGAACGAATGATACGTACAATTAACAACCTCATCCGCACTCTTCTATTTCAAGCACACCTACCACCTACCTTTTGGGTTGAAGCACTTCACATGGCTGCATATCTTCTAAACATCTTACCCTCCACCGCTATTAACAATGAGATACCTCATACCCGTCTGTTTAAGACAACACCAAACTATGCGGACCTCCGTGTTTTCGGTTGTCTTTGCTACCCATATGTACACGCCACCCACAAACTTGAACCACGAGCTACTCCCTCTATATTCCTCGGATATCCCACCAATCACCGCGGTTATCGGTGTCTAGACTTAAACACGGATAAAATTATCTTGTCTCGTCATGTGACGTTTGATGAGACAATTTTTCTGTATGGGTCTATGACTCCTAATACCCCGCCACCTTATACCTTTTTAGACTCATCTCCTAATCTCATACAACAACACATACTACAAAATGTTAACTCTCCCACCTTACCAACACCACCACCATCTGCTGATCAAAACACGCCTACCACTCCACCTCCAACGACCCAATCCAATTCGGCCCAACCACCTACCACCCCTGTCCCTCAACACCATCCAACTTCTCCTACGCAGCCTACTACCACCAATACTACTGGTCAAAGTCCGCAGCCCATAACTTCACCTGTACAACAACCTATGCCTACTGTTCCTGCCATCGTACCACCAGCCAACCCCAATCCCGCCTCAACTCATCCCATGGTCACTCGCTTTCGTGTTGGTTCTAACCGTCCTACCCAACGTTTTACCTTACATGTGTCCACCATTTCACCACTTCCCAAGTCATACACCCATGCGCTTAGTGACCAAAATTGGTATAGTGCTATGCTAGATGAATATACCGCATTGATTAAAAATAATACTTTTATTCTTGTGCCTAGACCACCAGACGCGAACATTGTTCGTTCTATGTGGCTTTTTCGTCACAAGCATAATGCAGATGGGAGTCTTAATCGCTACAAGGCTCGCCTTGTGGCGAATGACAGTACACTACAGGTATTGATGTTGACGAGAAACTTAGCCCGGTTGTCAAACCAGCTACTATACGTACCATTCGAGTCTTGCTATTTCTCGACATTGGCCTGTTCATCACTTGATGTCAAGAATGCATTTCTACATGGTTTCTTATCTGAGACTGTTTATATGCATCAGCCTCCTGGCTTTCGGGATCCTCGCTATCCCAATCATGTTTGTCTTTTGCAGAGATCATTATATGGGCTTAAACAGGCTCCTCAGGCCTGGTTTTTGCGATTTGCTGCTTATGCTGCTCGAGTTAGGTTTCATCATAGTCGGTGTGACTCATCGCTCTTTATTTATCGACAGGGCTCGAACACTGCTTATTTATTATTATATGTTGATGATATAGTTTTGACCGCATCCTCAACTACTCTTCTACAGCAGGTTATTGCATCTCTTCATGCAGAGTTTTTCCATGACTGATCTTGGCCCTCTTAATTATTTTCTAGGCATCTCTGTGACGCGTAATACTTCCGGGATGTTTCTTTCTCAATCGAAGTATGCTACTGAGGTTCTTGAGCGTGCCAACATGGTCACTTGTAACCCGTGTCGGACACCTGTTGACACCGACACCAAACTAGCTGCTGATGGTGATCTTGTTTCTGACCCTACTTTGTATCGTAGTCTTGTAGGTGCTCTTCAGTATCTTACATTTACTCGGCCGGATATCTCTTATGCTGTTCAGCAGATTTGTCTTTTTATGCATATTCCTCGGGAGCCCCATTTTTATGCTCTCAAGCGGATACTACATTATATTCGAGATACATTGAACTATGGATTACAGCTATATTCGTCTTCGACCTCCTCTTTGGTGGCTTATTCAGACGCACACTGGGCTGGTTGCCCTACTACCCGCCGATCCACTTCAGGTTATTGTGTTTTCCTAGGCAACAATCTTTTCTCTTGGTCCTCCAAGCGGCAGTTCACACTTTCTCGATCCAGTGCTGAGGCTGAGTATCGTGGTGCCGCCAATGCAGTTGCTGAGACCTGCTGGTTACGTAACTTATTACGTGAGCTTCATACACCACTTTCTACGGCTACGATTGTTTATTGTGATAATGTGAGTGCTGTCTATCTCTCTTCTAATCCCGTGCAGCATCAACACACGAAGCACATCGAGGTTGACATTCACTTTGTTCGTGATTTGGTAGCTACGGGACATGTTCGTGTTCTTCATGTTCCGTCTCGCTATCAGTATGCAGACATCTTCACCAAAGGCTTGCCCACTGCTTTATTCAATGAGTTTCACTCCAGCTTGAGCGTTCGCCCATCTCCCGCTCCAACTGCGGGGGCCTGTTAGCAGATACTGTTTATACTTTATCCCATCATTATTCCTGGTCCACAGCAGGCTTTATCCCATCATTATTCCTGGTCCACAGCAGGCTTTATCCCATCATTATTCTTGGACAGCAGGACATTGTTTATTCTCGTTTAACCCATCTCATTGTATATAACCATCATAATGTAACGATTGAAGAGAGACAAAAACATACCTTTTCAGATGCAGCATACGAAAAGGACAAGCAAAGATACACGGAAATTATGGAATGGCAGCTCATTACTAGTATTTATATTTCAATTCAATCAGACAATTCAATAGACTTTTTCAGACAGTCAAGCTAGTCTTAACATCACAGATAGCATTGTATGTTGCAGCCTCGTGCTGTAATAAAGAGACGCTGAGTATCCAGAGAAATAACAAAAAAAAAACATATTGTAGTAAAAATTATGCAACAGTTGAATTGTGGAAGTCAAGGAGTGATGGTTTCTTTTTAGAAAGATTCAAACCCATAGCTCATATATGCTAATTTATTACAAAGTCAATGGCCGGCTTTGTCGAAGATCAGTCATACAGAGATGGTCCATGATCCTGATAGATTAAATATATGATCAATCAAGAATGAGATAATGTAATGAATTAAATTAGGTGCTCGCGTAAAAGTTCTTAACAAAATATTGCAAATTGCAATATAACATATCAAATATTTCTCTTAGAACTTGAAAAATAAAAGCTATGGTGCCCAGCGAATATTGGCTTTCATCCTCTAAATGCAAGAATAATAGGAATAGAAAAATATTAACTTATTACCGTCTCAAAACTTGCTTCAAAGCATAAATTAATGTGGCATGTAATTTTATGGAAAATATAACATTGATGCATCTACAAGCTCAAACGATTCAAAGAATAATATGACTAGATTAAGCTGTTATTCAAACAACTGATTTGCCATTAAATATCAGATTTCTTGTTTTGAAATAAAAAAGCATCCAACGTAAGTAACTAAACCTTGGATTTCTAATAAAAATCATTTAATGTACATATTTGGCTGATCAAGCAGTAGTAGTGATTCCTTGTAGGAGCTCACAAACAATGAACCGTAATAGTTTCCAGAAATCCCAATTCTATTCATGCGTTCTGATCCAGGTACACAAGCTACAAGCATGACTGAATCATGATCATCATCACCTCTTATGTCCATTATAAGTTCTCCATTATTTCTAAATCCGAGTATTCTCCTTAGATACACATATGGTAAGTTAATAGTAAATATCTTCGTAAATGATTTAGAAACACTATTGTGAGTATTGTCCATGATCCATACTTTATAAACTTCTCTATTAGAGTTAAAATCGCATTTAACCACGGCAAGAGACTCCCTTAGTTTATATATGGGACTATCAAATAAGAATCTGTCGCTATTGTCAAATGCTAACTTATCTGGGAGGTATATTTGATTAAATTCTTCACTTGTCAAATCAAATGAAATAATCATATAACTAAATCCCTCATGCGACTCAATCAGCCGTTCATCAAACGAAAACGAATATATAACCCCGTTGATAACTACCGGTTTCTTACCCCATCTGTACTCAAACCATTTATTAGGAAACTTACTAAGTGGTTCTCTCCACACTCTTGACCTTAATGTAAAAACCTCAACTTCGTATGAGCAGAAATTAACTCCCAGCCTGTTAATCTTAACAATCTTAGGTTCATTAGTGTCACGACGAACCCCAAAACCAATAAAAGATCTAACTAACAAATTAGGCACAACAACATCTACCGATTTTCTGATAGACGGATTCCATATAGCTGCCACGTAATCTAATTCATGTGTATCTGGATAACAACACAACAAGCAAAACAATCCGTGAGATTAACCAATTACATCTCTGAACATATTAGCATCACACGACAGCGGGAAAGTAAGTGAAAACTTATGTTGGGGAAAAGTATCACCGTCGATAATCTTAAAATATTTGAACTCTAATCCTAAACCATCTTTTCTGTGGTCTTCGGTTCTTATAAGCAAATTCTGTGACTGAGGGTTATAATCAGCAATAAACTTGGCGCTACCGATCAAAGACTTCCATGCTTTCGAAACACCTCTAAATTTAAGTAATGATTTAGTTGGAAGCCTTTTGATGATTTCCACTTGTCAATCGAATGGTATGTGATCTGACATTGAGATATGATGTTTGTGGCAGAATTTCTTTAGGGTTTTTTAAAAATAGGTAAATTTAGTATTTATAATTTTGTTTCTCGTGAAAATTATATATAGGGCAAATCGCATAAAAGTGTACTCTACTTATACCCGATTTCAATTTAAGGTACTCTACTTATTTTTTCCCAATTTAATGTACCCAACCTTTTTTTGGTTGCAAATGTAGACAATCAATAGGTTAGCAGGTTACCTTCTTTTTCTGACTGATATTCCGACGACCAATTTTTCCAGAAACAAATCTTTCCAGTAACATAACATAAGTTTTTGAAACATAAAAAAAGTTGTCTAGCATATATGTCAAACTCAAACAATTATAGACTCGTTCTTTCAAAAAATTATTACACATAAGATAGAAAATATGTGAAAATTTTACTTTACTTTAATAATAAGCAATTAATACGAGAAGCTACAAAGGTACCCACAAGCTAATAAGCCATGCCATACTATAAAGTATGTATAAATAAGCTTTAGTTTGTCGTGGTTTTAAATACTTTTAAGTGTTTAAGAAGCTGCAAATATGGAAGTAGCAGTGGAGTATCAATGACCCAAAATTTATTCAGTTTAGAGTATCAACGTCGAAAAGATTTGTAGGTGGAAAAATAGGTCGCCGGAAAATCATGTGGAGAAGATGGTGACCTGCTAGGTGACTTGCTAACCTATTGATTGTCTACATTTGCTAACAAAAAAAAGTTGGGTACATTAAATTGGGAAAAAAAAAGTAGAGTACCTTAAATTGAAATCAGGTATAAGTTGAGTACACTTTTATGCGATTTGCCCTTATATATATATTAATGGGAGTATATGAAACGGCGACAAAACATGTCGTTTGGGGCTGCGTTAGTTTCTTTCAGTCCAAATAGCTGGCCCGTTTTTCTTTTTTTGGCCCGGTTTCCAGTTTTATCCGCTTCGTTTTTGTACGTGTACACAGCAGTGATACGTGGCGGTAGATTGGGTTTCTCGCTTCTCAATAATCGCCGTTTCAAATTTTCTCTGCTTCGTCGCGTTCAAGAGTCGTTTGCGGATTTCGTGTTACCTCCAATCATAGGTGTTCGGTTTCAGGGGTCTTTAGAGTGAATTTGAATTGTGTTTTTTTATGTGTTTTTGTTATTCAGTTTGTAGGAAAGAGTGGCTGATGATGATGAGATTGTTGATGACGATAATTGCTTCACCGCCCTAAGGTGCGGTTTCTCTTGCAATTTATATCTTTAATTTCTTTAGTTGTTCTGATTTTTTGGAAAATGATTATGTAAGTTTTACTGTATTGCTTAAAGTTCGTTTGATTCAACAAACCATATTCATATCATGTTATTGTTATTAGGTTATTAGCTTGCCTAAGATCAAATATGAATGCCTTATCCAGGCAAACACCCTGATTTGTTTGCCTATTTTAGGAACATGAGGGGCCAGGTCATTGCTGGAGCCGGCGCTGGCATCGCACTCTCCTTTTTGGCAACTCCAGTTGAGTTGATCAAGTGGAGGTTAGTGAATTAAAGATTACCACTTCCCTATATCACATGTGGTAACTTCCAATTTTGTTGCTTTAATTTTTATCAAAATTCCCAAAAACAGGACTTGTAGACAAAGATTGTGCCAGCTTAACTAACTGTAAAAGCATCTTTTGCGGTTCAGCATCACAAAAGTTAACGTGATGTTTTCTGCTCCTCATGAAAAATTGGGTTCAACGGCATTCTCAAGAAGGTTAAGGTAATGTCTTCCGCTCTCCAATTTATAACAGCTTATTTATTATTATTTTTTTGGGCGTACGCAGACGGCATAAAGCTTTCAGGGGAGTTTATGAGGGGTTTGCTATGATTAGAGTTAATAGAGAACCTGTGACTTATATGAATATAGGGCAAACTTTGGATATTCCGGTTTTATGATACTTCATAGCTTATCTTTCTTCGTCGTCCTTATTCTTTCTGTGACTTACTTGCATAATTAAGTTATTCATGGTTTATTGCAGGTTAACATCTTGACACATGCCTATCGCTGAATTTCCTGGTAGTATAGTACAACATGTTGCGTTGGCAACTCAGAACGAAACGATGGTATACTCTTATGTCTATATACTGATAACCGTTTTACATGCTATGTTTACGTTTATGGTGTCTTTGAAGGGTTTCGGGAATTGATAGTCTTTTAATACTTTATGTTTCTTTTTCTAGCATTTGTAACTGGACCCCAGATTCCGGAATATTATACACCGTCTGAAGAGTATGTGGTTGGTTACGGGCCTGCACACACTCACTTTCATATTGCTGGTATGTTTGGTCTTTTTCTTTTCCGGGTCTTTATTTCTGTTTTGGCATTCATGCTGATACCCATTTTTGACGGTATGGTCTATGCGCCAACGGGGTGGTAATCATAACAATGTACCTGTTGATAATGCTATGGACGCGACGTCATCGAATGCCATTGCCGGTGAAGATGGTTGTTTGCTTCAACGTGATGTGCCACGAGGTCTAATCTGTTAATATTATCTCATTGTTTTGTATCTTCATGCATTTATCTTTGTCTCATATCATGTCACCATTATTTTATAGTTGTAGCTACACTGTGCTCTGCGGGATACACTCACCCAATTGTTGGTGGAGTTGGACAACATGTAGCAGTGGCATGCCAGCAAACTTCAGAAACAATGAACGTATCGGATGCAGGTTTATGGCATCTGCCAGATCTAGCCACTGGTACACTGAACGAAACATCTTCAGGTATCAACACATTTTTACTATTTCAGAGTTATTGTGTATGCTTACGCTGCCATTTTCTATACTCATACACTATCCGGTTTATGTTGATGCTTCAGATATAAATATCGACAGAGAGAGAACACTACCTGCGTCGGTGGCTAGCACCTACGTAGCGCGACCGGATGCTGTTAGTATGTTATCTTGCAACTTTGTTCTTAATTGAGTTTCACTTTCCGTCAACTGCGTTTTTTTTTAGTCCCTTATACGGTTTATGTTTATGCTTCATGTTTTACGTTTTTTGGATGATTAAATGATAGAACATTGCTTTATTTGGGTTCAGGATACATTGGATGAGTGCTTGATACAAATGGGCTAAGCGAGGATGGAACAACGGCTTTATGAGCTTACAACGTCAGCCATGGCGGGTGTGTGGTCCCGCTACTGTATTCGTAAACTTTTTAGACACTCGCTCAGGTTGCAACTCAGTCTCATTTGTTTTTGAAAGCATTACGATGGATGGGCGTGCTACGGGATAATGAAGAACTGCTCACGTTCAGGTAGACGAGGCATTGCATTGTTTATCTTGGCGGGGCAGCGTATGGTTAGTAGCTTATAATGGCAGCTTATAAGCTAGACCTAAGAACTATGGCAAGAAGAAGTAAGGTAATATGATTCTAGATTATTTCTTTTATAAGTTATCATTCGAATAAAAATGTGCAATTATTATATTTAACAAAACAAAAGCATATCGAACCTTCGTTCTTTTTTTTTTTTTTTTTTTTTTTTTTTTTTTTTTGGTTCTTTCATTCCAGTTACCAGGGTTCATCTCGGACAGTGCCCTTCTTCATGGAGTGGATGCGAGGAGCCTGCGATCTTATATTCTTTAACAGTAATTTAGGACACGAGCTACTCAACTGCAAATGTCTTAATAATATGTAGCTCAGTATCCAAAGTGTTATGTGCAAGTACTGATTTTAAGGTAAAGTTTCAACCTTATTATCATTCCAGATTTAAATCCGTAATTTGTTTTTGAAAACATATTTGATCAATCTTTTGTTTTATATGGACCAATGTTTGGTGCCCGGTTTAGATAGCGAACTACTGTCAACATGGGTTTGGGTCATTTTATTTTATTCTAAGGACTCATGACTCTTAAGTTGCGTTTATATGGTATAATAATATAGTATAATCGTTGTGATCGTTTTTTTGTAGGCGTTGCTATTGGAGGAGATGTCTTTTCCGGTTCTACTTTCTGTGATCATATCTTGCGATTCAGCAAAACTGGACATGTATATGTTACCCCTTCCATTAATTATACCAGATAGAAAAAGAGATAAGATTAGCAAATAAAGCTTTTGTGTGTGACCGTTAGTAATACATCATGCCACTTAGCTACTGAAAACGAAAAAAAAACAAAAGAAACTGAAAGATCAGATAAATGTGAAGGACCCAAGCTTACACTTTAAATGCAATTTTCATCACACCTTTGCACTAGTAGGGAGTTGAACCCGGGTATGAAACATAGTAGGGTGCTATTCTACCACTAGACAACTGGTCCTTTGTGTTAGTAAACAATATTATCTTTGATTACTTTGTTTACAGTGCATTAGATATTAATCTTTACTCTATTATTATGTTTATGGATAATGATCAGCCCAAGTTGAAACTCAGTATATTAGAACTAAAGATATATGAGATAGTATTTTACAACTGTAGGTTGTGGATTACTTCGACCAAGAAGACGAAACACCAGCAGTTTACCGACAGAAAAGATAAATAATATGCACAAGTAAGTTTCCCTAATCGTTTGTTTGATTAGTTATTGAAAGAATGCGTACATGACCCCTCCCCCCTCACCTCCTTCTTCTAGAGATGAGGGGGAGATAAACCGGTGTGTATAACCCTTCCCCCCCATCTCCTTTTATAGAGATGAGGGGGAAGAACAACCGACTCTAACACTGTACCTATATCGGCTGTGAGAAAAGAATAATACAGACGTGTTGGACATCTCGGCTTGAGATGCAAACCGACCAAACGACGTGTACGCGTTAACGACGCGTACGCGTTATTGATATTCTAGAACTAGATGACTAATGGAGGCTTACTCTTGTAGGCTAAGATAAAGACTAAATACAACAATTTCCACCTTAGGATTTATATTAGCCAACACCAACACTTAGCAACTCCAAGCAGTGTTGTAACTTGAGTCCAGGTACCACCTTCGTCAAGGCATCCGCAACATTGTGTTCAGTACCCACCTTCAGAGCTTCAACCGTCTTTGCTTCCAAGACTTCTCTGATAAAGTGATAACGCACATTGATGTGCTTAGTCCTTTCATGAAAAACATGATACCGCGATAAGTGAATCGCGCCCTGATTATCACAATTAACTGCCACATTGTTAAGCTCCACGTCCAATTCTTCCAAGAGTCCCCTTAGCCAAATAGCTTCCTTTACAGCCTCCGTAAGTGTCATATACGCCGCTTCAGTTGTTGACAAAGCCTCCATGTGCTATATCATAGCTTCAGAGCTTCCTGTACATCTATTTGTAATCCACGATCAAACCCATCCAACATACCCACATCTGCAGATGCTATGTCAGGTCTCGTGCAGACCACTTGATACTCCCGGCTTCTAACCACATATATATACATGACCACTTACCATCCTTTTCCACATCACAGTCCCCTTATAGACTACCCTCCAACGACAGTATGGAGTGTCCCTCCAACAAAGTTTGTACCAACTTCTCATTGTGAACCCTGGACTGTGACCCCCTCAGAGTATTACCACTCTGATCCCTGACGATCTCCATACCAAGTATATTTCCCTTTGCTTTATCCAGCAATCCCTTGGTAACCCAGATCTCAGCCTTGCATCCGCAAGAAAAACCATACCATCTATATAGAGAGATAGATGTATGAAAATACCTGGTGTATACTCCCATTAATAGTCGTTGCTGTCGTCACTGCTTTTCCTGCAACCGTTGCTGAGCACACACATATTTGACCGAGTAACCATATCTTCTTTCAATCCAACCTTCCACTTGGAAATTATCTCACAAGCAACTGTATCATTGAAAGTCAATGACTCATGTGCGTATATCTTCTCCACTACAGCAACTGCAAAAGTAGCTTCATTACTGTCTTCTCTATACCTGTTTAGTTCCCGTGCTGAGTGTTGCTCCCTATCACGTGTTGAATGATAGTATATCAAATCCTGAGTTTTTACTTCCTGTGAACCAACTACCTGACCGACATTCCCCTGAGGTTCCACCTCAAAAGTATGATCCCCTAGCGGTTCCACCTCAAACCCAACTCCATGCAACATCTGCACTGAACCTGTACCTACACCAGAACCAATGAAAGTTTTCTTGTATTCCCTACTTTCATTGAAAACCATATTCCTGTAAAGCACTCCCTTTGAAGTAACGTCATTTAACCTCCAAAGCTGATAACACACCATACCTTCACGGTATCCCAGGAATATGCACTTGACCTCAACCGGTTCAAGCATCCCTTGCTTAATACTAGCAAGCCAACCAAATAACCCAACATATCTATAAGCTTCTTGAATCCTATCGCTGATGATGGTGACTTATTCACTAGATATGTAGACTTGGTTGTATCCTCTGCCCAAAAAACCTTGGACAGACCAGACTGAATCAGAAAACAACGTACCTTAACCAAGAGTGTCACGTTCATCTTTTTAACCAACCCATTCTGCTGTTGTAACCCTGCAACACCCAAATGTTTGGCGACCCCACTCTTTATACATCGTTGTGTAGACCTCTGATTTACAAGACACAAGAAAAGTACCTTTCTTGATCGTCCTTCCAGTCTGAGATTCTCGTAACTGCTTCCTACCCTTCAATGTCTTCCCGGTCATTGCCTGACCGTCCAGGGTATATACGCAATTAGCCTTCCTTGTTACTGATAAAACCACCAGCGAACCCTTTATAACCTTGAATTTTCTTAACCCATGTCGATAACTACCTCGACCACTTGAAAATCCAAGAACCTTTGAAAAGAATCTTTGCAATACCCGACACCTTTGAAGTTCAAAACCTGAATCTTCAAGCACCTTGTGTCGATCGGTTTAAAAACCCAAACCGAAAAAACCCTTGAATGTTTCTACACCTTGTCGTAACCTCGAAAAATGAAACCCTTCAAGTAAACCTTGACAAAGACTACTTTCAAATACAAAACCCTTGTTGCTCGAACGAGCACCAAGACCTGCTGTCCAAACCCGGAATAGCAGAAACCCTTTTCAGTTGATACCGTGTACCAAGCAAAAAGTCCCGACACTTTTCGAAGTCCTAAAACCGAACTCCAAAGAAACCTTGTGTCGTACTCCCTTTTGTTGTCAAACATGGTAGCCCAAGCAGAAAAACCTTCTGCTCCTTCCAGAAAATGAAAACCAAAAGACCCTATTTAAGCGTCTTTATTTGTCATAACCCGAAATCACCAGTTCCATCGAATTTTTTGATGTCAAACTTGGCTCTCGTCATTCTTTAAACCCTTTATTAATTTGCTAAACCTTGTGATAAAATCCCCACAATCACAAAACAATAAAGTCTCTTGTGCAATACCCTCTTAATTAATAGCCTTTATTATATTACCAAAGTATTAATATAATAAAAATACTTTTGCCTTTTAAATAAAATATCAACCACCTTCATTTGTTTATCTTTTGTTTTTCTCCTTGTCGTGACACACCAAAAGACCAACCACAAAATGATGTCTTCACTTTATATAAAGTAATGTTATTCACTTTATATAAAGAATCTTTACCTGCTCCTCTTTTTGATGTCTTTGTCTTTTTAAAAGACAACTTGTTCTTGTTTTCTTCTTTACCTTCTTCTTCGAACGAACCAGAGAAAAAAAAACAAAAACGATTGTCTTCTTCTTCAGGTAACCTGAAAAACCAAACGTTGGTTGTCGATTACCTGGTAGCCCAAACAGAAACACACCCTTCTGCTCCTACCAGGAACCGAACAGCAAAGACCCTTCAAGATCGATCGATCCTAGTATACCAGAAAACTTCGAGAACCAAAGCTCTTGATACCACTTGTAGTATTCGACAACCTACAACCTGGTTACTAGCACGGATTATTTCGACCAAGAAGACGAAACACCAACAGTTTACCGACAGAAAAGATAAATAATATGCACAAGTAAGTTTCCCTAATCGTTTGTTTGATTAGTTATTGAAAGAATTCGTACATGACCCCTCCCCCCTCACCTCCTTCTTCTAGAGATGAGGGGGAGATAAACCGGTGTGTATAACCCTCCCCCCATCTCCTTTTATAGAGATGAGGGGGAAGAACAACCGACTCTAACACTGTACCTATATCGGCTGTGAGAAAAGAATAATACAGACGCGCGTGTTGGACATCTCGGCTTGAGATGCAAACCGACCCAACGACGTGTACGCGTTACCGACGCGTACGCGTTATTGATATTCTAGAACTAGATGACTAATGGAGGCTTACTCTTGTAGGCTAAGATAAAGACTAAATACAACAACAAGTGTTCTTATATTAAGACGAGAACTTATTAGAAAATCGTTATAGTCGTTCGTGTATATAGCGACTGAAATATTTATGTTACTGTATTTTAGGAAAAGACGATTTTATGTCTGACATGACCTTGACTTCTTTAAAACAGGGACAAGATTTGTGGCAAATTAACTAACTGCCAAACAATAATATGCCAATTATTTTACTTATATCTTTGTTTGACAAAAAAGTGTTTGGCAATATAACATCATATGCGGATTTTCTTGAGTAGGTATGCCGATAAATATAAAATGGCCCGCCGCAACGCGGCGGCATCGTTGCAATCCTTGTTTATATAAATACATGGAAATTGGGCCAGTGATTGGAGTGTTTGGGCTGGGTATCTTATCCGGCTTTGGGCCAATTGGTTTTATTTATTCATTTACTAGAAAAAAAAATGACTTGTTTATATATCTTTGATGCAAAACGTTGATAATTGGTAAGTGGAGATGTAGATAGCAAGTCTCGACTTGTAGCCTGCGGAAAATAGAAATATACAATTATGGTTATGCTATGACACATCCTTACTACCCCTCTATCTTTACTAGACGAAACATGACATGATTAATTAAACAAGCTAACAACTTATGCGATGTCACTATGGATTGGTTGATATCCTATCCCTGTGCTTAGTCGAAGATTCACAATTCACTATATTGGGTTTTTCTTTCGATTAATTCCATGTTATCGGATTCAGGCTCAAAAAAAAAAGTCGATTGCATTTTTTTTTTCGAAGGCACGAAGTTGCTATCTTTACGGATCTCCACCTTATCCATTAAGCACATAAAGCCAATTTGAGTCCTTTATTTATCTCTTTATTGATCTCGGGACGCCTTTATTTTGCACATCGCACCTCAAAACTGACTCCTTATAGACATATAGTTCTCATACATAGACACGCTCTTGTGTTTTTCTAAATCGGTTGTGTTGCTCCTTTGGATTCATTAATTATGTTTTCGATGGTTCAAAAATGACTAACTCATGGTACGAGTAATAAGACCTCATGAGTAGCTTGGTAGAGTCAATTATGTAGCCATAAGGGCGAACAAAGTTTCTATTTCACAAAATATACCTCCCCGGAGTCTGGAAATAAACTTACTTAGAATCCAGACCATCACAAAAAAAACACATGCCAACCAAATTGCTAGCAACAACATAATCTACACATGAACACGTTGAAAATCCTTTTTGGCAAAAATATATTGAACTTATTTAGTTCAAGAAAATCCTCTGAATTACAACAGAAAGAACGCAAACAGCCAGCCAACCATTGATAAACTACAATGACATATGATGTACTGTCTAAGCGATACCTGTGTATGGATGAAAATCTGGACATTATTCAATTTAGATGAAAAGAGACATGATATCGTGCTCATTTATTTGACCATCTTTCTTTGCTTCCTATCGTTGCACCATGTTTTGGCTTCTGATTATGCTAGACAAAAGGCGAATACAGCTTACAAAAAGGACTAGCAAAGATACATAGAAATTATGAAACGGCAGCTCTCAGTACTAGTATTTATATTTCAATTCAATCAGACAATTCAATAGACTTTTTCAGACAGTCAAGCTAGCCTTAACATCACGGATAGCATTGTATGTTGCAGTCTCGTGCTGTAATAAACAGACGATGAGTATCCAGAGAAATAACAAAAAAAACATATTAGAAAGTCAGTTGTATCTGCTATTATGCAACAGTTGAATTGTGGAAGTCAAGGAGTGATGGTTACTGTTTAGAAAGATTCAAACCCATAGCTCATATGTGCTAATTTATTACAAAGTCAATGGCCGGCTTTGTAGAAGATCATTCATACAGATATGGTCCATGATCCAGATAGCTACTACTACATAAAACGTTAAGAAGATCGGTTGAAAACCCTCAAAAAGATCGGTTATGAACCGCTCTATACAAGGGTGATCTTTTTGAGCGAATCACAAATAGATTGGTTGAAAACCGATTTGACTGATACAACAAATAGATCAGTTGATACCTTAGAACCGATCTATTAAGTCAATTTTCAAAAAAAAAAATAATAATACTCCAATCAATAATTGAAACCCATATTTTCTCGAAATTTCTGTTCAATCAAATACATTAATATTCCAACACATATGTGTTCAACCGAATAATCATCTTACAATACGAAACCAAATGGCTTGAAAAATACAACCCCGTTTGACTATGCCGGAACAAAGAACATAATTCGAATGATAATAATTGTTGTATAGCTTGTTACTACGTGTATCCCCTAATCACCTATGTTACTACGTGTATCCCCTAATCACCTGTGAGAAATGGTAAATGCACCGGTGCACTGATGTTGCAATCCCATTCAACTTCCGCCTTCCGCCATGATGGCTTTGAATATATCAATCAACTGTCAAAAGGAGAACAAACAATGAGTTAATGATGGTTACCTTCAAGTAATGAGCAAGATAAAGTAACATGCGTATTAAAACAAAGTCGTGTAGACATCAACAATATATCAAGAATCTGGCATCAAACTATGGCAAGAATAACAATAGACAAAATCCATGGCATTCCAATAGCATTACAGTAGCAACTTCCATTACAATTACAGTAGCAAATTTAAAAAACTGCACACAAGAAAAATATGGCAAGAATAAACATTCCATGGCAAGAAAAACTGCAGTGCAGCATGTTTTGGTTACAAAGTGCAGTTACAGTTAGGGGTGTTATCGGGTACAAAACATCAACCTGCACCAGATTAATTAATATAAGTTTCTAAGATGTTGACACTGCATTTTAGCATAATTAAGATATAATATCATGGCTGAATCAAATTTGAACCATTGTATACTTGCAACAGCAGTCTCATTACAATAATAAGCATCAAGTTTTCCAAAGTCAGCAATCTTAAAACTTCAAGTAGGTAATTTGCATGAGAGTATATGTACTACAATGATTAGCATTTTGTGTTTTTCTACATTTAAACAAATACATTGATTAAAAGGCTTGTTTAATAGTCTATAAAATGAACTTGACATCCCATCTTGCACATCTTATATCCATGATATAAGATATACTTGTATCTAACTCTTCCAAAACAACAAAGTAAACGAGTACACATCAACAACAACACATTGCATGTAAGTTACAAACATCACCGCAAAGTAATAATTCCATAATATAAACATCCAGATGTGTAATTAATCCATAAACATGTGCACTATCGGCAATAACATTTATTATCTAACCCGAACCCGACCCGATAACACTATCGGGTTATCGGGTTCGAGTAAAAAAAGCCGACAAGGTTTTTAAACCCGATTTAACCCGACCCGATAAGCTTAATCGGGTTCGGGTTGGGTCAACCCGACCCTACTGACAGTCCTAGTTACAGTAACCATTGGCCATTACAATAGTATAGCAGCCAAATCAAAAGAATTCCATTATAAAGGACAGCTAAACAGCTATTGCCACATTGGCCATTACAAAGCACAAGTTCAAAAAAAATCCAAGACAGGTAAAACAGCTATAGCAACTTAAACAACACAAGTTCCATAACTTCCATTCCAATCATGCTGCAACATATAATAATAATAGTAAAAAATAAGGATTGTTTAGGGTTGCTCAACTTTAGCTTATGTTAAGCACTGTGAATCTGACATAAGCAATTTATCAAGCACAACCTATTCCATTAAATCAAAAATCCATAAATTAATTAAGAATATACAAACATAATCAAACCATTATGTCAAAACCCTATCTCAAAAAGAGCAAAATGTTAGTAAATAAACAGATATAAATTTTAAATTAAAAGATGGGAATTGCGAAATAACCTGAATATAAGAAATTAACTAAGGAAATTGTCTTGGTTAAACGATTTGGCTCGGTGAGACTGATGGTGAACGGCGGCGGCTAATAATGAGGTGAGGAGAAGGGTTGTGATTAAGTGGAAGTAAGAAGCAGGTTAGGGTTAGAGGTGTATGATGTTGTTAAAAGCGATGTGTGAAAAGTTGAAATAAATTGTTTTGGTAAAGTAGCGGGTTAATGAAAAGTTGAAATGGAAAAGCCCGCTTGAGTAAAATCACAAACAAATGGATCGGGTTTTTTCTTATACCACCGATCTTTTTTAGTAAAACCACAAACAAATGGGTTTATTTGGTAACAACTGATCTATTTGACACTCCCCACCCTTATGTTACTCAAATAGATCAGTTTTTAGCAAAAGCGATCTTTTTGAGGTGATCTGAATGAGCTTTTGTGTAGCGATTAAATATATGATCAACCAAGAACGAGATAATGTAATGAATTATATTAGGTGCTCGCGTAAAAGTTCTTAACAAAGAGATTGCAAATTGCAATATAACATATCAAATATTTCTCGTAGAACTTGAAACATAAAAGCTATGATGCCCAGGGAATATTGGCTTTCATCCTCTAAATGCAAGAATAAAGATTAGAAAAATATTGACGTTCCACCTCTAAAATTTCTTCAAAGCATAAATCTATACTACTTATAATACACGAACGCACCTCACTCTTAATTTTAAGACGTACAAGAATTAAGCATGGTTTACAACACTTTAATGCACCCAATTTTTAGAATTACAACAAAGTAAGCATATTGTACAACAAAATAAAGCGTGGTGTCATTTTAAGACCAAAATTCTATCAAACAACATTAATGCTATTAAAAACACCCATTCACCAAAAATTACAACCATTTAAGCACAATGTACAATAGCTGCAACCAATTTTCAGATTTACAACAGAATAAGCATAGTGTACAACAAAATAAGCATGATATAATTTTCAGACTTATTTTCAAACTTACAACATGAATGCTATTAAAGTGGTCAATGTTATTAATGACTATAATGACTACTACTTACAAGAAAAGAAACATAGTGTACAACACTTTAATGCACATAATTTTCAGACGTATAAGACAAGAAGCATAGTGTACAACAAAACACCACATTAATGCTATTTAATGTAGTCAATTATTTAACTGGTCAATAAATACAATTAATACAGCTATTAAAACACCCCTTACATAAGAAATACAAATTATCAATCATATTGTACAACCAAATTAAACACAATTCCTGCATTAAATTTCACTACTACAAATAATAAAGCACATTATACAAATATTCAAGTCCGAACGGGCAACGGGCCAAATGGGCTTGACCAAACGGGCTCGAGCCCAAGCAGACACGGGCCAACGGGTTCGAGCCAGAACGGGCACGGGCTATACGAAATTCTTGATATCCGTAAATTTATTTTTAAAAAGAACATAATAAACTAAAATACATTATTCATCGAAAAAATTTATTTCAGGGTAACTGCCGCTGCAACGCGCGGGTACCCTGCTAGTTAATAATTATGTGG
This sequence comes from Chrysanthemum makinoi, assembly GCA_910596185.1. Lineage (NCBI taxonomy): Eukaryota > Viridiplantae > Streptophyta > Magnoliopsida > Asterales > Asteraceae > Chrysanthemum > Chrysanthemum makinoi. The sequence continues at coordinate 298,758,590 of OU343217.1, read as the reverse complement.
CATGTAATGTTATGGAAAATATAACATTGATGCATCTACAAGCTAATACGATTCAAAGAATAATATGACTAGATTAAGCTGTTATTCAAACAACTGATTTGCCATTAATTATCAGATTTCTTGTTTTGAAATAAAAAATCACCGAACATAAGTAACTAAACATGCATAACAGAAATAAACCTTGGGTTGCAAATAAAAATCATTTAATGTACATATTTGGCTGATCAAGCAGTAGTAGTGATTCCTTGTTCACAAACAATGAACCGTAATACTTTCCAGAAATCCCAATTCTATTCATGCGTTCTGATACATGTTCACAAGCTACAAGCATGACTGAATCAGCATCATCATCATCTCTCATTCTTATTATAAGCTCACCATTATTTCTAAATCCGAGTATTGTCCTTAGTGACACATATGGTATGTTAATAGTAAATATTTTCTTAAACGATTTAGAAACACTATTGTGAGTATTGTCCATGATCCATACTTTATAAACTTGTTTATCAGCCTTAAAATCGTATTTAACCACAGCAAGAGACTCCCTTAGTTTATATATGGGACTATTATGTAAGAATCGGTCATTGTCAAATGCTAACTTATCTGGGAGGTATACTTGATTAAATTCTTCGCTTGTCAAATCAAATGAATTAATCATATAACTAAATCCCTCATGCGCCTCAATCGGCCGTTCATCAAATGAAAACCAATATATAACCCCGTTGATAACTACCGGTTTCGTACCCCATCTGTACTCAAACCATTTATTAGGAAACTTACTAAGTGGTTCTCTCCACACTCTTGACCTTAATGTAAAAACCTCAACTTCGTATGAGCAGAAATTAACTCCCAGCCTGTTAATCTTTACAATCTTAGGTTCATTAGTGTCACGACAAACCCCAAAACCAATAAAAGATCTAACTAACAAATTAGGCACAACAATATCTACCGATTTTCTGATAGACGGATTCCATATAGCTGCCACGTAATCCAATTCATGTGTACCTGGATAACAAGACAACAAGCAAAACAATCCGTGAGAGTAACCGATTACATCTCTGAACATATTAGCATCACACGACGGCGGAACAGTTAGTGAAAATTTATGTTGGGGAAAAGTATCATCGTCGATAATCTTAAAATATTTGAACTCTAATCCTAAACCGTCTTTTCGGTGGTCTTCAGTTCTTATAAGCAAATTCTGTGACTGAGGGTTATAATCAGCAATAAACTTCGCGCTATGGATCAAAGACTTCCATGCTTTCGAAACAACTCTAAACTTAAGTAATGATTTTGTTGGAAGCCTTTTGATGATTTCCACTTGTAAATCGAATGGTATGTGATCTGACATTGAGATATGATGTTTGTGGCAGAGTTTTTAGGGTTTCATAAAAATGGGTGAATTATGTATTTATAATTTTGTTTCTCGTGAAAAGTTGTATAAAAACTACATGCAAATTGGGCCAATGGTTTATGTCTTTGGGCTTTATAAGTCTATTGAAAAAAAACTTGTTTATTAATAGATTCAAGTAGAGGTGCACATTTCGGTTTTTTTTAAACCGATCCGGTTTTGGTTTTGGTCAAATAGTCAAAATCCGGTTTTACGTAAAACCGGTACGGTTTGAAACCGGTTTGGGGAGAGAAAATGTCCGGTTTAAACCAATAATCGGTTTGGTTTAAACCGGTTTTACGCAAAACCGGTTGACAACAAATAATGTAAACCGGTTTCTAAACCGGCGGTTCAGTTTTTTTGTGCATCTCTAGATTCAAGAGTAAATGTACCACTTTTGCAATGCATCACTCCTCAAGAGTAAATGTATGTATTCGACTATTCGGTTTAAGCAAAATGTCTAATAGATTCAAGAAATATAGAGTTTATTCTTATTAGGAAATAGATCAAATTTTGGCTTATGATGCATTGTTAACACCTCTATGTTTACTAGATGCAGTATGATGCAACTTTTACTTTTTAACGACGTTGAAAGAAGCTTTTTTTTAACAGCATTTTCATCAAAATATACCAACTTGCAACACATTACAACAGTTTGTTACAAGCACCAATAGAATCATCTAACCAAACTAAGCAAATCGAATTTAATGCCTATATTCCCATGAAGGATCCATGAGAGACATATGGGTGTGATTTTACATGACGGTTTTGTAACAAAGCAAACACGGTTTTCATATCTTCAAATGAACCAAGAGGCGATGTGAATCACAACATCAAACCCAAACTTTTCCTCAGTGAAGAAATTAACCGAGTCACAATATCATCCAGAGATAATGTAAAAATGATCAAGAGCACACAACAATCACAATTACACCCAGGCAACCACCCCTTGGTGTATCTTTTATTTAGAACAATGTAAGAAGATAAGTCCCCAACTGGGTGCTTACCAGTACAAATACAAAGAAACCAAACTGATCTCTTCTAGGAAGACACCGGTCACCTCACAACAATGATCACTCAACACTCAGACTAATCAAGATCAAATAAAGAGATTGATCTTGTTACAGAATACTAACAGATATCAAGATTGATATCATAGACTAATAATAAACTGTGTGAAATAGAGAGAGAGAGACTAATAACGACTGAATGAGAAGATGAGAAACCCTAGATCATGATAGGAAATTAAATACTCTCCACATTTTCTATTTAGCCCTCCAAAATAGCCAACTTGACATATCAGCACTTAACTTGCCACAAGTTGTAAACAAGAATGAGAAATGACATATTCAGTCCCTCAATATTAGTCAAAGCAGCTTGACCACTTTCTTCAACACCCCTCCTCAAGCTGATTTCCAGAACCACCTTCAGCTTTATCATCACTCAACCCAGAACCAGAATTATTCACACCTGCAAACATATCAAACAAACCAAGACTCTTGCAAAGGATCTTATGTTGAGACTGACCAAGACATTTTGTAAAAATGTCTGCAGTCTGCTCATCAGTATGAACCTTTTTAGTCACAATAATACCAGCAGCCACTTTCTCTCTAACAAAGTGCACATCAATTCCAAAATGATTTGTTTTCTCATGGAAAACAGGGTTAACAGCAATTTGAATGGCAGCACTGCTATCACAATACACATTCACAGGATACAACTCACTTAGACCCAAACTATGCAACAGATTACCCAACCATATGACCTCACAAGCCACAGATGCAAGGCTTCTATATTCAGCCTCTGCAGAACTCTTAGATAATGTAGTCTATTTTTTACTTCTCCATGAAATTAATGAATCACCCAAGAAAACACAAAAACCAGTAACAGATTTTCTAGTTTTAGGACATTTAACCTAGTCTGCATCTGAGTATGCACTCAGTTTAAGACTTGACTCTTTATTAAACTGCAAACCAGACCCAGGTGACCCTTTCAAATATTTCAAAACTCTTAAAGCAGCCTTAAGATGAGACTGCAAAGGATAATGCATATGTTGACTCAAGCAATGTACATCATAGCTTATATTAGGTCTAGTGTTAGTAAGATATATTAATTTTCCAACCAATTTCTGATAAGCAGTAACATTATTAAGACCCTTGTCTTTACTTGATTCAATATGATTCAATACAGTGTTCTCAGGAAGAGGTGTGTCAACTGGCTTAGCAGCCAACAAACCATACTCATATAACAACTCTAAACAATACTTTCTTTTAGACATACAAACACCCTTATCTTTCTTAACACTTCAATTCCAAGAAAGTATTTGAGCTCACCAAGATCTTTAATTAAAAACTTTGAGTTTAAAAATCTTTTAAAGCTACTAATCTCCGCCTCATTATTACAAGTGATCACAATATCATCAACATAAACAAGAAGAGCAACAAAGATAGACTCTTTTTGTTTAATGTATAAAGAATAGTCAAACTTGCTTTGAACAAACCCATGTTCAACCAAGGCAGCAGTAAGTTTAGCATTCCACTGCCTTGGTGCCTGTTTAAGACCATACAATGACTTATTAAGTTTGCATACTCTGGTTTTATCATTACTGTTATACCCTTCAGGTAATGTCATATAAACATCTTCAACCAGATCAACATACAAGAAAGCATTATTCACATCTAACTGATATAAAGGCCAAGACATTCTAACAGCAATACTAATCAGACTTCTCACAGTAACCATTTTTACCACAGGACTAAAAGTTTCATCATAATCAAAGCCCTCTCTTTGATTATAGCCCTTAGCAACAAGTCTAGCTTTATACCTATCCACTTCTCCTGTAGACTTATATTTAATTTTCCAAATCCATTTTGATCCAATGGGTTTTCTACCAGGAGGCAAATCACATTCAGTCCAAGTATTATTTCTACTTAAAGCTTCAACTTCATTATTCATAGCATCAACCCAGTTAGGATCTTTGACAGCATCATTAAAACACGTGGGTTCAACAGAATTATTCAAAGTAGAGGCAAAACATCTATTATACACATTCAGTCTTTTATAATCCACATACTTTTCAATACCATATCTAAGTTTAGAACTAATCACATAATCATTAAACCTGATAGGTTGCTTAGTTTTTCTATTATACCTTCTTAACATAGGAGACTGAATATCAGACTGCACATCAACATTTTCATAACTGGTTTGATATGATTCATTTAAACTTTGACTTGCATTGCCCTCAGACCAGTTTTGGTCACCATAGTTGGTTGCAGATTGCCACCCTTCCTATTGCATTTGTGCAGTATCCGTATTAATACCTTGTGTATTATCTGCTGCAACAAGGGAAGGTGTCTCACTGCCATACTCAACTGGTGTATCTCTCCCATCATCATTGGGAATTTGAGACCCCAGATTATCAAAAAAAATTCAAATGATCTGCTTCCTTTACACATTGTGTATATGCAGAATCATAGGTTTTCATTTTAAGAGGAAAAACATTTTCATAGAACCTTCGTCTATGTGAAAAAACACATTTCTAGTATCCAAACTCAAAAGTTTATAAGCCTTTTTAACAGTGGAAAAACCTATAAGAATACATTTTTCAGACCTAAAACTCATTTTATCATTATTATTTAAAACAGTTACAAAACAAAGACAACCAAAAGACCTCAAGTGGGAAAGATTAGGTTTTCTTTTGTGAATCATCTCAAAGGGACATTTACCTTTTAAAACAGAAGATGGCAGCCTGTTAATCAAATAGACAGCAGTTAAAATGCAATCAGACCAGAACTTTAAAGGAATTCCCCCCTGAAACATAAGACTCCTTGCCACATTAAGCAAGTGTCTATGTTTCCTTTCAGCAATCCCATTTTGCTGAGGTGTATGAGCACAAGAAGTTTGATGTATTATGCCAAGTTCAGAAAAAACTTGATACATTTTTTTATTCACAAATTATGTTCCATTATCAGACCTTACAGTTTTGATTTTAGAATTAAACTGATTAGAAAACATGTTTAAAAATGTCACAAAACATGAAATACTTCATCTTTAGTCTTAACTAAATATACCCACACAACCCTAGAGAAATCATCAACAACAGTCAAAAAATATCTATATCCTTCTCTGCTAGTGACTATGTATGGACCCCATAAGTCCAGATGAACAAGTTCACCCAAAGTCTCTGACTTATGATCAGACAAAGGAAAATGTTCCCTTGTTTGTTTGGCCCTATGACAGACTTCACATACAGGCACAGAAGTATTCTTGGAGAAACCAAGATCAGACTGAAGAACATTCAAGATTGGGATCAGCAGGGTGACCCAGTCTGTTATGCCACACAAACTTAGACACATTATAAGACATGATCAAACTACAGTTACTCACAGGATTAACAGGTTGCATATCAAACAGACACAGACCATCAAACTAGCTACCAGTCCCCAAGACATTCTCCTTTTTCAGGTCCCGAATATAACACTTATCCTCATCAAAACCAACAAACATTTTGCTATCTCTGATAAGTTTATTAACAGACAATAGACTAACACAATAACCAGGCATAACAAGAACATCATAAAAAATCACATTATCAGTAAGTTTCAGGTTACCAACATGACTAATAGTAGCAAGAGTGCCATTAGGATGACCAACAGTAATTTGTAAACTAGATATATCAGCAATATTAAACATTCCTTTAGTAGAAACAGTTAGATGCTGATTAGCACCTGAATCAATGATCCATCCCAAAGTCAGACTCTTAACAGTTAGACTAGAATTGGCAAAATAATATTTAGAAAAATTCATATTAAATCAAACATTATGATTATAGAATGAAGCCCTACCTGCCATGTTGGCATGTATGCTTCCAGAAGGAGAATCGTTAATCAAAGACAGAAGTTTCTTCATCTGTTCAGAAGTAAAACTAGAAGAAGTGCTAGTAGAAGAAGATTTGTCAATTGGTTTAGCCTCAACAGTAGCATTAAAAGTTTGTTTTAAACCATTTTGCTTAAAAGTGCCACTGGGTTTAGAAAAACCAGGAGGAAAACCAATTATTTCATAACACCTTTCAATAGTATGCCCTATGGTCTTACCACAGTTTTTACAATTCAGATTAGGATTAGGACCTCTATTAACAGTGTTATTATTATTATTGTTACTTCTAGTGTTACTATTATTATTATTATTAAATCCTCTACTATTGTTATTAAAAGACTTAACAGCAAAAGAAGAAGCATTCAGTTTAGACTCAGTAACACCAGAAGACTCAGGAACACCTCTATGAGACTCCTCTCTAGAAACAGTGATATAAGCATCTTTAACCTCTAGGAGAGGATCCCTAGTTAACAAAGAAGTTCTAACAGGTTGATAACAATCATCCAAACCCATAAGAAACTGCATTAATCTCAAAAGTTGCTTATGCAACACCAACTCTTTACTAGCAGCACAAGAACACTTAACTTCACAAACACATATAGGCAATTTAGTTAAAGCATCAAATTCTCTCCACAAGGAGTTAAGCCTATGATAATAATCAGCAACTGAAGTACCACCTTGCCTAACACAATTAATTTTCTGTAAAAGACTATAAACCACAGAACCATCAACTTTATCATATGTTTCTTGTAATTCTTTCCATACACATGCATCATTATCATAATAAACAAGACCCATATAAACATCTTGAGATACAAAATTCATCAGCCATGTTAAAACAATAGCATTACATCTATCCCATTTGGCAGCAAGAACATCACTAGTGGTATAAGATTCTTTAACACAAGAACCATCAACAAAACTAAACTTATTCCTAGCTTGTAAAGCTAACTTCATTGCAATAGACCGTATTCTATAATTTTCAGTTCCAACAAGTTTAAAAGGAATAAGAGCAGTACCACTATTATCATTAGTTTGAATATGAATAGGATTACCAGCATCAAGATTACTAATTAAGAGTTGAGTATTACTACTACTAGGATTATCATCAATAGCCATAATAACAAACAGATCAACAATGAACAAGAACAAACAGAAATAAAGCAAGAATCAAACAAGCAGATAACCACAACAAACAGAAAAACATATATAATAGACAAAACAACCTCAACTCAACTTCTCAATCCCAAAAACCTATCCTCCTTTGGCCAGAGCAGGTTTCCGTACCACTCACGGTGGCAGGTCAAGGTGTTAACCACTCTGTTTGCACCAATTGACTAAGTAAATGTTATCTTAATAGAGAGAAACACACTTACAGTGAGATACCAGCGGAATGAAGTACAAACTCACTAGATTCACTTAGTCTAGTGAGATTGTAACCAAGAACGGGCCCAAAACCACCAAGAAACCACCAGGGATATAAACCCCCATATTTCCAAATTAGGGTTTTAAAAACCCTAACCAAGAAACCCACAAAATCACCAGATCTAGTCCCAAACATATCAAATCAACCACGACCATTAATAAAACAACCTCAATTAACCAAGAAAACGTTCAATTGCAAGAAACCCCAAAAACAAACTTTGAAACCCTAGAATCTCAAAACCACCAGATCAGAAATGTGCTCTCTGATACCATGTAAAAATGATCAAGAGCACACAACAATCACAATTACACCCAACCAACCACCCCTTGGTGTATCTTTTATTTAGAACAATGTAAGAAGATAAATCCCCAACTGGGTGCTTACCAGTACAAATACAAAGAAACCAAACTGATCTCTTCTAGGAAGACACCAGTCACCTCACAACAATGATCACTCAACACTCAGACTAATCAAGATCAAATAAAGAGATTGATCTTGTTACAGAATACAGAATACTAACACATATCAAGATTGATATCAAAGACTAACAATAAACTGTGTGAAATAGAGAGAGAGACTAATAACGACTGAATGAGAAGATGAGAAACCCTAGATCATGATAGGAGATTAAATACTCTCCACATTTTCTCTTTAGCCCTCCAAAATAGCCAACTTGACATATCAGCACTTAACTTGCCACAAGTTGTAAACAAGAATGATAAATGACATATTCAGTCCCTCAATATTAGTCAAAGTAGCTTGACCACTTTCTTCAATAAATTAGCTTATACCACGTATTAGTTAGAATGCAGAGCACCGGCCATATGTCCATAAAAACACATCCAACAAGATCAACTATAATATTATTTGATAAATAGTTAAAATTTTAAATACATTCGTATGTGCTTTTACCCTCTTATTTCCTTGGTGTCAAGTAATGCCAAGTCGTCCCGTAACTTTTATTAGACAATGCACAAGCCGATTACATAATCTACACATCGATATTTTTTAGTGAAAAATTGCATTGATTTAGATCTAAAGATCCTTCGAAATTACAATATAGAAAGGGCAAAAAGCCATTCAATTGATACAATGGAAATGAAATTATGCCTACCAAATTCCTAGCAACAACTAACATGAGTTACTTAAGATATTAGATTAAAACTAATCAATGCATCTATCATCATTGATATCATATTATAACTCGCCGTGACGTAAATAATGTGGTATTTCAACAACCAAGCAAGCAAAACAATCCCGAGAAACTTATTTTGCGGAGAAGTATCATCATCGATGATCGAAACATATTTGTAATCATCTTCTAAACCTTTCAAGTAGAAAATCACGTAAACTTGTGAATAAACCATCGATCAAAGACTTCTATAGTTTTGAGACACATCTGAACTCCCTTAAAGATTTGATCGGAAGCCTTTTCATGATTTCCACTTGTATATCAATAGGAATGTAATCTGACATTTTGGAGGACTAAGTTTTAGGGTTCTATAGAGACTGTAAATATATGCATTTGTTTTATAGATTTATTTCCCGCGAAAAGTGGGATATAGGGATGACAACGGTGCGAGGAATGTCGGGGATTGTATTTACCATCCCCATCCCCGTTTTCACTCTCCATTCCCATCCCCATCAGGGAATTGCTTTACATCCCCATCCCCGTCCCCAATGGGGATTCGGGGATTTTCAATCCTTATGAACTAACATAAAGTTTCCACCAACTCATCAAACATATAAAGAATTTTAACTTATAAAGTGTTTCAAGAAACGTGAGTACACCACACATAGTTGGATTCATTACAATTTCAATTCAACTTTAAAGCATCCTCAACATTGTAACATCACATATAATATAAAAACAATATGTATCATATGTGTCTATTCGGACAAAATAATAAGTAATATCTAGTTGGTGCTTATGCTTCTGATTCTAAAGGTACTTGATTCCATAAATATCACATATGCATATAAATATACATGTCGATGCTCATAAACATATATACATATACATATAAAAGTTAATCGAGTATGGATATAACATATAAATTCTAAATACTTATACACTAGAAAGATTGGAGTCGGGATCGGGTTTGTGGATTTATTTTATCCCCATCCCTGATTTCATATTTTGGGGATTCCCCATTCCCATCCCCGGTCAACTCGGGGATTCCCCAGTCAAAATCGGGTTTGGGGATCGAGTCCCTATCGGATACTGATTTTTTTGCCATCCCTAGTGGGATATAAGTTATAAATGATAACTGGGCCGATAATTGGGCTGGATTTAAACCAACTAGCTCGGTTAAATTTTCTTATTCCAGTCACATAGTTTAAGCTTCCATTGATATTGAACATGTAACATTCATAAGTCATGTTTAACCAACGCCTTTCACTACAACAAACAGGAGGACGGGCGACCACACTTTTGGCGGGGACGCCGTTGTCCCCATCGAAAGTCGCTAAACGACAAAAGAGAAGTTGACGTGGTGCACAAATACGCTGACAGTTTACTAAAAACTCAACGCAAACACGTCCCCGCCAAAAGTAATTTAATATTTACCAAAATTTGACCAAAGCCACAGTGTGCTAATTGTTCCCGCCTTTATTCCCGCTAAAACATTTGGCTGGGACATGTCCCCGCTGAAATTTTAGTGTTGTACGTTAGGACTTTTGGCGGGGACATGTCCCCGCTAAAGTGGATACGCAATATCAGTGAACAATTAGGAAATAACCTTGATAAAATTCTAAATATATTTATTTCTTAGTCCGACTATTAATAGTTATCACACAACTAACATAAAAAATCATAAATCCAACATTTTTAACTTGAGGCGGTAACAATTTGTGCTAAAAAATAATTTTGGCTTCAAAAATAAGAAAAATCCCGCAAAATTCCTCAACCTAAAAAGTAAAAAAATAATTGAGGCCGGTAACAGTTGTATCATTTGACTTGTTTCGTTTGTTAAGTTGTGTTGTTTGAGTGTTAGTGTTAGTGTTTGCATGCCGAAAGTAGATTTGATATTTGGCAAAATTTGACCAAAGTTGTAACTATTAATTGTTCCCGGTTTTTTTCCCGGGGGACCTGTCCCCGCTAAAAGAATTATCCAATTTTCCCTCCTTGCAATTACTTTATCCCGCCAAAATTTTCTGTTAATGATAGCCGCTTTTGGCGGGGACATGTCCAAACGCCGCGGGTCCACAAGTCCCCGCCAAAAGACGCACTTAGTCCCCGTCGAAAGTATCAACGATGAGCTGTTAGCGGGGACGTTTCGGCGGGGACATGTCCCCGCTGAAAGTTATTGACGGGGACATGTCCCCGCCGAAAGCTTCAAATTTTCCCCTCCAATTGTGTCGAATGTTGTAGTGTTTGTAGAGTTTAATGAACCTAAAGGAGCATGGGTCATATATTATGCGGAACGACGTTTTTTCCAAGGTTGTAGGTTTTTTTTCAGCCGTCTTAAGTCCAACCTGTCGGACCCCTTGGATTATAACCAAGGAACACGCAAATCATGTAAGTATCCGAAGGGGCAATTCTGGAAATAAATGGGATAACCGCGCTTTCAAACTGAAACATTATTTCCATACAAAAATCACGCATTCATCTGATTGTTGCTAGGCAATCTTCTACACCATTTAGCCCAAGCTAAGGGTTGGTAATGTTTGATTATAATCTTAGCAATGGGGTCGTTTTGGTTGCATATAGCTTCTTGTAAAGCACTCATCCTTGCTCGTTTTGTATGCTCCAATCAGCACCAGCAGACATAAGGATCTCACTGGCGGTAACATCAGTAAATTTGACTACTAAATGGAGCGGTGGTGTGTAACGGTTAGGAACATATCAAACGTCAATCACAGATGAGATGGCATCATCCTTGGCTTCTTCTGCAATTAAGGAAAATTCGGTCTTGACCTCAGATGAGTCAATGAATTTTGGAAGACCCACGATTATTTACCTTAGAGCGGTGTAATCTTTGTTTATAACAGCTTTGTGGACAGGACTATGCGAATATAGAGTAACATCTATGCTCTCCATTGGATCACTTAGGCTTAAAATCCAACGTCTTATAACTCAACCCATCCTATCAAACCATCTAAACTTAAATCAAAAAACCTCTTTCAGAAACTCAAACGGAATTGATACGTGCCACGGGTAAACCTATATAAATTAAGAAACGGCTTCCTACTTCTCCCCATGAATTTTGAACCGATATCTTTTAAGATGGATGCAATCCCATTATTAATTGGTATTTTTATTTCTATAAGAACGTTCAGTAGACTATTTCAATTAGTCAAGTCTTAACATTACACACCATGTTGTATGTTGCAGCCTTATGTTGTAACAAAAAGAGACGATAATAAATTTGAACCAGTTGGGAATTACTGCAGCTTGCTACATAAGATATGGTCTAGAAGTATGCGAAGGAAATGAGTTTCTAGCCAAATAACAAAATATATGCAAAAGTCGAGCGTATATGCGCGCAGTTTTGCAAAGTTAAAATGTTGAAGTCAAGGAGTGATATGATTAGATATCTGGTTAGAAAGATTCAAACCTGTATCTCATATATGTTAAGTTATTAAAAAGCTAATGGCCGACTTTTTAAAAGATCAGTCATACAGATATGGTCCATGATCATAAGTTATAAAAGTTATATAGCAGGTATTGGTGTAATAGTTCTAAAAAAATGCTACGTAACAAAGATATTGAAATTGCAAGGAACAAGGAAGAAGGCGACAAAGTTAGCAAGGTAAAATACTAAGAAAAGATACACAAATAATTATACAAAGTTCTTCGATCCCCGCTTAAATTTGGCCCAAAAAATAACAGGCTCTAATGAACCTTATGCCCCCAAAAAAAAAGTTGCATATCTTATTGCATCAATGTTTATGACTGATCAAGCAGAAGCAGCGATTCCCCATAGGAGCCCGCAAAGATTAATGTAGTATGTCCATATATTCCAAGTCTTTTGATGTATTTCGAGCCAGGTTCATAAGCTACAAACGTGACTCGCTGCTTATCATCTTTCTCTTCCATTAAAAGCTCAACATTCTTTCGAAATCCGAGTATTCTCCTTTTTTTGAGTATGCTATATGGTAAGTTAATAGTAAATATCTTCGTAAATGCTTTAGAAACATTATCATCCATCATCCATGCCGTATAAACTTGCTTGTGCGCCTTTATTTGGGATTTAACCACAACAAGAGATTCCCTTAGTTTATACATGGAAACATGTAAATAGGTGTCATTTGTAAACGCTACCTTATCTGGGAGGTATACCTGATTAAATTCTTCGCTTGTCAAATCAAACGAAATAATCATATAAACTCCATTGTACAAAGAAAACCAATAAATAAACCCGTCTATAACTAATGGATCACCCCATACGTGTTGAAAAAAATTATTAGTCAATTTACTAAGTGGTCTTCTCCACAAACCCGAACTTAATGTAAAAACGTCAACTTCGTATGAGCATTTGCCAGTTTCAATCTTATTAACCTTGACAATTTTAGGGTCATTAATGTCACGACAAACCCCAAAACCAAAACAAACTAATCGATGCGAATTAGGCACAACAATTTGTACCGATTTTCTGATAGACGGATTCCATATAATTGTTGGAAAAGTAGTTTTGCAAAATGAGTTTTTGCAAATTTTGGACACTATTTAATATAGATATATGTTATATATATTTATATTTCTTGATAGCTTTGCGTTCTCCTCGACGAGAGCTTCGCAACGAGCTAAAGTATGTTCAAAATGGAGTTAATATGAATGAGATATCGTGTCTCAAAGTGAGGCACGTGAAACACAAAATATGGAAAAGTGGGAGTATCCCACATCGCCCAAAACAAGAAGTGAAACCTTGTTTATATAGAAATCTTGATATGAACCTTCAAATTGATTTGTTGGTTTTACTCCAACACCTACGTGCGCGTGCGCAGGGGGGGTGCAGATTTCAGGATTTCTGGGCCAAAATGGGTTCGAAGCTTCTGAACTCATGCGAGCCCGCGCGACCTGCGGACACGAATGCAAATCTATTTAAGTAAAACTTGTTAACAGAGTTTACAGAAAATATTTTGTGTAAATAAAAGATATGCATATTACGGTTTTTATTTAACAGATTTGCATATCGTGTTATTTTTTAGCAATATACTGTCTTGGTGACCAAGACAATGTTACGCTATAAAATAAACCATTCCTCATTCAGTTTTAAGAGCCGAATAAACGAAGCTCCACTGCAGCAGTTCCAGCAATTCGTTCGATCAGAAGCACACAAGTTTTTCAGCGAATTTTCAGGCAAGTTTGTCAGGTCCGACTGTGCAACAGTTAGAACGTGTACACCGTTTCCCACAGTCTTAAAACAGATTCGGTTTTAACCGAATTTATTACACTTTGTTAAAAAATCGGATTAATGATTAACGGACTTTGATAACTGTTTCTGTCGAAACCTTGTTGAGTTTCTTTGGATATCAGTTTATATTAAACAGTTTTATACATACAGTTTGGATAAACAGATCTATAACGTTTTTTAAGTTTATTATCGCTTTAACGAAACCAAGATAGAGTTTCTATTAAACTGATTTATTCGATCCATCAAAACCAAGCTAGAGTTTTGTTGAATCGATCCGGTACAAGTAGATACCATTTAAAACAGTTTGTTTAACTGTTTGTGTTTGATTTTCAGGATGACAAACACGACTACCCCTCCTGTGACTACTACTGTGAACGTACCTGGTGCGCCAGTTACCAACACGGTTGTTAATCATGCTGAGAAACCAGAGAAATTCAATGGGCAGAATTTCAAGAGGTGGCAACAGAAGATGTTTTTCTATCTGACTACTTTGAACCTTGCGCGGTTTTTAAAAGAAAACCCACCTAACGTGGAACCTCCTGCAGAAGGTCAATCCTCTAATCAACAGGCTGTTCAAGCCTTGGAAGCATGGAAACATTCAAATTTTTTGTGTCACAATTATGTTCTGAATGGTTTGGTTGATTCTTTGTACAACGTGTACTGCAAGACCAAGACTGCCAAAGAATTATGGGAGTCATTGGAACGCAAGTACAAAACTGAGGATGCTGGTACAAAGAAGTTCGTAGTAGCTCGTTTTTTGGATTACAAGATGGTTGATTCAAAGAATGTGATAAGTCAAGTTCAAGATCTGCAGGTTCTGCTACACGACATTCATGCTGAGGGAATGACTTTGAGTGAAACTTTTCAAGTTGGTGCTATTATTGAAAAGTTACCTCCAAGCTGGGTAGAATTCAAGAACTACCCGAAGCATAAGCGAAAGGAGATGAGTGTTGAAGACTTGGTTGTTCGTCTTCGTATTGAAGAGGACAACAAGCTGGCTCAGAAAAACACGTATACGCCTAATTCTGCAAAGGCAAAAATGGTTGAGCATGTTTCGTCATCTTCAAAGTCCAATGTCAAAGCTAAAGGCAAAGGAAAAGGAAAGAATGACAAAAGGGCAAAGGGAAGTCTGAGTACCTTGCTCCTAAAGCTGCAATTGTGAAACAGAAGTTCCAAGGGGTGTGTTTCAACTGTGACCAGCCAGGTCACCGTGCTGCTAATTGTAAGATGCCGAAGCGGGTGACTCCACGCGAGGCTAATATGGTGAATGAAGATGTGGACATGATTGCTATGGTGTCTGATGTCATTGCCATGATCTCTGAAGTTAACCTGGTAGGTTCCAACAACAGGGAATGGTGGGTGGATACTGGGGCTACCCGTCATGTGTGTGCTGATAAGAGTATGTTTCACTCTTTCAGAGCGGTTGATAGTGGAGAGAAGCTGTACATGGGCAACTCTGCAACTGCTGAGATCAAGGGCGAAGGAGATGTAATCTTGAAGATGACATCCGAGAAAGAGCTCAAGTTGACTAATGTCTTGTATGTTCCAGAGATTCGCAAGAATCTTGTGTCTGGTTGGCTGTTGAACAAGTTTGGTTTTCGTCTTGTTTTTGAGTCTGATAAGTTTGTTCTTTCTAAGAATCAAGTTTATGTTGGTAGGGGATATGCCCTGAATGGTATGTTTAAGCTCAATGTAATGGTTGTTAAGAATGATATCAATAAAATGAATTCTTCTGCTTACTTGATTGAGTCTTCTAATATGTGGCATGGCCGTCTTGGACATGTAAATTTTATTTCGATGCGTCGTTTGATTAAATTTAATTGCATACCTAATTTCCATATTGACTCAAAATATAAATGTGAAACTTGTGTTGAAGCCAAACTTACAAGAGCATCTTTCAAATCGGTTGAACAAAAAACCGAACCACTTGATATGATACACACTGACATATGTGATTTGAAATCACTACCCACAAAAGGTGGCAATAAGTACTTTATCACGTTTATTGATGATTGTACAAAGTATTGCTATGTTTACTTATTGAAAAGTAAAGATGAAGCTATAGACAAGTTTGTTCTATACAAAACCGAAGTTGAGAATCAACTTAGTAAGAAAATCAAGGTGGTCCGAAGTGATAGAGGAGGTGAATATGTGTCTCCATTCGCTGACCTATGTGCGAAACATGGAATTAGACATGAATTCACTGCTCCCTATTCACCTCAGCAGAACGGTATTGCCGAAAGAAAGAACCGTACCTTGAAAGAAATGGTTAATGCCATGTTGATAAGTTCTGGTCTAATCCAGGACATGTGGGGAAGCCATTTAACGGCTACTTATCTTTTAAATAAGATACCTCGTAAGGAAAAAGAAGAGACCCCTTATGAATTATGGATGGGAAGAAAGCCATCATATCAGTACTTACGAGTGTGGGGGTGTCTAGCAAAGGTCGCTATACCAACTCCCAAGGCCCAAAAGATTGGACCTAAATCTGTGGATTGTATATTCATCGGATATGCTAAGAATAGCAGTGCTTATCGCTTCATCGTACATGATTCGAAAAATCCGGATATACAAAAGGGTACTTTAATGGAATCAAGGAATGCTTCATTCTTTGAAAATATATTTCCTTGTTTAACGAAGGAAACTGGAAGTTCATCTAGAATAGATGAAGAAGTTGTCCAAGATAAGAGACAACGAGATGATAATGATCTCCAAGATGAGAGACAAGATCAAACTGAGGAAGAAGAGGTTGAACCTAGAAGAAGCAAAAGGGCAAGAACCGATAAATCGTTTGGACCCGATTTTGTTTCTTTTATGGTTGAAAACGAACCCACTTCATACCGAAGCGGTTACTTCCTCAGAAGGGCCTCAATGGAAAGAAGCCATTAAAAGTGAAATAGATTCTATTTTACAAAATCATACTTGGGAGCTCGTGGATTTACCTCCTGGTTGTAAACCACTAGGCTATAAATGGATCTTCAAGAAGAAGATGAAAGCCGATGGCACCATTGACAAGTACAAAGCAAGATTAGTAATCAAAGGATTTAGACAACGAGAAGGTCTTGATTACTTTGATACATATTCGCCTGTTACGCGAATAACATCGATTAGGATGATACTTGCTATTGCCGCATTAAGAAATTTGGAAGTTCACCAAATGGATGTGAAAACAGCATTTCTAAACGGAGATTTAGAAAAAGAAATTTACATGAATCAACCTGAGGGTTTCATGGCTCCTGGACAAGAGAACAAAGTTTGTAGGCTTGTTAAGTCATTATATGGCTTAAAGCAAGCTCCCAAACAATGGCATCAAAAATTTGACCACGCCATGCTAGAGAGTGGATTCAAAATTAATGAATGCGATAAATGTGTTTATGTCAAAGACACAAATAGTGGATATGTAATCTTGTGTTTATATGTTGATGATATGCTTATCGTTGGCAGAACGACAAGATGATCAAATCTACTAAAGACATGTTGAAATCAAAGTTTGACATGAAGGATATGGGTTTGGCTGATGTGCTCCTTGGAATAAAGATCATACGAACTCAGAATGGACTTGTGTTAAGTC
Organism: Chrysanthemum makinoi; assembly: GCA_910596185.1. NCBI lineage: Eukaryota > Viridiplantae > Streptophyta > Magnoliopsida > Asterales > Asteraceae > Chrysanthemum > Chrysanthemum makinoi. The sequence goes on along the minus strand of OU343217.1, from coordinate 298,740,966 downwards.
AAGCACATTATGTGGACAAAATTCTTAATACTCATAATGCGGGGATTCCGGCTAGCTAGAACTCCAATTGACACCAGTAAGCATCTATCTAAAAATAGAGGCTTAGGTGTTGCCCAATTAGAGTATTCAAGAATTATTGGCATGTTAATGTACTTAATGACAGGTACCTGACCTGACTTAGCATATGTGTTAGCGGCTAAGTAGGTATACTGGTAACCCAAGTTATGCACATTGGGCAGCTATGACTAGGGTACTTCATTATTTGAGATACAGTCGCGATTATGGACTGCATTATGATCGATATCCAGGTGTTATCGAAGGATACAGTGATGCAAATTGGATATCTGACATAAAGGATTCTAGATCGACTAGTGGATATGTGTTTACACTAGGAGGAGCGGCTATATCTTGGAAGTCTTCCAAGCAAACTGTTATAGCTAAGTCCATGATGGAATCAGAATTTATCGCGTTAGATAAATGCGGACAAGAGGCGGAATGGCTACGTCAATTCGTAGAGGACATACCAAGGTGGCCTAAACCGGTAACGGCCATTAGTATACATTGTGATAGTCAATCGGCAATTGGCAGAGCTCATAGCATAATGTATAATGGAAAGTCCAGACATATCCGTCGTCGACATAATTCGATACGACAACTACTCTCAACAGGAGTTATCTCAATTGACTATGTGAAGTCAAAGGATAACATCACGGATCCGCTTACGAAAGGCTTAAGCAGAGAGTTAGTAAGTAAGTCGTCTAGAGGAATGGGACTAAAGCCCTTGAAGGAATGAGTTTCTATGAAGGAAAACCTAACCCAGTTGACTGGAGATCCCAAGATCTGGGTTCAATAGGACAACTTAATCATAGAAATGTGCGGGGAAGTCCGTCAATGCGGGGAGTTACTAAATATTGTAACTTTCCTATTCCATTCCTATAACAAATGTGACTTGTTGAAAGGTTAAACATATGGCTTTAATGATTCAGGATGAAATCATAAAACATAATGATTCAAGATGAAATCACCAAACATATGTTTTTAATGATTCAAGATGAAATCACCTATGTGAGAGAGAAGTGGGGTCGCTTCGAAGGGAAATGTGGGGCGCAATTCCTAAGAGCTCTTGCAGAACCAGGCTAGTGTTCATGACCATAACGAACACGACTATGAGGACTTGACATTGTCAGGGAGAGTCTTGTGTGAAGTGTAATGTCGTCTACGTAAATGGATGATGAGTTCAAGGACATCGCTTCTACTCAGATCTAGGAGACTAAGTGCATCTCACAAGGGAAGGTTCAAAGGGTTACACCTACCTATCCTATGCAAGACTTAACCGCAGAAATTTCACCGAAACTTTTGTGTGTTTTCGACCGATTTCCATTCATGTGGGGGATTGTTGGAAAAGTAGTTTTGCAAAATGAGTTTTTGCAAATTTTGGACACTATTTAATATAGATATATGTTATATATATTTATATTTCTTGATAGCTTTGCGTTCTCCTCGACGAGAGCTTCGCAACGAGCTAAAGTATGTTCAAAATGGAGTTAATATGAATGAGATATCGTGTCTCAAAGTGAGGCACGTGAAACACAAAATATGGAAAAGTGGGAGTATCCCACATCGCCCAAAACAAGAAGTGAAACCTTGTTTATATAGAAATCTTGATATGAACCTTCAAATTGATTTGTTGGTTTTACTCCAACACCTACTTGCGCGGCTGCAGGGGGGTGCAGATTTCGTGATTTTCGGCCAAAATGGGTTCAAGCTTCGAACTCATGCGAGCCCAACCAGGACACCTAATGCAAAGCTCCGAAGCAATGCTCGCATGCGTATGCGTATCTTTTGCTACAGATTCGTGTTTCATTTTTCAGAATTTTCTGTAAATCTATTTAAGGAATAGATTTAAAACTTGTTAACAGAGTTTTTACGAAAATATTTTGTGTAAATAAAAGATATGCATATTACGGTTTTTATTTAACAGATTTGCATATCGTGTTATTTTTTAGCAATATATTGTCTTGGTGACCAAGACAATGTTACGCTATAAAATAAACCATTCCTCATTCAGTTTTAAGAGCAATAAACTAAGCTCCATGCAGCAGCTCCAGCAATTCGCTCGATCGAAGCACACAAGTTTTTCGAAATTTTCAGCAAGTTTGTCAGTCCGACTGTGCACATTAGAACGTTGTACCTGGGAAACAGACGGCGAATGCTGTTTTAAGGGAATCGTTAAACACGAGCCTCGTTCACGACCTTTACCGCTTTCTTTATAGTGTCCGCCTTCTTACTTCTACTCTTTACTGCTTTGCGTTTATTTACTGTTTTACATTCTGGTATTTAATTATTGTAATCTGATTTATTATTTTAATAAAAAGTGTACACCGTTTCCCACAATAATAGCCCTGCAAACACGTGTACCCGGATCATAACCAATCAAGCAAAACAATCCATGAGAGCAACTTATCACTCTGAGCATATTAACGTTAAAATTATATGACGGAACCGTTAGAGAAAATTTATGTTGGGGAAAAGTATCATCGTCTACAATCTTAACATATGTTGGGAAAAAGTACTCACCATATCCACACGCATAATCTCTTCGGTATCCATAACTTATAATAAAATTCTGTGACTGATGGTTATAATCAGCAATAAACTCCGCGCTATGGATCAAAGACTTCCATGGTTTCGAGACAGCTCTAAACTTAAGTATTGATTTGGTTGGAACCCTTTTGATGATTTCTACTTGTAAATCAAATGGTATGTGATCTGACATTGTGATGTTTGTGGGATTCTTTTTAGGGTTTTATAAAGATGTGCGAATTGTGTATTTATAGATTTGTTTCTCGTGAAAAGTTGTATAAAAATTACATGCAAATTGGGCCAATGGTTTAAGTGTTTGGGCTTCATAAGTCTAATTGTTATAAAAAAAAAAATAATAAATAAATAAATAAAAAATAAAAAAATAAACTTGTTAATATATCTTCTTTAGTTACCACTCTTGCAATGCATCACTCTTCAAATATAATATGTGAAAAACGATGTTTTGACTCAAAAACCTGCTAAGAGTAAATGTATGTATTCGGTTTAAGCAAAATATATAATAGATTCGAGATATATAGAGTTCATTCTTATTAGGGAAGTGGATCTAATTTGGGATTATATATGACACATCGTTAACACCTCTATGTTTACTAGATGCAATATGATGCAACGCTTTCTATTTAACGACGTCGAAACAAGTATTTTCTTTTTTTTAACAGCATTTTCATTAAACCAACTTGCAACAAGGTGACCAAACTAACCAAATCGAATTATGTCTATTCCTACGAATTAGGATCCATGAGCTGAGAGATACTATACGGGTGTGATTTTACATGACGCTTTTGTAACAAACCAAGAGACGATGTGAATCACAACATCAAACCCAAAATTTCCTCAATGAAGAAATTAACAGAATCCCTTTGTAAAGCAGGCCTCGAACTTTTCCTTTAACGACATGGAAACAAGCCAACAACTTATGAGAAATCAAAACTTGGCGATATATATAATAGCGTGCAGTCTTATTCACCTCACACCTCAAAACTGCTAGTAACCTCGTTATAGTTCTCCCATATAGAAGCTAGCATTTCCTTGTATTCCAAAATCTATTTTGCTGCTCCTTTGGTTTCTTCAGTTAATTACGTTGTCGATGGTTCAAAATGGCCAATTTAGTAAGAACAATAAGACCTTGTGACTAGCTTTAGAGAGTCAATTCTGTAATCATAAGCTAAGGCTAACAAAGTTTCTATTTCACAAAATACACAATCCGGACATCCATATTAGTTAGAATTTAGCACCATAACAACAACATGTCGCAAAATTTATGTACATAAGAATGTGCTTTTACCCTCTTATATCCTTCGTGTCAAGAAATACTCCGTTTTCCCTAACTCGTGTTAGACAATGCAAAAGCCGATTCACATAATCTACACATCGATATTTTTTAGCGAAAATAAATTGCAGTGATTTAGATCTAAAAAGTGTTTGAGTTTAAGATACATGATATACAAATAATAAAATGTAGACATCACAGAGTACACAGCGGAAGACTTAGAATATAATAGCAATTAATTAACTGAAAATAAAACGTAACATACCTCTTGCAATTGGCTAGATCTCTTCAATTCAAGAACCATTGTGTGGTTTAACGAATTGACCCTTACCATTTTTCAATTCAAACCAATTGATGTAACAATAGTGTGTTACACCACGTTTTTGTACACACGTGCTATTAGCGATTCGATGTGAATGCTAGTTCTTGATCACAAAAGAATAACCAAACATCTTTGTTATGCTCAAGGTCACTCGTAAATCCCTTACAATGGGGATTCACTCGTCGACCTAGACAAAAGGGAAGAAAAGAAGAAGTTTGGCCCTCTATTGAAATCTAGTGTACCAAAGGATGAATACAAGGGAATGTATTTATAGCCTTATGGTAGATGTCAAGTTTACTATGGTTTCCGATGTGGGATTCCATAGTTTCGGCCAAAAACAAGCCCAAAAGAGGGTTCCTAAAAACGTCTCTTGGCTTGTTTACTTTTCTTTATATCCCGTTGACATTTAACGACCGATAGTCACTTTCGATAACAACTTATCGCTCTTTAAGTCGTTTATTGTGAATTTAATAATTAAACATAATATTTTATATTAATTATTTAAACATCGAGTCTCATACGTAAAGTGTGCAATCCCGTGGTCTCGAGTTCGAATCCGGTCATACACATATTAAATATATCCATAAACCAACAGCTCCCACTTGGAGATATCTTAGTATGCGTAATGACATTGGTTAGCATCTAGCAACACGCCAATGACCCCAGAACAACTCGAGTATGGTTTCCTAGAAAAACTTTTTGATGATTCATCATCATACTTATCCTTTTGTTTCTAATACCATGTTAATAAGAATATGGATCTCACTCATTTCTTAATTAACTATTTTGTTTCTCGCTTTATATGATTGATCAAGATTACCAATTCTTCTGAACATATTCCAGAAGACCTTGGGCATGGCCATGCAAACATCTTAACAAACCCTACGAGGGCCCAGAGTATATACTTCAAAATAAATTTGAAGGAAACAAATCCCGTTTTGACTACGAGTAGAATTCATAAATTTCGCAACACTTCTAAAAACAACCCTTATAACTACCAGTTACGTATAGCGTTAGATTGCCTCACAGAAATGCACTACATCCATGACATTTCTCTGGTATCTCAAGTCTGAGGATAAATATTCATGATGTACTTAATGACTAAGATCCATAAAGTACCATCATGTGGTTGGGATAAGTCCTATATTCAATCCATTGAATATCATCTGAAATTAGTCATGCTACGCATCAATATACTTTCAAGTATATTCTAACTAATATTCAGATTTGTCTTAATTCAATATCATTCCCATGTTATTGATCGACAACGGACTATTTAGAATAACTTAAGTTATTCAAGGATTTAAACATGCAAATACAGGATAACATCATAATAAATAAATAATAAACATAACAAAATACTTTATTTCATTTGAATAATAATGTTTATAATATCCTTTATCCAAATACTAAATAGATCAACGCATGATAATTCTTAGTTAAGGAATTTTGCCTCAAGTCATGATAATCATACTTGTTGACAGGGCATAATTTCAACTAACTTTGATCTATAGGAATTTTGAGAATACTTATTTCAAGAATTCAATAAGTGAATTTCTTGTATGTGTTTACACATATTTTGATATTGTCATATCATTCCATAAGGTGCGTGATAACCAGAACCACCTTGATGACAATCATCTTTCAAAACTTTAAAGTTTCAAAGTATTCTTTATTCTTTAATATATAATACAACTATGCTCTTAGTTGAGCATAACTAGTCAACATGGTCATTATCAAGGATACCATGACTAGAATTGAGTGTCATCTCAATTATACCAGCATCATTGTGTACAACAATATGCTCTTTAAACATCCGTAAACTTTGAATATTATTTGTTTGGTGCCATTCAAACTTCAAGTTTGTTGACTATAACAATTACATAACAATTGTTGTATAGAATCTGGGAGCAACTTCAGGCTAAGGAATGCAATTCTAAATCCAAACAAAAATATTACAATGTTGTTAAATCATCTTGTAATCAAGCATGGTACAACAACCTTATACACAATATGATGTACAAAATGAATCTTCAAGCTAGACTTTAAGATCTCATTCATATTCTATCTCGTCAAAGATATGTATTCATCATATTCTATTAGACTCATTTATTTACCGCATATGTTTATAACAATAAACATATATTCCAAGGTTGTATGTCTTATTTCCAAATCTTAAAAACGAAGTTTCATTCCCAACTAAAACTTAATTTAGGTGGAATGTAGTTGCCCATACAACATATAAGATTTATGAAAATAATACTCCCACTAGCTTTCAGGAATACTTATGAGATGTCTTATTTTAATTATCAAATCAAACATGTATTTAATATTAAACATAAGAATCATCTCCTAGATGCATGCATATATCCATTCATGGATTCTTGCAGTCTGTACATATTCAAAGATTATTTGAATTCATAAATCCCCTTTGCATTACTTATCATCCTCACAAAAGTAATTCCAAAACAAAGAGTTTTGATATTCATAGTCAAAATTTCATATCAATGAAACTAAGTATGACAATTATAATATTTATACTTCTATTTAATGTATCTAGGAAAGAATATTCAATCATAGTTAATTGCTTAAATATGATTAATATTATTATCACTAGACATACATTAAATACATGTACAATATTGTCCATGTGATTTCTATACAAAGATTTAAACCATTAGGGTTTTCATCCTTTGAAGAAAATCATCTTCATTAAGATAAACCAAGTATCTAAAGTTGATTATCTTTATAGACAGCATCTCAACATTCATAGTATGATTGATTTACCACAATTCAACATTTGGTAAATTCATCATCATGATTAACAGACTTACCATGATCCTATAACTCATAATCCTCATCATATTAAATATCTGAGATATTCTTACGGATCTATGAATGACAATTCCATCATATTGAGGTCTATCATTTACATGTTTAGCCTCATCATGATATTTGCTAGTGCATTTTAGAAGATTATGTATTTTGTAACTTTAATCTTTCAAGATCTAAACCAAAACTCCCACTTGCCTTTAACAATTTAAAGATTACCTCTAAATAGTTTAGCAAGTAGAGCAACAATACATGGCTCTCTTTTGGGATATTACAAAAAACATTGACAATTCCTGACTTTAGTTTGTTACAACCCACTCTACAAGTAGTTTAACAAATTCAGAACTTCATTATAAGACTTAATGTGATTCATCACATTCCATAAACAAATGGTGTCTTATCAATCTTCTAGGTTGGAGTCTTATTGAGTATATATTCAATCTATACTCAATCTACTAACCTTGATAACATGTGGAAGAAACTATAGTTATCTTGAATCAAACATGCCAATAGATTTTGATTCTTCTAACTGAACATACCATAAGTCTATGGTATTTCATTAGAATTAATATTATAAGATAATCTAACAATATTTAAGATAACCATCTACTATTTGGTTTACCTATTTACCAACAAAGTAAAACTTAATTGTACAATAGAATTACCAAGTCAATTGCATGCATTATAACACAAGTATTTTTGACCAAGTCAAAAGACATAACAGTTATAATCCCACTATACGTTGTAAGTCATTGATCAACTCATTGACTTCATGCATATGTCTTAAAACATAGCAAGTTAACGTCTTACTTTATATTGTAAGTCTTGTATTAAAAGACTTCATGTTTGTGACTTTACAAAATCATAAACATTTATAATTAAAGTAATTATGAACACCACCTCGGGTTTCAATTAATATTTCAAGTTAATATTTACTACATATATTTAAGTCATTCAACGAATACTCAAATTCAAAGTAGTATTAGATTACTTCATTTAATTATGTCATTCCATGAAATGTTCAATGTAAGAAACTGCAGAATCATCCATGCTCATTCTCACGACACGTGGATATTTTACCTTGGGCTACAATCTAGTTCACGTTCTCACGTAACATAAATTGTAACTACAAGTTTTTCTTAAATATTAAATGACATAAATATTTAAAGTAGTCTTTGTTATCATCTTGACACATGTTCTTAATGGGGCAATCATACGCATTTAAATGTATAATTCCTATTGGAACGTTACTCTCTTACCTTGCGGTCAAGAGAATCCATTTAAATCATCTTTATATGTGTTGTACCTTGCACACAGTAAAGATTTCTTCCACTTGTGCATGGAACAACATCATGTAGCAGATAAACAACACGATACACGTTCGTTTATTTGATTAATATGATTTGTATCATAGATATAACAAGTAGATGTAGGACTATATTGATTAGTAAGGAAACACACATGACTCTCCTTAAAACATAAGTGCCTACAATTGAAAAGTAATTATCTTTGAAGATAATCTGGGTTACTACACAGGAAATAAGACTAGTAGCTCCCACTGAATTAGAAATCAATAAAATAACTTCTTATTCAGTAATGCAACACCAATGCTCCCACTGAATCTAACAACATTGTAAGTGTTGCATAACCAGTGAAAACAACTTCCTTGCTTTTTACTTTCCTACACCTTTGAAGAACCATACGTAATCATTACTTAGGTACTAAAAGGTGTATTCTACTCTGTGAATGATGGGTTATCCATCAATGTTATTAACTTGAAAATTGGGTATGCAATTTCTTCCTTAACAGGCCTACCATGCCCATACTGGTATGTAGCACCTTTAAAGGCTAAAGCAAAACAACTAGATAAAATATGTTAGTTTGCATTTTACCAATTTTCGCGGTAATTTGTCTAGCTTCTAATTTTGTAACTCATATACATGTTTTCCAGTTAACCAACATTTATGTTTGTTACAAAAGGATTCATTCACCAAATCAGGGTAATGAAATCTTTATGGAAAATATGATGTGCAATTCATTGCTATGCGTTACATTAGAATTTAGACAATTCAAACGTTCCTATTATATCTTTCTCATTCATGAAAAGGAATAGGATTGAGTCTCATGCTTCTCCCATGGAAAAGAGACTTCGTTTGTCTTTTCGGTAAATTATTCTCGATCAAACATTTGTTTGAAAGCAGAATAGATCAATTTATTGATCAAAGACTAAACCTCGTTTACGGTTAAATGTTGCATTTATACATTCAAAAGAATTACAAAATTCAATTTTAGTATTTTCGATAATTAACCTTTTCAAGAAAATTAAATACCCATGGTTCATAAACATCTAACCATTTAATTTTCACTGAAAACTAGGATCCAAATTGACATAGTTTCATCACATCAGTTTATCTGCTAGTAATGAAATTATTCAAAATGGTACGAGTCGAGCCTCAATTGCTAATTTTCAAATTGGAATTCCTAGATTTATGGGATTTACATTTAGCCAATTTCAATTGCTATGTAAACATGTTTTATCCCCATCTTATGCCTTGAGTTGCCAGTTCTCACTACAAAACTCAATTAAGTTTTCCAACTTAAGAAAACTGCAAAATCATCTATGCCCGTTCTCACGTCACGTGGATATTTTACCCTTTGATTACGATCTAAATCACGTTCTCACGCAAATAAAAGGTAATATTAGGTGTTTCCATTTCATTGGATGGCATACAACTTAAATTAAGGGTAATAGTTTTGATGTCAAATCAAATATGTAACCAATGTCATTACCTATATTATGATATCTCTAAGTGGGAGCTGTTAGTTTGTGAATATATTTAATATATGTATGACCGGATTCGAACACGAGACTATGGGATTGCACGCATTGCGTATGAGATTCAATGTTTAATAATTAAATATAAATGTTATGTTTTAATTATTATTCCACAATATGCGTCTAACGAGCGTTGAATACTTAACGGAACTTGCCTAACGGTCGTTAAATGTCAAAGGGATACGAAGAAAAAGGAAACAAGCCAAGAGAAGGTTCTAGAAACCTCTATTGGGCTTGAAACCGGTCGATCAAGGGAAATCCAACATGGGAACCATTTGTGAACTTGGACTCTATCATAAAGGTATAAATACATCATCATGTATTCATTATTTGGTACACTTGATCTCCATAGTAGACCAAAATTCTTCTCTTCACTTCCTCTTACTCCTTGGTCAACGAAAGAAGCCCCACGAAGGGATTTGTAATTGACCTTGAGCGTAAGTAAAGTGTTTGGTTTAGCTATTGTTATCAAGAACCTAGCATTCACATTGAATCACTAACAATACGTGTGTACAAGACCATATATTAATCCTAATTGGATTATTTAGTTTTCCCCAAATCGAATAAGGTGTAAGTTGATTTCATAAACCCTAAATTTTTGGGGTTTGAGTTTCTTGATCGTTGTTTGCTTTGATTGCTAAAATGTACGCTTACTTTTATATTTTGGTTAATTAATTATGCATATTATGTTTATGTCTTCCGCTGCATGCTCTTGATGATTACATATTTATTTTATGCTTGCCATGATTATTAAATTCGAACAAGTAATGCATTGTATAATGGCATTGGTAACTTATTAAGCTTTCACGGAAAAAACATGTGAGACAATTTGTTGGAAAATTTAGTGCACTTGTGGGAATAGTTCACACCTTGTAATGGGTTAGGAGGTACGGAGTGTACACCCATAAGGTCCATGAACACCCTGACTCTTATAGTGGTTTGTATTGGTAGTGCTTGGTGAAAGTGCTGTTGTGGTTACCACTGATTACGGGTTTCCAAAGCGATACTTCCACTGGATCGTGTTTCCACCGAAGTGGTGTTTCCACCGAAGTGGTGTTTACTGAAGTAGTGTTTACACTAAGCAAAGTGGTGTTTCCAATGGGCAGTGTAACCACCGATAGCACTATGAAAGTACCGATGAAAGTACCTGCTTGTAACGGTTTTGACCTATTCAAGTGGCAGTTTCAACTGCTTAATGACCACGTTCAATTGGTCATGTAACCACTAACGGCTATAATGGGGATAATTATGAGGCTATTAATGGGCCGATTAATACTCATAATTCCATTGAATTAGCCAAGAGTATTATCCTATAACTAGGATATCTGATTATGCATGAAGAACACACAGAAAACATAAACACTTATAAGCGAAAGGGTTATAGAATTGTGCCTAAATTCTCTAACTGCATTTGGTATTATCCCAAGTTGATATTCGTGTAACCCAGGCATTAGGGTCGAATAGTTTACTTTGGAAAGTGATCACACGATTCCAAGTGATATCCGGTAACCACCAAGTGGTATTTGTTACTGCTGACCATCTGTTTGTTTCTGCTGAACAGTTGAGCATTTCTGCTGAAGTTGATTATCTTAACCCTGTTGCTGGGAGCTAAGACATAACCGCCAACAATCAAACTAAACTATTTGTGATAATCAATGGCTGCTGCTGCAATGAAACACATGGCTTCAAACTTTGCCAAGCTTGATAAGTTTGAAGGGGTGGACTTTAGGAGGTGGCAGAAGAAGATGCACTTCTTGCTGTCAAGCATGAGTGTGGTTTATGTGCTGACTACACCCATTCCTGATGATGGTGATGATGCTACTGTGGAGCGTCGGAGGAGGAGCAAATGGGAGAATGATGACTACATATGCAGAGGTCTTATTCTCAATGGTATGTCTGTTTGATATTTATCCGAACTTTGAATCTTCCAAAGAACTGTGGGATTCCTTGGATGCCAAATATATGGCCGAGGATGCATCAAGTAAGAAGTTCCTTGTTAGTAATTTCACAAATTACAAAATGACTGATTCAAGACTAGTTATGGAACAATACAATGAACTTCTTGGAATACTTGGAAGGTTTACACAACACAATATGAACATGGATGAGGCCATTAAAGTCTCTTGTGTCATTGACAAACTCCCTTCTTCTTGGAAAGATTTCAAGCATACCTTGAAACATAAGAAAGAGGAGTTAACTCTGGTTGAGTTGGGCCGTCATCTGCGCATTGAGGAATCTCTCAAGATGCAGGATAATGACAAGCCAAAGAGTAGCAATGCTAATGGACCATCTGTTGTCAATATGGCTGAGCATAACAACTCCACCAGGTACAATGACAACAAAGGCAAACGCAAATATCATGATAACACAAAGGCAGATCCTAACAAGAAGGCAACACCTACTTGTTGGAAATGTGGCAAGACCGGTCACATTAAAAGGGACTGCAAGGGTGTTAAAGTTGGTGGTAAAGCCAATGGATCGTGCACTAATGGTTCGGGAGTGGTGGTTCACCAACTCACTGAAAGGTCAATATGTTTAATAAGTCTTTTCGATTTATTATGTTACATATGTATCTGAATCTTTTATGTGCGGATGATGATGCCGCGTGGTGGGTTGACTCTGGTGCAACAGTTCATGTGTGCAAAGATAGAAGCTGGTTCAAGACTTACGAGTCACTGAATGATGGTTCTATTCTTCACATGAGAAATGAGTCAACAGCCTTGGTGCATGGTCGTGGTTGTGTAGATCTTAATTTTAGTTCTGGAAAGATTGTAACTTTGTTTAATGTTATTCATGTTTCTGATATAAGGAAGAACTTGGTTTCAAGTAGTGTATTGAATAATCATGGATATAAACAAGTTATTGAGTCTGATAAATTTGTGCTTTCTAAGAATGGTGTTTTTATTGGTTTTGGTTATTTATGTAATCAAATGTTCGGGCTTAATATTACCAAAGTGTTATTTCAGCTTTTGTGACCACATATAACCGTGACCGACTCTACCCTATGGCATGCAAGACTTGGCCATGTACACTATAAACGGATGCAAGATATGTCTAGGGATGGTTTAATCCCTGCTTTTGACATGGACACTGAAAAGTGTAAAACTTGCATGTTGACTAAGATAACCAAGAAACCCTTTCAGGGTGTTAGTCGTGAGACTAAGCTCTTGGATCTGATACACAGTGACTGTGTGATTTGTATGCCACTCCTTCTTTGGGAATAAGAAGTACTTTGTGACATTTATTGATGATGCTTCTAGGTTTTGTTATGTTTATTTGTTACATACAAAGGATGAAGCATTAGATAAATTCAAAGTGTTTAAAACTGAAGTTGGATTACAACTTGGGTCTTTGATCAAAAGATTAAGGACTGATAAGGGAGGTGAGTACATGGATACTCAGTACTTTCAGTCTGTTGGAATAATCCATGAAACGACTGCCCTTATACTCCTCAGCAAAATGGTATTTCCGAAAGGAAAAACAGGGTGTTGAAGGAGATGGTTAATTCCATGTTGTCCTTTTCAGGACTGAGTCAAGGGTTCTGGGGTGAAGCTATGTTAACCACTTGCTATTTATTAAATAGGGTTCCCAACAAAAGGAACAAGGTTACCCCTTATGAACTCGGACTAAAAAGGAAACCAAACCTGAACTATCTCAGTGGTCGGGGTTGTGGAAATGTTGTAAGACTCCCTGATCCAAAGCAAAAGACTTTGGGTGAAAGAGGCATTGATTGCATCTTTGTTGGATATGCCGAGCATTCCAAGGCTTTTAGGTTCTATGTTATTGAACCTAATGAATATGTTTCAGTTAACTCAATAATTGAATCAAGGGATGCAACTTTGATGAGAATAGATTCTCATCAGTCCCTAGACCAAGTCAGAGGATTCCAAATGGAACTCATGACACTGGTATATCAAAGGTCCCCGATGATAAACCATCAGGGTCCCTGATGAGGTTGTGGTTCAACAACTGAACCTCGTGCTCAGAAGAGCGAAAGGGTCAGACTCCAAAGTTATTGGACCTGAGTTTCAACTATACTTAGTTGAAGGAACAAGGGATGGTCTCTAGACCAATACTCCTATTGCTTCATTGTTGAGGATGATCCCAAGACATTTGAAGAAGCAATGAAGTCCCGAGATATTGCTTTCTGGAAAGAAGCAATCAATGATGAAATGGATTCTATCATGGGGAACAACACTTGGGTGTTGGTTGATCTACCTCCCGGTTGCAAACCTCTAGGTTGCAAATGGATTTTCAAAAAGAAAATGAAGGTAGATGGAACTATTGAAAAGTTCAAGGGTAGATTAGTTATTCAGGGCTTTAAACAAAAGTCAAGGATAGACTATTTTGATACTTATGCCCCTGGTGGCTCGTATCTACTTACCATAAGAATGGTGATTGCTATTGGCATCTATTCACAATCTGGATTATTCATCGATGGATGTGAAAAAAGCTTTCTTGAATGGTGAATTGGATGAGGAGGTTTATATGAACCAACCTCAGGGCTTCATCTTACGGCAATGAAAACAAGGTGTGTAAACTGATTAAGTCTCTTTATGGACTTAAGAGGGCACCTAAGCAATGGCATCAAAAATTTGATGAAGTGGTTTTGTCTAGTGGTTATGTTCTTAACTAGGCTGACAAATGTGTATATAGAAATTTGATGATTACTGGCAAAAGGAGTCATCATTTGTCTATATGTTGATGACATGTTGATTTTTGGCACTGACCAAAATCAGTTGACGACAAAGGAATTTTGTCATCAAGGTTCTCCATGAAAGACATGGGGAGGCTGATGTTATCCTTGGTATAAGGATTAAACATGAAAGTAATAGAATTTTATCTCTCAGGTCTCATTATATTGAGAAGTGTGAGGAAATTCAATTACTTTGATTGTACTCAGTGAGTACACCTATGGATACTCGTGAGAAGTGATGCCTAATCATGCAAAGTTGTATCTCAACTTGAGTATTCTAGGGTAATTGGTGCCTGATGTATGCCATGGACTTGTACAAGACCGATATTGGTTTTGCAGTGGGAAAATTGAGCAGGTATACTAGTAATCCTAGTGCTCATCATGGCAAGCAGTCAAAGGTAGAAGTATTTGAAGAGAACTATGGATTATAGTCTCTCATATACTGGTTACCCATCAGTGTTGGAAGGTTACATTGATGCAAGTTGGATCAAGAATCAAGATAATTCGCCTACTCAGCCGGGGTATTCCTACTTGGTGGAGGTGCAATTTCTTGGGCATCCAAGAAACAAACTTGAATCACCGCCCAACAATGGAATCAATTTGTGGCTTTAGCAAAATGCCGGTAAAAGAAGTCGAATGGTTGAAAACTTTACCTATGAGATTCCATCATCAGTGGCTAAACCTATAGCACCTATTTCTATCCGGTGTGATAGTGCAGCTACATTGGCTAAGGCTTATAGCCAAATGTACAATGGTAAGTCTAGACACTTAGGTGTCGGACATAGCATGATTCGTGAGCTTATCATGAATGGGGTGGTATCTATAGAGTTTGTGAGACTCAACAGAACTTAGTCGATCACTTGAAAGGGTCGGCTAGAGACTTGGTTATAAAGTCTGCTAAAGGGATGGGTTTAAGTCCAACTTAGTCACTGAATACTAGGACACCCAACTCCCTCCTAAGGAAACTTGGGAGTTGAGTTCAATATGGAAAGCTGAACATTCATGGTGGAGCACATGTTTTATTTACATCCCAAGGTTGTGCTCAGAACCTGCTGAAAGGAGGATGAAGTCTTTACTTCTTAATGGTTAATTTTCTTTGAAAAAGTGCTTGGCGGGAGCAAGACTAAGAGGAACCACCTATGTAAATGTTGAATTTTTCCGCTTCAGGAAGCTTTGGACTTTAGCTTTTACAACATTTATGAATTTGGATATGGACACATGGCGTGTATAGTGTCAGGAGAGCGATAAGTGTTTGAAAACTTGTGTGTATTTTATCTTCAGGTATTCAAATGGGTTGAAGGGTTCAATTCTTAGAACACACTGATTCTCGAATATTTGAAACGTGTAATTTACTAAGATGGAAATTCAATCCTCAGGACATTTTCATTTATGCACATGTTTTGCTTGATGTTTATTTTTCATGCAAAGGAAGTGAACTAAATTTGGGGAGGATTGTTGGAAAATTTAGTGCACTTGTGGGAATAGTTCACACCTTGTAATGGGTTAGGAGGTGCGGAGTGTACACCCATAAGGTCTATGAACACCCTGACTCTTGTAGTGGTTTATATTGGTAGTGCTTGGTGAAAGTACTGTTGTGGTTACCACTGATTATCAGTGTCTCTGCTGGCAGTACTTCCCTGGATCATGTTTCCACGAAGTGGTGTTTCCACTGAGTGGTGTTTACTGAGTAGTGTTTACGAAGCATTGGTATTTCCTTTGAAGCAGTGTAACCACGATAGCATATATGAAAGTACTTGATGAAAGTACTGCTTGTAACGGTTTTGACCTATTCAAGTGGTAGTTTCAACTGCTTAATGACCACGTTTAATTGGTCATGTAACCACTACGGCTATAATGGGGATAATTATGAGGCTATTAATGGGCCGATTAATACTCATAATTCCATTGAATTAGCCAAGAGTATTATCCTATAAATAGGATATCTGATTATGCATGAAGAACACAGAAACATAAAACATAGCGAAAAGGGGTATAGAATTGTGCCTAAATTCTCTAACTGCATTTGGTCTTATCCCAAGTAGATATTCGTGTAACCCAGGCATTAGGGTCGAATAGTTTACTTTGGAAAGTGATCACACGATTCCAAATGATATCCGGTAACCACCAAGTGGTATTTGTTACTGCTGGCCATCTGTTTGTTTCTGCTGAACAGTTGAGCATTTCTGCTGAAGTTGAATATCTTAACCCTGTTGCTGGGAGCTAAGACATAACCGCCAACACAATTTAACAACGAAATTCAGAAACAATTATGTTAAGGCTAATGAATAACATCCAAGAATGGAATAATGTAATCAAAAGGTATTCATGGTTGCGTTGAGACAAGGAGCGGACTTAACGCGCATGCTTCTTTGATAGAGGTGAAAACAGCATGTAGTATTAGCGTTTTGGCCAGGACCGCGTCTTCAACCTGTTGTAGTTCACGACTATCACTACATAGATCCAATCTTTGACATGGTTCATGAACTCGTAGAACGCATATCTCCATGCATCATTGACAACAAAGCACCACCCCCCCCAAATCCAACGGGATCGATGAAAAGACTAATAAAACCTTCGAGTTATGAGCCTATCTTGGTCTCGAGACATTGGTTCCTAGTTTGTGGGATCGAGGGGCCGGTATCTTCGGGCATACATTAGGAAGTGGAAGCCCACAAAGTGCAGGATTCCCATTGTATGATGAAGCACCAAAGCTTTGTAACTGAGTGCTAGTTGGTATCCTGCCTGACAAGTTGTTGTTGAAAGGTCGAGCATGCCGAGATTGGCCAACTGTGAAAGGCTTGTCGAAATGCCACCACCTAGATGATTTCTCGACACATCAAGAAAATCCAACCATCTTAATTTTCCAATATCTTGCGGTATATGCCCGGTTAAGTTGTTCCTTGAAAGGTTTAAAGCAACAAGTCCTGTAAGACGGGTAATCTCACTTGGTATTTCTCCGCTCAGCATATTGCTAGAAATATCAAGGCTAGTAACCAGACCTAGAGTACTTTTGTATGTGGATAACCTTCCTTTCCATAGCAACAATGCTTGACACATAAACGTAACTTGACTGATGTAAAGCCTAGTACGTTCCAGCTGATGGGTGCTGAATCCAATGAATGGGTTTTGGTTTTCTCTTGGCCATGCCTTTCAAGTTTTTAAGGCACCTTGGTATGGTTCCAGATATATTATTCTGAGACATGTCCAACATCTGCATCTTGGAAAGCCTGCAAAAGCTTGTAGGCACGGTACCATGGAACTCATTGGATGGTAAGCTAAGAACATTTAACTTTGTAGACTTTCCCCTATCCAAGCAGGTATGTGACCAGAGAGATTATTTTCTCCGACATCAAGAAGTTGCAGATGGGTACAATTTTTTAAGGAAGGTAGTTCTCCACTTAGTCTATTGCTACGCATACTCAACACAAGAATATATGCTAGGGACCCCACTGATGTCGGTATTCTCCCAGAGAACTTATTGTTTTCAAGATTTAGAAATAGAAGTCGAGTTAAGGTCATCCAGCAATCCGGAATCTCTCCTGAAAGTTGGTTATTCGAAAGATCAAGTCGCGTTATGGTGGTGAAATTCCAAATGAATGAAATAGATTCGGAAAACATGTTATTTGACAGAACTAATGTTTGGGTGTTTGAAGGAAACAGTGGTACAGGGCCCAAGAAGTTATTGGAGCTTAAATCGATGAGAGGTTTGTCCCCGTACATCAAATCTGGGACACTTCCATGAATCTTATTAAATGACATATTCAGGTACCGAAGATTTGGCGTTAATTGCTTCCAGAACCAATCAGGGACAGAGTCGTTGATTTGAGAATTAGAGATGTCAATTATGGAGAAATTCTTCTGAGTTTGCAACCAAGTTGGGAAAGCAGGACCCAACTTGCAAGATGACAATGAAATGACCTCTAGTGAAAAAGTTGGAGACCAATCAGAACCAAGTTCAAGAACAAGGGAGTTAAGTGACAGATCAAGATAAACTAGATGAGAAAGATTCTTTAGGTGAGTTTTGGAGATTGTACCATGCAAGAGATTTGAAGAGGCCCCTATGAATTGTAGCTGCGTAAGTGGCATAATCTTTTCTCCTAAATTTCCTTGCAAACGATTTCTCTCAAAATATAACTCCCTCAATGAAGAAAGAGCCGACAGATTTGGGAGAAATCCACTAATCTGGTTATCCGCCAAATCAAGGACGGAGAGATTCGAGATTTTCTCAAATTTTTGAAGGAAAAGTCCCCTTATATTATTATCATTAAGATGTAATTCTTTCAAAGCGGTGAATGTAGTAAAATCGGGCAAGGAACCACTTATCTCGTTATCACTCAAATCCAAAACATGAATGGACTTCTCTGCCCCTCTCAAGACGTGGAATAACTTATGAAGGTCTTGTTTGAGATTATTCCCAGCTAAGTTTAGCGAAACTAAGTTCCTTAAGTTCCCAAATGATTTTGGAATACCACCTTTAAGGCCATTTGTTGTCAAAACTAAGTTCTGTAGGAACTTAAATGCACCAAATGCTTCAGGAATGGTACCAAACAACTCGTTGTAGGATAGGTTGATATCTGTAAGGCTTCCACTGAAGTTGAATAACCAAGGATATATCGTAGAGGGGAGAAGATAGTTAGAAGAGATATCTAGAATCGATAGAGTTTTTGAGAAATTGGAGATTGAAACTAATTTATTTGCAGGAATTTCTGGAAGAAGAGAGTTATTTAGCCTTAGTTCGACAAGTGAAGGAAGCCGCGTGATCACATTTTCTAACAGATTATTAGAATCACTGAGGTCCATATAACTTAGGCCTAAGTATTCGAGCGAAGAAAGTTTACCGAGCCACTCTGTGTTTTTCAAAATGACGGAAGAAACTGAGAGATCAAGAGTTTGCAAGTATGAAAGATTCCCCAATTGAGGGGGGACTTTGGATACTTCATAATCGACGTAGGAAAGGTTGAGGTAGCGAAGTCTTCTGAGGGAGCCGATGAATTCTGGAATCCTGGTGAAGCTACTAAAACTGAGGTCCAAATGTTTTATGTGTTTCAACCCAAGCAGCGAAGAGTTGATGTCACCAGCAAGTTCAACTCGCTCACCAAGATCTTCTGACCAATATCCATGAAGATCGAGCATTGTGACATGATGAGTTCTATTGCTGCAAGTTACACCTCTCCACGAGCAGCAATCAATTGAGCTTTTATGACTACTCCAGGAAGATAGAATGCCATAATCATCCACTAACCCGTTTTTGACCTGAAGTAGAGCTCTTCGCTCCCTCTCAATGCACTGTGTTTCAACAGAAACAAGGCTGATCCAGCACACGAAAAAGATAATAAAACAATTGGAAAAATTATGGGATGGCCTTCTACTTCTCGCCATGGAAGATAGTGATTTTGATATCTTTAAAGATGGACAGAGGCCCATCAATAGTATTTATACTGATCAAACCGGTCTTTAATCGAAAGTTAAATATTATTTCAGATGCATGTATTAGACTTTTTCATATTCAAGTCCATGATCATTTTCAATAAAAACAGTTGTATTTTATGTGTCTCAGACTGTAAGAAAAAGACAATATCCATATCATTTTAATTGAGTTGGACCAATTTGGAATTATTGCACTTTTCTGCATAAGCTATGTTCTAGAAACAGTCTAATATCTAGACCAATAACAAAGCATATTAGTAAAAGTCAACTGTATCTGCAATTTTGCAACAGCAGAACTGTTCAAGTCAATGGGTGATGTTTAGATATCTGTTTAGAAAAATTCAAACCCATATCTCTTATGTGTTATGTAATTTTAGAAAGTCAACAGACGACTTTGTAGAGTACCAGTCATACGTATATGGCAGATACAGGAAAAAAATCAATGTCAACTCTTTGTAAGAGGGAATATAATTGGTTGGTCCATGATCAACCAAGAATGTGATAACTTAAAGAAGAGTAAATTGCATAAATCGTCCCTAAGGTTAGGCCAAATTGCAAGTTTCGTCCTAAATAGTTTGAAAGTGCAGAGATCGTCCCTTTTTAAAACTTTTTTGCAAATTTTGGTCCTAAATAGGGACCAAATTTCGTCTCTAAAGTTTGCCAAATTGCATGTCTTGTCCTAAAAAGGGACCAAATTTTGCAAAAAAGTTTGAAAAATGGACGATATCTGCACTTTCAAACTATTTAGGACGAAACCTGCAATTTAGCAAGACCTTAAGGACGATTTATGCAATTTACTCCTTAAAGAATTAGATCATAGCTACGTACTGGCGTACGTAATAGAAAAATATAGTATAAGACCACAGAGTTAGCCAAGAAAGAAAAAAAAAAAAAAAAAAAAAAAAAACTCTGATGCCCAGGGAATATTGGCTTTCAGTCTCTAAATGCAAGAATCAAGATTAGAAAAATATTGACGTTCCGCCTCTAAAATTGCTTCAAAGCATAGATTAATAATTATGTGGCATGTAATGTTATGAAAAATATAACATTGATGCATCTACAAGCTCATATTATTCAAAGAATAATACGACTCTAAACAAGTTTAAGCTGTTATTCAAACAAGTGGTTTGTCATTATATATCAGATTCTTGTTTTGAAACAAAAAACACCGAACAGAAATAACTAAGCTTACCTAGTGGAAATCAGTTAGTGTACATATATTTGGCCGATCATGCAGAAGTAGTGATTCCTTGTAGGAGCTCATAAAGAATGAATAAACCCAAGTCTCTTGATGTGTTCTGAGCCAGGTTCACAATATACAAGCATGACTTGATCATAATCAGCATGGCCATAATCTCTCGTTTCCATTATAAGCCCACCTTTCTTTCTAAATCCGAGTATACTCCTTATTGACTCATATGGTAAGTTAATAGTAAATATCTTAGTAAATAATTTAGAAACACTATCGTCCATCATCCATACTTTTTAAACTTGTTTGTGCGCAATTATTTTGGATTTAATCACAGCAAGACTCCCTTAGGTTATACATGGGAGAATATTTAAAGCTAATGTCATTCTTAAACGCTACCTTATCTGGGAGGTATACTTGATTAAATTCTCGCTTGTCAAATCAAATGCAATAATAGTGTAAAATCCATCATCCAAAGCAATCCTTTCATATGCAAACCAATAAATTAACTCATCTATAACTACCGGCTTATTACCACATATGATATCAAGCCAGTTATTAGGCAAATTACTTAGTGGGCTTCTCCACACTTTTGAGCTTAACGTAAAAACCTCAACATCCCGTGGGCAGAAATTTACGCTTTTCATTTCCATCTTACTTCTAACTTTGTTAATGTTAACAATCTTAGACTTTTAACTTCAATGGGGTTGTCCATTTGAAGTTTTTGTAAAGTTTTGGTTGTTTAATAATATTTGCCGGGGTATCGTCCTTTTTACCCCCAAAAAAAATAAAAAATAAAATAAAAAATAAAATCTTAGGGTTAGTATTGCAACAAACCCCAAAACCAAGAACACAATTATGTAACACTTTCGGCACAACAATAGCTACCGATTTTCTAATAGATGGATTCCATATAACAGACATGTACATTGGATCATGTAAATTTGGAGGATAACCATACAAGCAAAACAATCCGTGAGAGCTACCTATTACTCTTAGCATAATAATATAAACACTGACTGACGGAATCTTGAGAGAAAATTTATGTTGGGGAAAAGTATCATCATCTAAGTCTTAACACATTTGTGATGAAACTCATACTTTGGGTAGTTTTCAGAACGTATAAGAAAATGTTGTAACAGAGGGTTATAATAATCAGCAATAAACTTCGCGCCATCGATCAAAGACTTCCATGGTTTCGAGACAACTCTAAACTTAAGTAATGATTTGGTTGGAAGCCTATTGATGATTTCCACTTGTAAATCAAATGGTATGTGATCTGACATTGTCCTTTAAGGGATAAACTTTTTAGGGTTTTAGAAAAGGTGTAAATTATGTGTTTATAGATTTGCTTGTGTTTGGAAAAAATAGCGGTAACACACTGAGCAGATACAAGTAAGCCGTGGGTATGTTTGGCACCGAGTGGTGTGGAGTTTTGGGGAGCGGTGAGCGGTAAGCAATGATCATTTTGATTTTTAGTAGTCATTTGGCAAAAGAGCGGTGAGTTTTAGCTAATTTTTAAAAAGGCTAATTTTTCAATGCTTCTTTAAAATTAGCGAGTGATGAGCTGTTGCTACTGCTCACAACTACTACTCACTGTTATTTTTAACAAACACTCCCATAGTAGTATAGTAGTGAGCAATAGTGGTAAGCAATAGTTGTATATTCCTATAAAAAAGTTTGGTAACGTCGTTGTAGTTATAATTATAATGTGTAAAATAGCTCCTAAATACTCAACGCTCCTAAATGCTACTTCAAGGAGCGTTGGAAAAGGTGATGAGGTGTAATTTTATATGCTTTTTAAGGGCCATTTAGCCCTTGAATTCGTACATATTTGATCATATATTGCCCTAAATTGATTCATTTTAAAGTTGTAGGTACTTGGGAGAGCAAATGCTGAAAAAGCACAAGTTTTGGGCTCGATTGAACGAAGAACGAAGAAAAAAGGCAACTCCAGCAACGTGACCGGGTAGTGTGACGGCGTCACCTCCCTGTGATGGGTCAGTGTGTGGAGACGGCGTCAGAAGGCATCTGAAGGCGTCACAACTACAACGTGACGCCGTCACAATAAGGCGGTGGACATAACGAAACCCTAACCGGCGGCGCGCTGACGGGTGAAGGCGTCACAATCATAACGTGACACCGTCACAACCCAAAATCTATAAATATAGACGAATTATTTTTATTATTGTGTTTCTAAATTTGGAGGAACGAATATCACTGAACCCTAGTCGGTTTTTACAGCTTTTATATGCCTTTTTGGCCCTTGAAGAACTCATTTATTATTGAGATAAATTATATATTCAATCATTCAATCATGTTTATGCGTTATTGAGCGATTTACTTATTTACTTGTTTCTCTATTACTATGTTAGGATTAAACTAATGAGTATTTACTTAGAATTGCATGAATCCTAGTTATTAATTGCTTGTTTATCGTCTCTTGTCAATGTTGTGTACGTTAGGAGTTGGAAACTGGCTATGATCTTATATGGGCAGTTGAACGTCCTCTAAAACGTGTCTAATTAAAGCTTATGTCTTAGGAATTAATTGAGAAGGGTACTTATTGTGTGAGTTAGTTATTGGATGAGATATTGACATTCAGATAAGCGTCTCCCATTTTAGCTAGTTCATAGATGTGGGACTGACTAACCCGCAATAGATAATAAAGAATACTTCACTCTGCATTAGGCAAGTAAGTGACATTCATAGCTAAAAAATAACTAGGGAGTAATAGAATATTAAGTAAATATATTTCACATCTTACAAGAATTTCACCACCACTTTTTCTTTTCTTGTATTTTAGTTTAGTTAGTAATTTAATTAAGTATTTCTAAAGTCAACATCTCTCATATTTTCACTTGCTTTCAAATAAAAAAAATAATAAAACTAAAAATAACCTTCTCTCAACCCTTACACTTAAATCGTCATACACTTCGAACTTACCTCAATACTTTTCTAGAGAACGATCAATCCCTCGAGTCTTGGCTATACTACACTACAACGAAGATACTCTGCATAGAAGGGTTGTAAAACTAGTGTGTTGCAACCCACCGCATCAAAAAGAGCATTCCGAGAAAATGGATAAGCTATTTGTTATTTGTCAAATGAGCATTAATAATCACAACGCTCAACGATCACAAATACTCCTAAACGCTCTACACCAACTTTGATTCTAACATGAGTAAACCCAAATTGTCAACCTTGGAAAAGAGCTTAATCTTTTGTATAACAAGGGTGACATCTAGACATGTTATATATATATATATATATATATATATATATATATATATATATATATATATATCTATATATATAGGGTAGGGTTAAAATGAAAAGTTTCTTATAATGAAAAGAATGAGAAGGCATGTGAAGGTGACATGTGTCACCTTTGCCACATCATCATGCCACGTCATGTGACATTTGTCACCCCACCCACCAACCCCCTCGAAATTTTTTCCCGCCAAATTTCATTAGTGCATCACAGTTATAAATTTACTGCATCACAATCATAATTGTGATGCAGTTATTTATAACCTTAATGCACTAAAATCATTATTATGATGCAGTAAATTTATAACCGTGATGCAGTAACTTATAACCTTAATGCACTAATAAGTTTTGGTGCATCTTTATTATAAGTTACTGCATCATAGTTAATAATTCAGTGCATCAACTATGATGCACTAAAATCAAGGTTATAACCTTAATGCACTAAAATCATGATTGTGATGCAGTAACTTTATAGCTGTGATGCAGTAATTTATAACCTTAATGCATTAAAATCATAATTGTGATCCAGTAACTTATAACCTTAATGCACTAATAAGTTTTTGTGCATCTGTATTATAAGTTACTGCATCATAGTTAATAGTTAAGTGCATCAACTATGATGCACTAAAATCAAGGTTATAACCTTAATGCACTAAAATCATAATTGTGATGCAGTAACTTTATAACTGTGATGCAGTAATTTATAACCTTAATGCACTAAAATCATGTTGTGATGCAGTAAAAAATTTTAGCGGGAATCTTTTGGCGGGAAATTTTTATTTTTTATTTTTTTGGCCAAAAAAATTTTTTTGGGAATTTTTTTTTCTTTCGGGGGGTTGGGTGGGGGTGGGGTGGGGTATGGTGATGTGGCAAGGTGACACATGTCACCATCACATGACTTCATTCTTTTTATTCTAAAAACTTTTCATAATAACCCAAACATATATATATATATATATATATATATATATATATATATATATATATACATACACCACAATTTGTGCAATACGTGTTGTACAGTGTACAATACAATTAATTATACATAATGATGTATGTATAAAAATATAGAGTAGATATTTAAAAATAGAAAGTAGAATCAATAAAGATGTCGTTTTCCATGTATGTATAAAAAATATCTAACCGGTTTTTATAATATACTAAGAAAATTTGGACTCACAAAAATATACATTTTTTATTAGTAGATATGTAATATTTTTTCCCCAAACTTGCAACATTTCTGGCATCAATTTTAGCAGCATTTAGCGAAACTTGAGCGCTAGTTAGTGACATTTCAATGACAAATTTAGTTACATTTTTCATACTTTGCGATTTTTTTTTTGCTTTTCTTGGTACCCTTCGAGATTTCTCTTCATGCTTGCAATTAAGATAAAAAAAAAACCAGCAAGGTCACCGAATTTTTGGTATTTTTGAAATATGTTTTGATAAATTGGTATTTGTCATTTTACTTTACATAATTTTGAAAATGGTTATCACATCACACAAAACTACATAAGCTCAACAACTTATTCGGCCCAAATATAATCGTACTTGTGGTTCTAAAACATTCCATTCAACTGGGCCCTATTAGACCTTTTATAATACTTTATAGGCTCTTGCAAATGTGATAAATTGGAAATAATAACTTGACATTTATATTTTTTATACCATTATGGTCACTTTATATTCATGGTTGAAGTAAATAATTATTTGCTTGCTCAATACAGCTCAACGGTACCCAATCTCGTCTTCCATGAAGTATGAAGGAGATGAGATGTAGACATCCTTACCCCTATCCGAAGGTAGAGATGCTTGCTCAATGTCTATTATAAGTTTGTTCTGAGCCAGATTTTGAAATGTAGTATAGTAATGCATTGTATAATGGCATTGGCAACTTATTTAGCTTTCAAGGAAAAAACATGTAAGACAATTTAACAACGAAATTCTGAAACAATTATGTTAAGGCTAATGAATAACATCCAAGAATGGAATAATGTAATCAAAAGGTAGTCATGGTTGCGTTGAGACAAGGAGCGGACTTAACGCGCATGCTTCTTTGATAGAGGTGAAAAAAGCATGTAGTATTAGCGTTTTGGCCAGGACCGCGTCTTCAACCTGTTGTAGTTCACGACTATCGCTACATAGATCCAATCTTTGACTTGGTTCATGAACTCGTAGTATGCATATCTCCATGCATCATTCACAACCAAAGCACCACAAACCCCCCAAAATCCAAAGGCTGATCCGATGAAAAGACTAATGAAAAACCCTCGAGTTATGAGCCTATCTTGGTCTCCAGAGACATTGGTTCCTAGCATAGTTTGTGGGATCTGAGGGACGATAACTTCTGGGCATACATTAGGAAGTGGAAGCCCACAAAGTGCAGGATTCCCATTGTATGATGAAGCACCAAAGCTTTGTAACTGAGTACTAGTTGGTATCCTACCTGACAAGTTGTTGTTAGAAAGGTCGAGCATGCCAAGATTGGCCAACTGTGAAAAGCTTGTCGGAATGCCACCACCTAGATGGTTTCTCGACACATCAAGGAAATCCAACCATCTTAATTTTCCAATATCTTGTGGTATATGCCCGGTTAAGTTGTTCCTTGAAAGGTTTAAAGCAACAAGTCCTTTAAGACGGGTGATCTCACTTGGTATTTCTCCACTGAACATATTGCTAGAAAGATCAAGGCTAGTTACCAGACCCAAGGTACTACTGTATTCATATTTTCTTCCTTTCCATTGCAACAATGCTTGAAACGCATACGTATCTCGACTAAGGGTGAGCCTAGTACGTTCCAATCCAACGGTGCTTATCCCAAAAAACGTAACTTCTGTTAATCTCTTGGCCATGCCTTTCAAGTTGCTAAGGCATTTGGGTATGGTTCCAGAGATATTGTTGACAGAGACATCCAATATTTTCATCCTGGAAAGCCTGCAAAAGCTTGTAGGCAAAGTACCATTGAACCCATTAGATGGTAAGCTAAGAACACGCAGCTCGGTCAGGCTTTCCCCGATCCACGGAGGTATGGGACCATATAGGTTATTTCCTCCAAAATCAAGTAGTCGAAGCAAGGTACAATTCTGTAAGGAAGATTGCAGCTCTCCCGTGAGGCTGTTGCTACGAAAACTCAACATTTGAATATACGAAAGGAATCCTATTGATGAGGGGATCGCCCCAGAAAAGTTATTGCTCTCAAGATTAAGAAAAAAGAGCCGAGTTAAGTTCATCCAGCACTTCGGAAGCTCTCCTGACAATTGGTTTTTTGATAGATCAAGTCTGCCTATTGTGTTGAAATTACACAGAAAGGGAACTGACCCTGAAAACTTATTGTTATACAAATTGAGTTTTTGAGTGCCGGAAGGAAACAATGGTACTGGTCCAGAAAAGTTATTAGAGTTTAAATCAATGTAAGGTTGGTCCCCATACATCAGATTTGGTACCACACCATGAATTTGATTAGATGAGAGATTTAGGTAACGAAAACTTGGCGTTAACTGCACCCAGAACCAGTCAGGAACTGAGTCGTCGATTTGAGCATTAGAGATGTCAATTATGGAGAAATTCTTCTGAGTTCGTAACCAAGCTGGGAAAGCAGGACCCAACTTGCAAGCTGACAAATAAATGACATCGAGCGAAAAAGTTGGAGACCAGTTAGAATCGAGTTCAAAAACCAGGGAGTTATGTGAGAGATCAAGATAAACTAGATGAGAAAGATTCTTTAGGTGAGTTTCGGAGATTGTACCATGCAAGAGATTTGAAGAGGCCCCTAAGAATTGTAGCTGCGAAAGTGTCATAGTATTTTCTCCTAAAGTCCCTTGCAAATGAATTCTCTCAAAATATAACTCCTTCAATGAAGAAAGAGCCGACAGATTTGGGAGAAATCCACTAATCTGATCATCCGCCAGATCAAGGATGAAGAGATTCGAGATTTTCTCAAGTTTTTGAGGGAAAGGTCCTTTTATCTTATTACGACGAAGATGCAATTCTTTCAAAGCGGTGAATGTTGTAAAGTCGGGCAAGGAACTGCTTATCTTGTTCTCTTTCAAATCCAAAACTTGGATTGATGTCTCTGTTGTCTTCAAGATGTGAAAGAAACTCGGAAGGTCGTCTTTGAGATTGTTCCCAGCTAAATTTAGCGAAACTAAATTGCTTAAGTTCCCAAATGATTTTGGAATAGCGCCTTTAAGGCCATTCGTTGGCAAAACTAAGTTCTGTAGGAACTTAAAAGCACCTAATGCTTCAGGAATGGTACCAAACAACTCGTTAACGGATAGGTTGATATCTGTAAGGCTTCCACTGAAGTTGAATAGCCAAGGGAATATCGAAGAGGGGGGAAGATAGTTAGAAGAGATATCTAGAATCGATAGAGTTTTTGAGAAATTGGAGATTGAAAATAATTTATTTGCATGAATTTCTGGAAGAAGAGAGTTATTTAGCCTTAGTTCGAAAAGTGAAGGAAAATGTGTGATCACATTTTCTAACAGATTATTAGAATTACTCAGGTCCATATAACTGAGGTCTAAGAATTCGAGCGAAGAAAGTTTACAGAGCCACTCTGTGTTTTTCAAAATGACGGAAGAAACTGAGAGATCAAGAGTTTGCAAGTATGAAAGATTCCCCAATTGAGGGGGGACTTTGGATACTTCATAATCGACGTATGAAAGGTTGAAGTAGCGAAGTCTTCTGAGGGAGCCGATGAATTCTGGAATCCTGGTGAAGCTACTAAAACTGAGGTCCAAATGTTGCAAGTGTTGTAACCCATGTAGCGAAGAGTTGATGTCACCAGCAAGTTCAACTCGCTCACCAAGATCGTCTGACGAATATCCATGAAGATCGAGCATTATGACATGATGAGTTATGTTGCTGCAAGCTACACCTCTCCACGAGCAGCAATCATTCGAGATTCTATTACTAATCCACGAAGAGAGAAAGCCATAGTCATCCACCAACCCGTTTTGGAACTGAAGTAGCGCTCTTCGCTCCCTCTCAATGCACCATGTTTCAACAGAAACAAGGCTGATCCAGCATACGAAAAAGACAAGAAAACAAATGGAAAAATTATGGGATGACCTTCTACTTCTCCCCATGGACGATAACGATTTTGATATCTTTAAAGATGGACGGAAGCCCATCATTAGTAGTTATACTGATCAAACCAATCCTAAATCAGAAAGTTAAATATTATTTCAGATGCATGTATTAGACTTTTTCATAGTCAAGTCCATGATCATTTTCAATAAAAACAGTTGTATTTTATGTGTCTCAGACTGTAAAAAAAAGACAATATACATATCATTTTAATTGAGTTGGGCCAATTTGGAATTATTGCACTTTTTTGCATAAGCTATGTTCTAGAAACAGTCTAATATCTAGACCAATAACAAAGTATAATACTGTAGTAAAAGTCAACTGTAACTGCAATTTTGCAACAGCAGAACTGTTCAAGTCATTGAGTGATGGTTAGATATCTGTTTAGAAAGATTCAAACCCATATCTCATATGTATTAAGTTATTTAATAAGATCAACAGACAACTTTGTAGAGTACCAGTCATACGTATATGGCAGATACGGAAAGAAAATAAATGTCAACTCTTTGTAAGAGCGGAATATAATTGGTTGGTCCATGATCAACCAAGAATGTGATAACTTAAAGATTTAGATCATAGCTACTGGCGTAATAGAAAAATATAGTAGAAGACCACAGAGTTAGCAAAAAAAAAACCTTGTTGCCCAGGGAATATTGGCTTTCAGTCCTAAATGGAAGAATCAAGATTAGAAAAATATTGATGTTCTGCCTCTAAACTTGCTTCAATGCATAAATTAATAATTATGTGGTATGTAATGTTATGAAAAATATAACATTGATGCATCTACAAGCTCAAATTATTCAAAGAATTATATGAAACAATGGCCGGTTTGCAATTAAATATCAGATTTCTTGTTTTGAAATAAAAAAGCATCGAACATAAGTAACTAAACATGCATAACAGAGAGAGAATTAAAACTTAGGTTGCTAACAAAATCATTTAATGTATATTTGGCAGATTAAGCAGTAGTAGTGATTCCTTGTAGGAGCTTACTAACAATGAACCAAAAAGATATTGAGAAATCCCAAGTCTATTCATGTGTTCTGATCCAGGTTCACAAACTACAAGCATGACTGAAACAGCATCATCATCATCTCTCATTTCCATTATAAATTCTCCGTTATTTCTAAATCCGAGTATTCTCCTTAGATACACAAATGATAAGTTAATAGTAAATATCTTCGTAAATGATTTTGAAACACCATTGTGAGTATTGTCCATGATCCATACTTTATAAACTTCTTTATAAACCTTAACATCGCATTTAACCACAGCAAGAGACTCCCTTAGTTTATATATGGGACTATCATATAAGAATCTGTCGCCATTGTCAAAAGCTAACTTATCTGGGAGGTATACTTGATTAAATTCTTCGCTTGTCAAATCAAATGAAATAATCATATAACTAAATCCCTCATGCGCCTCAATCGGCCGTTCATCAAATGAAAACCAATATATAACCCCGTTGATAACTACCGGTTTCTTACCCCATCTGTACTCAAACCATTTATTAGGAAACTTACTAAGTGGTTCTCTCCACACTCTTGACCTCAATGTAAGAACCTCAACTTGGTATGAGCAGAAATTAACTCCCAGCCTGTTAATCTTTACAATCTTAGGTTCATTAGTGTCACGACAAACCCCAAAACCAATAAAAAATCTTTCTAACAAATTAGGCACAACAATATCTACCGATTTTCTGATAGACGGATTCCATATAGCTGCCACGTAATCTAATTCATGTGTACCAGGATAACAAGACAACAAGCAAAACAATCCGTGAGAGTAACCGATTACATCTCTGAACATATTAGCATCACACGACGGCAGAACAGTAAGTGAAAGTTTATGTTGGGGAAAAGTATCATCATCGATAATCTTAAAATATTTGTACTCTAAAATCCTAAACCGTCTATTCGGTGGTCTTCAGTTCTTATAAGCAAATTCTGTGACTGAGTGTTATAATCAGCAATAAACTTGGCGCTACCGATCAAAGACTTCCATGCTTTCGAAACACCTCTAAATTTAAGTAATGATTTAGTTGGAAGCCTTTTGATGATTTCCACTTGTAAATCGAATGGTATGTGATCTGACATTGTGATATGATGTTTGTGGCAGATTTTTTTAGGGTTTATAAAAATACGTAAATTGTGTATTTATAATAACACATGCAAATTGGACCAATAATCTGAGTATTTGGGTTGTGCATCTTAGCCGGCTTTGGGCCAATTGGCTTTATTTATTTACTTTCTATAAGCAAAATGACTTGTTTATTGATGCAAAGAGTTGATAATCAGTAACGTTGACTGTTCACACACTCCATCAAAAGGAGAATATGCAAATAGCAAGTTTCAAGTTAGTAGCCTGCCAATTGTAGAAGTATCCAATTGATGTTATGCTATGACACATCCTTACTACACCTCTATCTTTACTAGATGAAACATGACGCGACTAATGAAACAAGCTAACAACTTATGTGATGTCAAATGGCTTGGTTGATATGCCATTCATGCTTAAGCAAGTAAAAAAAGAGGAAAATCATAAGTGTTTAAATGATGTTATCAATCATTTCAATAGCCCTATCTCTGTGTTTAGTCGAAGATTCACAATTCACTATACTTGCTTAAGCAAGTAAAAAAAGAGGAAAATCATAAGTGTTTAATTGATTTTGTTGTTTTCGACTTCTGCTCAGTCCATAATCATTGAAACTAGAGATACACATGAAACAGTGGATGCTCTTAGTGTTGGGATTTAATACTCATAACAATTATATAAATCAAATAGCATCATCAAAGCATGCAGCGGAAGCAAATAGGAATAATATATATAATTAATTAACCAAACAAAAAACGCGTACCTTTTAGCAATTCAAGAATCAAACGTTGATTAAACAAGAACCAAAACCCAAAACCCTAACTTTAGGGTTTATAATATTCGACCCAATAAAATCGACCACCAAGGAATACACAAGCTCAAACGTGCTTGTCCTTCGTTCTTGTACACACGTACTAATAGCGATTTGATGTGGAAAAGCTAGTTCCTTGAATCACAAATAAAACCAAACACTTGTGTCTTTGACTTGGAAAAATCGATCCCAAGGGGATGGGGGGCACACCGATCGGCCAAGCAAAGAGGGAGGAAAGAAGAAGAGAAATTAGGTATATTGGTGATCCAAGATTAGTTTAAGAATGAATACAAGGGTTTGTATATATACATTCTCAAAACTTGGTGACCAAGAAAAGCCTCCCTTGGACTTTTGAGAAGCCACGACCGGCCACCCCAACCCCAAAGGGTTCTAGACTTTTCTTGTCCACTAATTTCATCTCTAGTCCTCATAGTTTACATTTAACGACCGTTAGTCAAAACCCCGTTAAATATTAACTAACGTTATGTTTTATTTCGTGACTAACAATTAATAATAATAACGTTTTATTTATATTAATTGTTTACATCAATTCTCATACGTAATGTGTGCAATTCCGAAGTCTCGAGTTCGAATCCGGACATACTATTATTTAAATATCCATAAAACCTTTCAGCTCCCACTTGGATATTACTAAATATAGTAATGACATTGGTGAGTCTAGCTTTCACACGCAAGCGTCCCAGATCAAATCGAGTATGGTCTCTGGAAAAAACCATTTAATGATTCATCATTTTTACTTATCCTTTTGTTACTAATACTACATTAACTATGAATATGGATCAAGTCATTTCATAAGTTAACATTCTTTTTCTCGTTGTATTCGATTGAACAAGATTACCAAATCATCTGAGCGTATTCAGATAGATCTTGGGTATGGCCATACAAACATCTTGTCAACCCTACGAGGGGCCCAAATATAGTATTATGCTTTGAAACAAATTCAAAGGAACAAATTCTCTTGACTACAAACATAACTCATGAACTTTGCAACACTTCCGAAAATAGCCCTTATAACTACCAATTACGGATAGCGTTAGACTATCTTACACAAATGCACTACATTCATATCAGTTATCTGATATCTCAAGTCTGAGGATAAACACTTCATGATATACTTAATGACAAAGATCCATAAAGCATCATCATGTAAAGTTGGGATAAGTCCTATATTCAATTCATTGAATATCATGTTAATCTGGTATGTCCCACGCATCAATATACTTTAAAAGTATATTCTACCAAAACTCAGATTTGTCTTAATTCAATGACATTCCCACATCATTGATCGACAACGGACTATTTAGAATAACATAAGTTATTCACGGATTAAACATGCAAATATAGGATATAATATTAAGAAAATGAAAATAAACATAACCAATATTTTATTTCATTTAAATAATATTTGTTCAAAACATCCTTTATCCAAATACTAAATAGATCAATGCATGATACTACTTGGTTAATAAATTATGTCTCAAGTAATGACAATCATACTTGTTGACAAGGCATAATTTCAACTAACTTTGATCTATCAGAATTTTGAGAATACTTATCTTAAGAATTCAACTAGTGAAGTTCTTGTATGTGTGCATTCAAAATATCTTGATATTGCCACATAATATTTCATAAAGTGTGTGACATCCTCAAACACCAATTTATGACAATCAAACTTTCAAACATTTTTAAAGTTTAAAGTATTCTTATTCTTTATTGTATAATGCAACTATGCTCTTAGTTGAGCACAACTAGTTCACATGGCCATTTACAAGGATGAAATCCTCCCATGACTAGTATTGAGTGTCATCTCAATTATACCAGCATCATTGTATACAAACAACAATATGCTCTTTAAAAAAATTCGTAAACTTCAATATCTACAGTGTAATGTTTGATGCCTTCAAACTTTCAAGTTTGTCAGCTATGACAATTTCACAACAATTGTTGTATTGCTCATCCATAGAATTTTGAGAGCAAATCCAGGTTGAGGAATGTAATTCTAAATTCAAACATATTCCATTAGAATATTCATTACACCATTTATATAATAACTTCATTA
This sequence comes from Chrysanthemum makinoi, assembly GCA_910596185.1. Taxonomy (NCBI): domain Eukaryota; kingdom Viridiplantae; phylum Streptophyta; class Magnoliopsida; order Asterales; family Asteraceae; genus Chrysanthemum; species Chrysanthemum makinoi. Next base: position 298,706,441 of record OU343217.1, on the reverse strand, counting down.
GATATCAATGTTGTCAAATCATCTTACATTCAAGCATGATACAATAGTAACATGATGTACATGAAAAATCCTTGTGTCAAACTAAGATTTCATTCATGTTCTACATATCTATTTTCCAAATAATATATCATGTTCTATTAGACTCATTTATTTTACCGCACATGTTTATTAATAATAAACATATATTCCAAGGTTGTATGTCTTATTTTCTAAATCTTTCATGTGAAGTTCCATTCCAAACTAGAACTTAACATTTAGCTTAGATGGAATGTTACTACCCACAACATATAAGAATTAAAGAAAATGAACACAATACTCCCACTAGCTTTCAGGAATACTTAGAAATTATCTTATTTTAATTTTTAAATCAAAACTTGGATTTAATAGTTAAACATAAGAATCATCTCCTAGATGCATGCATATATCCATTCATGGATTCTTGCAATTTGTACATTTCCAAAGATTATGTGAATTCATAAAACTCATTTGTATTACTTATCGTCCTCGCAAAAGCAATCACACAAGAAAGAGTTTTAATATCCAATTGTCATTTTCCATATCAATGAAAATAAGTATGACAATTATAATCATTATATGTTTAATGTGCCAAGGAAAGAATATTCAATCACAGTTAATTGCTTAAGTGTGATTAATAATCTTGTCACAAGTCATGCATTAAACACATGTACAATTTTGTCCATATGATTTCTACACAAAGAATTTAAACCTCTAGGGTTTTCCTTCCTTTTAAGAAACTCATCTTTATTAAGATAAAACAAGTTTCCAAAGTTGATTATCTTTATGAACAGCATCTTGTCATTCATAGTATGAATAATTTGCCACAATTCAATATTAGGTAAATGCATCATCATGATTAACAGGTTTACCATAATCCTGCAACTCATATATCTCAGCACATCAATCAATTATCTGAGAATCCTTGCGGATCTATGAATGAGAATTCCATCATCTTGAGGTCTATCAAATTTGTACTCATCATGATATTTACTAGTGTATTTTAGAAGATTATGTGTTTTGTAATTGTAATTTAATCTCTTCAAGATCTAAACAAAACTCCCACTTGCTTTTGTAATTTAAAAACTATCTATAAATACTTTAGCAATTAGAACAACACTAAATTGTTTTCTTGTGGGATATTACAAATCACATTAACAGTTCGTAAATCTTGTTCGTTAATAACCTACTCCATAAGTAGTTTTAACAAATCAGAACTTCAATATATAAGACTCAATGTGATTCATCACATTCCATACTAAAATGGTGTCTTATTAATCTTCTAGGTTTGAGTTTTATTAAGTATATCCAATCAATACTCAATATTCTAACCTTAATAACTTTTGGAAGAAAAGAGGATATAGTTATCTTGAATCAAACAATATAACAAATGTTTGATTCTTCTAACAGAACAACCATATACATACTGATATTTCATTAGAATTAATATTGTAAGACAATCTAACAATATTTAAGATAAACATATTCCTTTTGGCCTACCTATTTACCAACTTAAGTCAACTTAATGGTATAATAGAATTCCAAGCCAATTGCATGTTTTATAACATAAGTATTCTTTGACCAAGTCAAAAGACATAACAGTTATAATATCTTACTTTATATTATAAGTCTTTAAAAGACTTCATGTTTGTGAGTTTATACAGAAACACATAACCATGTATAATTTAAAGTTATTATGAACACCACGCCATGGTTTCAATTAATTAATTTTCAAGTTAATAAACTATTTATGTCATTCCAAGAATACACAAATATTTAAAGTAAAATTAGATTACTTTATTTATTTATGTCATTCCACAAAGTGTCCAACTTAAGAAACTGTAAAAGCATCCACGCCCGATCCCACGACAAGTGGAGATTTACCTTGAGATTACAATCTAGCCAAGATCTCACTTAACCTAAAATGTAACTTCAAGTGTTTCTATAATTTGAATGACATAAGACATAAAAGTAGTCTATGCTATAATCTTGACACATGTTCTCTAAGCAAGACAATCTTATTAGAACGTTAATCTCTTACCTTACGATCATGAGAATCCATTAATCATATTTGTATGTGTTGTTCCTTTGCACACAATAAATGCTTCTCCCACTTGTGCATAGAACAACACCATATAGCACACAAACAACACGACTTGCATTTTGTTTATGTGAACAATATGATAGTGTCATAGATATATAAGCATTACAAGTAGATGTAGGAGCACTTAATTTATCAAGGAAACGTTCATGACTATCCTTGAGAATATGAATGTCTACATTTTTGAACGTAATGTATTATTTCAAGAAAATCTAGAAATAATCTGAGTTATTACCAAGATAATAACGTGTAACTCCCACTGAATTAGACAATGTTACAATAATGTCTTATTCAGTAATACACCATACTCCCACTGGATTTGACAACATTGTAAGTGTTTCATTAACCAGTGAAAATAGCGTGCTATTACGTTGCTACCCCTTTGTAAGACCATTCGTAACAATTACTTAGGTAATAAAAGAGTGTATTCTACTTTGTAGATGATGGATCATTCATCAATGCTATTAACTTGAAAAATTGAGCATGCAATTTCTTCCTTCATGGGTCTACCATCGCCATAATGATGTATAGCACCTTCAATTAGTCAAAACAAAACAACTAGATAAAATATACTAGTTTGTCTTTTACCAATTTAGCGGTAATTCGTCTAGCTTCTAATGTAATAACTCATATAATGTCAAACATGTTTTCTAGTTGACCAAAAAGTCATATAAGAATTCAATCACCAACAGAGGGTAATGAAATCTCTTAAGGAAAACATGGTGTGCAATTTTCTTAACTATTAAAGTTGCTATGAGTTATATTAGAATTTAGACAATTCTAATGTTCCTAACATACATTTCTAAATCATGAAAAGGAATAGGATTGAGTCTCACTCTTCTTCCATGGAAAAGAGTTTATGTTTGTCTTTTAGTAAATTTTTCTTGATCAAACATTTGTTTGAAAACAGAACTAGATCAATTTACCAAAGCACAAACCACGTTTACGGTTTAATGTTGCATTAATACAATCAAAAGAATTAACAAAATTCAATTTTTAGTATTTTCGATAATTAAATCTTTCAAGAAAATAAAATACCCTTTGGTTAATATTCATATTAACCATAGTATTTTCCTTGAATTTTGGATCCTCATTATCATAGTTTCACCATCAGGTTGATCGCTAGTGATGAAAGTATAGAATAGGTAATCGTTGAAAAACGATAATTGACAAACAAGTTTCCAATTCCAAAATTATGGGATTTACAATTTTGCCAAAACAATTAATGCAAAATGTAAGCATGTTTTATCCCATCTTATGCCTTAAGTCATAGGTCTCACTAACTAACTTAATTAAGTTGTCTAATTTAGAAACTGCAAATCATTAAGCTGAGGTCTCACACAACAAAATAATTCACCTTGTTATTGTAATCTAGATCAAGGTCTCACATAACTAAATTACAACTTCAAGTGTTTCATATCATTAGATGGCATAAACTTAAATTTTAAAGGGTACAATTTTTGACGTGTAATCAAAACTTATGTATAAAGAAGCATGCATACAACTTTATAACATAATATTTTCGAAAACCTTACATAAGATTTTAATTGCTAAGATTAAATTCTACAAAGTTTTAATCGATTCGTTGAGAAACTTACAACTTTGCACTAAGATGCTTCGTACATAGAATGGTTATACTAGGTATCTCCAATCGAACTCACGAGAGAGAGGACCAGGTAAGCGCAAAGCATAACCTTAGACATCCATTCAGTGAGACTGCGCTCACTTCTTAAATAACCCTTTTATAGTTTGTTCTAGTGGGTGAGCCGTTCTAACCATTTAATCTAAGTCGCATCAATCGATTAAAAGTTCAAGAATAATTCTTAGATAACAAATCAGTTTCGCCATTATTTAGTCCATTTAATTTTCTATTCATAAAACCCTTTTTGCTTACTAACATGTCAAACAATATATAAACAAAAAAAGCATTTTAATAAAATTAAACACACTCAAATAATATAAACATATAACTAAACAATTTAACATATGTAAAACAATTAGCCACATGCATAATTATTTCGATAAACTCTAATAAACAATTCTAGGCGTAAATAAATGCATACATTAACTAGGGCTTTCAACTACAAGGTAGATGAGCCACATACATCGACAAGTCGATTGCGTAAGCCAAAGTTACTAATATACCAATTAGCGTAGCAATTTTTATTAGTTATAATTGAGGTCTTCCCAATTCAATAATTATCAAATAAATAAAACATGTGTGTATCAACTAAACAATTTATAGCATAACAATACTCCATGGCAAAACATGCATATTCCACCATGGATTCCATAACAATTATCACCCAAGATACGCATATTACATGGCACATAACAATTATTCATTAATTAACCACATAAAATTAGCATGCAATCCTAGGGTTTCTACAAGTTTTACAAAATTAAAACCTAATTAAATAAAATAAGGGTAATCGACCCATAATAAATAAAATTAGGGTTTCGAATTCAAAACCCTAGAAACCATAAAAAAAACATGCATATAATCATAAAGATTCAATTTTTATGTGCTTCGGTAATTAATTACATCATATTAACGGCTCGTGATGCCACTGTTGGGATTTAATACTCATAACAATTATATAAATCAAATAACATCATCAAAGCATGTAGCGGAAGCAAATAGGAATAATATATATAATTAATTAACCAAACAAGAAACGCGTACCTTTTAGCAATTCAAGAATCAAACGTTGATTAAACCAGAACCAAAACCCAAAACCCTAACTTTAGGGTTTATAATATTCGACCCAATAAAATCAACCACCAAGGAATACACAAGCTCAAACGTGCTTGTCCTTCGTTCTTGTACACACGTACTAATAGCGATTTGATGTGGAAAAGCTAGTTCCTTGAATCACAAATAAAACCAAACACTTGTGTCTTTGACTTGGAAAAATCGATCCCAAGGGGATGGGGGGCACACCGATCGGCCAAGCAAAGAGGGAGGAAAGAAGAAGAGAAATTAGGTATATTGGTGATCCAAGATTAGTTTAAGAATGAATACAAGGGTTTGTATATATACATTCTCAAAACTTGGTGACCAAGAAAAGCCTCCCTTGGACTTTTGAGAAGCCACGACCGGCCACCCCAACCCAAGAGGGTTCTAGACTTTTCTTGTCCACTAATTTCATCTCTAGTCCTCATAGTTTACATTTAACGACCGTTAGTCAAAACCCCGTTAAATATTAACTAACGTTATGTTTTATTTCGTGACTAACAATTAATAATAATAACGTTTTATTTATATTAATTGTTTACATCAATTCTCATACGTAATGTGTGCAATCCCGAAGTCTCGAGTTCGAATCCGGACATACTATTATTTAAATATCCATAAAACCTTTCACTTAGAGCCACTGTGGACGGGGTAACTATTGATGTTACTGAGGCATTCTTAAGGAGAATTCTCCAATTGGATGATCTCAATGGTATCATCACATTACCTATGCTCGAAATTCATACAAATCTTTCTTCCATGGGGTATGATACCAATGACAAAAAGACTACTTTCAAAAAGAGTGGTTTTTGTCCCCATTGGAGATTTTTGATACATACTCTTTTGCATTGCTTAAGTTCTAAGAAAAATTCTTATGAACAGTTTAGTTCAACAATGGCTTACCCTTTGGTTTGTCTAGCCACTGATAGGACTTTCAATTGGTCAAATTATATTTTTCAAAGTATGCAAGGCAATGTAAAGAGTTCAGCAAAAATTTTGATGTATCCAAGGTTTGTGCAAGCAGTGCTAAATGAGTTTCCACTGCAACCCCACACTAGAGTTTTTTAAATCCGTTGCCTTAAGCCTAAAATTTTTCAAAACATGAACAAAGATGGCAATATGATTTTTACACCTCTCTTTCCTCAAATGCTTGTAAAGATTTCACCAGAACAAAACTCACCCATAATCTCTGTTCCAAACATTGATTATACTCCACATGTTTCTCACACTTATGAGAGGAGGCACAAACAGCCAACTTCTCTCATTACAACACAACATGTTTCTGAACCTTTTGGTCTAGGAACAATCAGTGGTGGTTCTAGACTCCCACCTAGTCCTACTAGGGAGGAATCTGAGCCATTGCCCCAAGATTCACCTCTCCCAACAAGTCACACAGTTGGAAGTGATGAGGGCAGTGGGCAACAATTGGAATTGATGGTTTTGTGTACCAAATTAGCCAAGCAGGTTGAATCTCTACAAAAGGACCTGGCACATGTAAAGGAACAGCATGCCAAGGACATTACACACTTGCAAGAGGAGATTCAGACTTTGAAAGAAGAGTTGTAGGGGTTGAAAAGGAAGAAGAAAACTGCAAAGATAGTGATTTCATCTCCATCTTCACCTGATAATGGTGATTCAGCTGACTTTGACAAAGATTTTGGAAATTCTCCCAAACAGGGGAGGAAAACAGATGCTGAAACTCAAGGGAGGAGAATTGATTTTGAAGATGAAGGTGTTTCTAGTAAAGGTGCAGAGGAAGCTGATACTCAACAGCAACTAGAACAAATTTTGAAGATGAAGGTGTTTCTAGTAAAGGTGCAGAGGAAGCTGATACTCAACAGCAACTAGAACAAGACATTTTTAGTACTGCAACTACAGATTTTACCACTGATCCATTTCCTGCAGCCAAATGTTCCCACTGTTGCCCTTTGCAAGTAAAGAAATTGATAAACAGAAAGAAAGACAAATGTAAAAATTTATTATCGAGCAAGGAGCAAACAAAAGAAATATTTCAAAGATAGAACAAGCTCAGTTGCTCATGATCTGAAGTTGCTAGAAAGATTAATGAATATGAAGTTGCTGCAAAGAAAAAGCTTGATGAATTGGAGATTGCAAGTTTTATGGAGGCTAAAAGGTTGGATAGAATGGAAACCACTGATGAAGAACCACTTTCCACTGTTCCACCTACAATATTAAGAGAGAAGACTCCAGAGTTCAGCTATGTACCTACTGAAGAAGAAATTGATTTCTTGATTGCAAATGATCCGGTGATCAAGAAGAAAGCAATTGACCTAGTGGCTGATAAGTCTTTAACTGAAGATCAAAGGACAGCACAGTTAAAGGACTTTATACAGATGAAGAATAATCAAGCACTTCAAGATGCTATTGTTTTAGTCAAGAAGGGCCAAAAGAAACCAAGACAACCAACAAAGGCTCAGGTGATTTCAATTATGAACGATTATTGTTGCAGTGTTGGTGGCTGGAAAAGACATCAATTCAAAGGAATGCCTGATGATAAAGTTGAAAGTATCTATTACAGAGTTCAAAGACAAGATAAAGATTTTATTCCAATGAACTCTGAAGAAGAAGCAAGAAGGTATCCTAATTTGAAAAGAAAGGCCAAAGATAGTGAATCTCAGACATTTAAAAAGACAAAGTTTGCTGAAGAACAAAGTTCAAGAGAAGTTCACGAAGAACAACCCGTGAGATGATTGTGATAGAAGAAGAAGATTTTTACCCTAAACCACTGCAAGTCAGACATCCTAACTGGGAAGTGTTCACTGCTAGTAACTTTGCTCCAATTACAAGGCTGGGTGGTGAAACTTCATCATTCATTCAGTTTGAAGATCTCATAAAAGCTTTTGACATAGATGACCTTGATACACTATGGAGGTTAGTTCAAGAAAGGTTTAATGCTGAAGATCTCAAAGATATGAAGGAGATGCAGTTGTGGGTTAATCTTAGAAGGCTCTATGAACCAAATGTTAATGATGATTTCTGGAAATTCTCATGTTCATGTCCTGGTACTAAATGGTTCTACTATGAGTCATGTGAAGTTCATCATGTTTCTACATTAAATGGAGTAGATGCATTTATGCTTCTTGTGAGAAAGAATATCCACTTAGAGCCTGGAACTCTCCTTTGTGATCTTTGTGTACTACTATAAGAGTTCATGAAGATAGTGAGAAGGTCGAGCATTGTTACTCGAGCTTCAAGATCAATGTTCAAGAGCTATTCAAGCATTGAGAGGAAGATGAAGTGTTTGAAAGAATTCCCCAAATCCTTGCAGATAATGAAGATTGAAGAAACTTATTGATTTGCAGAGAAATCATAAGTTTAGGATAGGATTGTTGGGAATAATACTAGCGATTACCGATAGTCTTGTGGTTAACCTTGCTGATGTTTACACTAGCAGTGGAAACACATTACCACTGCCAGTACAATATTACCACTGCTATTAGATAATTGTTAAGTGAACGTGTATTGATAAGTATAGAAAAGATCTTGTGTATATTCTATATTGTTAGGTTTATACTTATCTTGTAAAGGACTCCTTGTGCTATAAAAGGAGATCATAGGTCATTGCTTAGTATAACAAAACTACGTATCATTCATATTAGCTTCAAGGTGTAACCCTAGTGATAAGTAAGATCACTCGTATTATTTCTTAATAATATTGGAGCTTTGTTTTTATTGTTCTTGTTTACTTACATCATATAATCTGTCTTCTAAGTATTACTAAGTATATTCTGCGTGCTTAATAATATGACTCAAAATATCACTAACACAAGGTGTGTGTTTAGATCCATCAACCTAGGTGAATATATTGATCAATTTTAGGAAATTGTTTCTAGCCATCCTTATCTCAAAACGGGTCAAAAAATAGTTTTTCAATTCTTTTGATTTTTGAGGATTTTTCAAACTTCATCTCAAGCTCACATCTGATCTCTAGGATCATTTATTATAACTTGACACCATCATAATTCCTAGTGTCATCCTTGAACATCCATTGGTGGTCACAAAGTCTTATTTTCCTTCCATAAAAGGCAATCATTAACTATATCACTCATTGCTCTTGATCATTCAAGTACACCCTCATTTAAGATACGTAGGAGGACTGAAACACTTAAGATGGTATAGGTTTTAGACCTTAGAAACATCATCTTTACCCTTTCATAGCTGCTGAGAGCCGAATCCCTAGGATTAGCCTAGACGGATCCCTCAAAGGAGGGAACCGCGGGATCCAGGTGACAAATTATGTCAACTCTAAAACAATCATTTCAAAACCATCTTGCTAACTTGATCACTCCACCTCATCTTAATTGAGTCCCTAGATCAGTAAAACTCTGAATTTGACTCTTGTGCATGTTAATCATCACATTCCTAAGAATCTTAGTGGCTTAAGTATTAAATGCACTTGCCAAAGTCTTCCCTTTATAAGTCATCTTGCTGGAACCCCTTAGTTAGGGGTGTAAACGAGACGAGAAAGCTCGCTAGCTATTCGAGATCGACTCGTAAACTATTCGAAATCGACTCGATATAAACGAGTCGAGCTCGAGCTCGAGCTACTCGAGTACACTTTCGAGCCGAGTTCGAGCTCGAATATGCTCAGCTCGTGAGGCTCGCGAGCCCTTATCGAGCTTTAATGATATTACACTTTTACCCTTTTATATATGTATAGTTACGTAAAATCGAGTCGAGTCGATCTTGATATGCTCATTTTTCATCGAGTTCGAGCTTTAAAAGTGGCAATAATCGAGCTCGAGTCGAGTTTCGAGCTCGAGTTTGAGATGACGATCCGAGCTCGAGTTTGAAATCCAAAGCTCGACTTTTGCTAATCGAGTCGAGTTTGAGCTTGGCAATACTCGACTCGACTCGGCTCGTTTACACCCCTGCCCTTAGTCATCAAACACAACATAATTCTCAGCAATTAGAAACATCTTCTTTAGCCATTTCATCATGAGGAAAGCTCCTAGTGCTAACTCATCCACCCAAGAACCACCCAAGAAACTTGCTCGAGTTATACACGAAGTTTCCTCAACCGAATCATCTCCGGTTAAGTCCACAAATGCTAGGATTTCCCCTCCACCAAGTCAACCAATCAAAATCCTTCCCATGAGGATTGTTCCCACAAGGGTATCATCACCAAACCCTACCAAACCAAACACATCCTTTTCAACCCAACCAACATCCTTTAACACCTCACAATCATCTCCACATTCCCACAACTTAGAGGACTTATCCCCTAGGCCATCTCATCCTCCACCATTACCAACACACTCTTCACTAGAGAAGATTGTACAACAAAACCAAGGTGTTGAATCAACACTTGCACCAATGGCAATTTCTCCATTTCCCTCCAATAGTCCATTTTGGATTATGAGGAGACATCAAAGTCAACCACCCGACCACATGGAAGTTGACACTTCCCTACCTCCACAATCAACTGTTGTTGAGCCACCACTTAATGTGCCTCCACCAATTCCTCCTTCATTTGAGGATCTTCAACCCACTTCACTTGAACCTCCGCTTCAAGACGCTCAACCCTTACCACCATCCTTTCAAATCCATGACAAGGATTGCTATCATTGTCAACATGTTGAAAAGTTGATACATGAACTACATGAAGAGCAACGTTTCATGTTTTATCACCTCCTCGAACGTTTCGATGAGGTCAACAAACCTAAACAACCATGAGACTAAGGAATAAAATGGTGTCCTAGCCTCAAGCTCAACATTGAACTTTTAGGAAATCCCATTTCATACTTGATCATCCTTAAGCACGTGGTTGCTTCTTAAGTTTATGTCACTCATTAGTATTAGTAGAATATGTATGGCTAGATCATTCTCTTAGTTTTAGAGATTTGTTGATTATCTCTTTGTTTATTGAATGATAACTTATTTGCCATATTGCTTTGAGTATATGTTTGTTATTTGTATACATATCTCACTCTCATATGAGCATTGTTTGGCATATCACCATTGCTGAAAAATATGTCACAAGACAGACGGATCCCTGGAAAATGCCTTGACGTATCCTTCCATGGAGGGAACCGTGGGATCCGCGCAACAGAAGACAAATTTTCTACTAAATTGAGTCTTATTTGCAGGAAATTATGCACTATACTCTTTCTCTCAAACCTTTATTTTCTAGATTTTTAAAATACACATGAAGACTTTGACATCTTAAGCTAGGGGGAGCTTTGTGTCAAAACATACATTGCAAAAATATTTGCAATATAATCCTTATTTGGATTACACTTCATGACACCCCATTGCATAGTTGCAATCTTCAAGGGGGAGCATTTTCGTCACAAGGACGAAACCATTTGCAAACAAAGTTGCAATGCATTAGCTTACTAGATTTTATTTACTTGACGCCCTCACAAAGGGATGGACTCGTCAAGGGGGAGTTAAGACGAGAACCATTCCCGTCACTTTCTCTCTTTACATTTATTTCTCTTTTACATGTTTTTCTTAAAACAATGTGTTAGTTTCATTTCGACGCTCTTTTGTTTCGAAAAGGGGAGAAAAGAGTAAAACTCAATTAGAACTTTTACGAATTTTAGTTTTTTCTTAAAATAATTTTATGTTTTGTCATCAACAAAAAGGGGGAGATTGTTAATACAAATAAATCGTAAAAACGTTTATTTATAATTTAAGATCTTCAAATGTTTTGTCGATAACAAACGTAAAATCATTTTAACGAAACAAATAAAATACGTAAATAGTTTGAGCCAATAATTTTCTAACACGCTTACGTTTTCACATAAAACACTAAAACAAGTATAAGTGATTATATGATTTAGTAATACATATGTACAACAACTAGTGTTTACATATTGGGCAAATATATACATAACTAGTATGTATTATAATGGGTAAAAACTACAACCCATGGAGCATATCCATAACCCATGGTATTGACCCATACCCACTTGACTAGATACATTGCACTCATTAGATACATTGTATCTAAAGAAATACCCATGGATCAACTCATAACCCATGACCCATGACCCATAACCAAAATACCTATGGGCAAAGAGGAGCGTCCCACGGATCCCTAGTTTTACACTAGAGGGATCCCTTGAGGAAGGGATCTGTGGGATCTGTAGAACAGTAAGCATTTCTCCTCTATAAATAGTGAGCCATTTCTTCCTTTTGGGTTGCCACTCTCACACATACTTTCCCCAAGTATTGTAACTCTCTAACCACTGATCCTAAGGGATCTTTCTATGTAGTTTGTCTTTTGTTTTTGTGTGATTCTCTAGGTTCCTCTTAAAGGCGAGATCACCACTTCTTGAAGTCGAGCAAGCTCAAGTCCATGAGTTGCCATGCTTCGTCATTATCAAGACTAATGAGGTTCTCTTGTTGATAGTTCTTTCTTGCTCCATAGAAGTGTTGTGTCGAAGGCATTAGTGAAGGATGCCGAAAGAGTCAAGACGAAAGCATTAGTGAAAGATGCTTTACGTCCGTGTCAAAAGCATTAGTGAAGAATGCTAAAGGTGTCAAGACGAAGGCATTAGTGAAAGGTGTCAAGCGTTGTGTCAAGGGCATTAGTGAAGGATGCCTAGAAAACAAATCAAGTGGCATTAGTGAAGAATGCCTAGGTCGTATAATCGATGAGGTGCATCGTTATACATATAGTGATAGTTTGTTTCCAAGGATGTTGATATCCTTGATGGTGTTGTAATAAGGAGTGGGTCTCCTTTAGGATTAGGTGTTGTGTAGTGTTGGGTAGTAGTTCTTCCATTGTAATGGAACTCGGTACTTAGCCTAGTACCGGATAAAGGGTAGGCGACGTTGTGATAGGTGTGGTTCACCTTGGTATAAAGAACCCGGTGGTTAGCCTAGTACCGGAAAAAGAGTAGGAGACGTTGTGATGGCTTCTTCGCCATAAGGAGTTGGAGTCGTGTAGTGATTACGAACTCTCTAGTAGGTGACTCGGGGAGTGGAGTAGGGTAAGGAAGGTGTCCTTGTAGCCGAACCACTATAAATACTCCTGTCGTGGTTATGTGCTTCTTACTCTATTTTTCATTACACTTTTATATATCTATCTATTAATGTCCAACACACACATCTAAATGGATTGATATAAGTTGATCTAAATGTTTTAAAATGAAGTTTTAATTGGTAAAACTATTCAACCCTCCCTTCTAGTTTTCCACAATAGGGATAGTTTTTTTCTTTTTGATGCATGCATGAGACATAGGGTGTGTTTATATAGTGGTACAAACCAACCCAATGGTTGGATTTGTTTCTTGATCGACAAGCCAAAGAAACCCACCAACCCATTCATTCTCTTGCCCGATCAGTTAGAGACATCAAGGCCCAAGGCTAGTCCATATAATCCGACCCAAGTTCACTCAAATAAGCTGTCCATGGGTCATACATATCGGGTCAAGTACATGCATGTTCGGTTAATATAATTCAAGTATAAATTACGTTCGACACGTATGCTCGTTTTTATCGTGTGTGCCCCCATCGGCTCACACACTCTTAATCGTTTTGTCGTGTTAAAAACTCCCACAAACCAATAGCTCCCACTTGGGAGTTGGTGTGTCGAATGGCACACAAAACTAATGACGGAAACGCCTAGCAAACGCTCTCACTCGCTTTTTAACTAAAAGTGTCTGAGAGAATAGTTTCGTAAAAGTTTCTCAGTAGCATGGTTATTAATGTCTTGTTTTTAATCATCTTTTGTTATAGATACCGTTAAACCATGGATAATGGATCTCTAATCATTCCATATAGTTTAACCATTTAGAATCTCATTATATATTTTAATTCAGATATACCAAATGTAATCAAGAATCATCTTGCATTACCCTTTGGGTTTGGCCAAACAATTATCTGATTAAATCTGGAGAGGTGCCATGGTATCTTTCTGCACATATCAAGTGGAGTAACAAATCTTTTATTGACTACAAGTGTTGTGGATGCTGTTTCACATCACTCCGAAATATAGCTTTTATAACTACCTTGTTTAGATAGCATTTTATATACTTACAAAAAATGATATCCACACATAACAGAACTTGCTTGTATCTCAAGTCTAATGATGAAGATAACAAACCATTTTTAATATTTTACTTATGACAAGGATCCAAAAGTAAATGTTTGAAAGTTGGTGAATCCAATATGCATCTCTAGTGAATACATATGAGTTTGGCGGGAACAATCCAGATTCTCGTTAGAATATAACCAACACTCACATTTTCCTTACATAACAATATTCCCATATTGTTAACCGACAATGGACATATTTAGAATAATAAAATTATTCAAGGATTAAACAAGCAAATATAGGATAACAATTATTATATGAATGAATAACAAATACCAAGTATTTTTATTCATCATAAAGTAAAAATTGTCTTTCAATCCCAATTATCCAAATACTAAAACAGATATGCATGAAACTCATTTAGTAAGTTGAAGCTTAATGTTTCCAACATTCTCAACCTTTCTTTTACAAGAAAAACTAAATAGTTATCTGAGTAAACTTTCCGAATACTTGTTTCAAATTTTACATATAGTAAGTGATTTTGAAATATAAGATGAGTGTCTTATCTCATATGCTCATACTATTGCAAGAGTTATAGTATGGAGATGTCTCTCTACCTTGCATGAGGTATTAGAATTCAACAACATACTGACAGTCATCTTTACAGTATCTAAAAGTGTAAAGTATTCTCATTCCTTAATGTATAATGCAACAATGCTCTATGTTGAGCATAACTAGTTAGCAGATTTATCATAAAAGATGAAAACCTACTACAACTAGTATTCATAATCCTTTAGCATCATTTGTACTTATACAACACCATGCTTTATAATTCGTAAACATTTATAATAACAATAATCTAAACTCTCTCAATTAGATATTGTTGTTGTCAGCTCATTTTGTTCTTATACAAAAGCAACAACTAGTCTTATACACAATATAATATATACATGATGAATCATTAGTTAAAACAACATAAGGTTTTCATCCATGTAATAAATTATTTCAAGTGAAATATACCATTTTAAGACTTGCTTAAATGATATATTGCATTTGTGTCAGACTTAATTTTCCACATTTGTTTATTCTAGATAAACATTTATTCCAAGGTTGTTTGTTTTATTCTCTAAATTCCAAGTGAGGTTTCATTTCAAGCTTAAGGATCAATATCTAGCTTAACTGAAATGATATCTTCAGCATGCAAGTTTTAAAGAAAAACACATTGCTCCCACTCAATGTCAGATGTACTCAAAAGTTATCTTAATTCAATCAGAATCATAATTTAATTAATTTCAAGATCTCAGCTCTTAGATGCATGATCCAATCCAAAAAATGGATTGCTTAAATTTTGTATACTACATAAAAGATAATATAAATTCATAACCCTTTTGATTACGCACCGTTCTCAAAAGGTAATCATAAAGAAAGAGTTATAAAATCTAATTGTCATATTCAACATACAAATCACATGTATGACAATTAAATATCTTTATATAATTAATGCATGTATATATAAGAAAATTTAATCACAGTCAATTGCTTAAGTATGATTAAAAACTTCTTATAAAATGCCAAACATTAATATGTATACAATTTTGTCCTTGTGAGTCATTCTTCAAAAGAAACTCATTCCAACCTCATAGGTTAACTGTTAGGCGAAATAATCATCAATGACAAAACTTGATTTGCCTTTTAAGGACTACATCTTGTCATTCATAGTTCTAAAATATTTATCAGATTCAAGATGTGATAATGTATTTTAGTAGTTAGCTGATTTACAATAATCACCTAACTTATATCCCTCAGCATTGATATTAAAATTTTCACTTCAGGTGATGAGGCATCCTTGCGGATTTATGAATGAAAGTAATCATTATACTTCTGTTAACATTTTCATGTTTAACCTTAGTATAACATTAATAAGTGGATTTTAGAAGGTTAAGTATTTTGTTCTCAAAAACTTTGAGATTTCTATATGCTCCCACTTACTTTTGTAAGTAGAGACAATTCTCTAACTACTAATTATTTTAAGCAACAATAAATTGTTCTTTATTGGGAACCACAAAATACATTTTCTCATCTTAAGATTTGTTAATAAAATGCTTCATAAGATTTTAATAAATTCAGAACTTAAATCAAGACATAATGGAATTCCTTCCAACAACTTAAATTAGGATTTATAGAAAAACTCTAATATATATAATAAATAAAGGTTCTAGTGTAGTTTGGTTTAAAGCTAGGAAGACACCAAAACTACAATCTTCAATCTAGGAAGTGTAGAATAATCAAAAATCCAAAAGGGTTTATGATTCAATTGGTTTGAGTGTTAAAACCTCAAATCTCTAATGAATTAGGTTTTCAGTTATGGGTTGTCTTGAATACCTTCTAGGTTTGAACTATATTGAGTGTATCCAAGACACACGCAATTTCTAACCTTGATATGTTTTGGAGGTAGAGCAATTAAAGCTATCATGAACCAAACAATATTAATAAGGTTTGATACAACACATTAGACATACCATAATGAAGTGGTATCCTATGAGTTATTAGAATTTTGAAACTATATCAGAATTCTATAGATAACTTAATTCTCTTTGGACCAAATACTTGTCAATTGGGTCAAGCCAAATTGCATATAAAGTATTTACAAACCAAGTGCATGCAATAATGTATATTCATTGAACAATACAAGAACCTTATGTTCACGTGTTCACAAGAAGACAGAACTGTTCAAGGATTATATGTTCATGTGTTAACAAGAAAACAGAACATTTCAATAATACATTATCAGGTAATATAATTCAAGTATAAATTACGTTTGACACGTATACTCGTATTTATCGTGTGTGCCCCCATCGGCTCACACACTCTTAGTCGTTTTGTCGTGTTTAAAATTCCCACAAACCAACAAAACGTACACCATTAAAACCCAAATATACCCTACAAAAAACCATTTAATAAAAACACTCACATACACAAGTCACACGAAACTCACACGACTTGGTCGTTCAGTCGACCAAGTCCTCCATATTTGGCTTAGGAGACGCGTCCATTTGAGGGGCCGTAGTAGGGGAGAACGCGTCTGTTGGTGGGGTGACCGAGTCCATGACCGATTAGATGATCATCCATTATGAATGGTCTTATATTTGATGTTTATAATGAGACTTTAAAATATCCATTGGTAGTTAATGTTGAAACTAGAAATGAAGTTGAAGATATAAATAAATGAGAGTTGAAAACCAAATGTTATCTATATACTATTTATAATGAAAAAACCAACTATTCTTATAAAGTGAAAAATAAAAACTTAATATATTTAAGGAAATAAACTAACACACGGCTGGAAACTTAGTTATGTACATATTAACGAAAACTATTCAATCATTATAATCTCAGAATGTATTCAATCATTTAATGTACACGACTGAAAACTTATGCTGTTATAAAATTTCAATATGTGCACTGGTGCTACAATAAAAATTATTCTTTTAAAAACTCTTACCGCTTTTGTTAACTATTGTCGTCAACTTAATAAAACGTACTTGCATGTTAAGTTGCTTATTTATTTGAAAAGTAAATTTAACTTTTTAATAATCTTTTGTGCAAAAAAGACGTAAGAAATATATTTGATAAAACTTTTATTATTATGGGATACATCATTTATTGGAATACTATAGCTAGTTTAAAGGCTTTAAAGATAAATAAATGGAGAAATATATTTGATAAAACTTTTATTATTATGGGATACATCATTTATTGGAATACTATAGCTAGTTTAAAGGCTTTAAAGATAAATAAATGGAGAAATCTGTGCCTTTGGAATGAAGAAAAGTTGGAAGTTCAAATTAAATACAAATTAAGTGAGAACGCAATTTTCATGACCCTAAGTATCGGTAAATTGACTTTAATTGCAACATGCGTAAACCCAAATTGTCAAACTTTGAAAAAAATCTGAATCTATGATAGATATATTTGATTTTGTATTTGGCAAGGTTTACATAACGGTAGGTGATATTCACATCATTTTTTTCATGTATACATAATAATTTGTTGTACACATTAATTGTACAAAATGATGTATGCATAAAAATACAGATATCACTTCTCATACTAACAAACAATGTATGTATAAAAATTATCTAACCGTTTCTTATAAGATACTTAAAAATTTTGAACTCACAAAAATATCCATTTTTTATAAGTGTGATTTTTTTTTTATTATTATTATTATATATTTTTTTTTTTTTAAACTTGCAACATTTCGGGCTTCAATTTTGGCAGCATTTAGCGAAACTTTAGCGATAGTTAGAAACATTTCAATGACAAATTTAGTGACATTTTTCATACTTTGCAAGTTTTTTTTGATAATTATCTACCCTTGCAAGATTTCTTCTTTAATAACTTTAAAAAAAAAAAAAAAACAACCCAAACATCACATAACTTTTGGTATTTTTGAAAAATGTTTTGGTAAAATGGTATTTGTCATTTTTACTTTACAAAATTTTGAAAATGGTTACCTCATCATACAGAACTAGTGAACTACATAAGCCCACTAAGTTAGTCCGCCCAAATATAATAGTACCTTTGGTTCTAAAACAATCCATTTAACTGGGCTATATTAGCCCTTTTTAATAGTTATTAGGCTCTTGCATATGTGATAAACAGGAAATAATAACTTGGCATTTATATACCATTATGATCATTTGATGTTCATGGTTAAAGTAAATAATTGTTTGCTTGCTCAATGTCTATTATAATATTTGTTCTTACCTAGATTTTGAAATGTTTGGCCAAATGCAGTAAGTAGAAGCGACAATCAGTAGCCATGGAGTAGCTGTTTGTTTAAATAAAGCGTTTAACATAGTTGTATGACTATAATTACTAAGTAAAACGCTAGTTGCTAGTGAATGCTACTAAAAGTAGTATTTTGATTTGGAATGTTTTTGGAATGTTGCCAAACAAGCATATGTGTACAAAATGCTAAACGTTAAATTAGTTGCTTCAAAACGCTCTTAAATTCTCGCCGCCAAACATACCCCTAGTAATGCATTGTATTAATGGCCTTGGTAACTTATTTAGCTTTCAGGGCAAAAACATGCAAGACAGTTTAAGAAAGAAATTCTGAAACCATTATGTTAATACTAATGAATAACATCCAAAAATGGAATTATGTAATCAAAAGATAGTCATGGTTGCGGTGAGACAACGAGCGGACTTTGCATGCATGCATCCTTGATAGAGGTGAGAACAAAACATGTAGGATTAGCGTTTTGGTCAGAACCGCGTCTTCAACCTGTTGTAATTCACAACTATCACTACATAGATCCAATCTTTGACGTGGTTTATGAACTTGTAGTATGCATACCTCCAAGCATCATTGACAACCAAAGCACCACAAACTCCCCAAAATCCGAAGGCTGTTCCGATGGAAAGACTAATGAAAAACCCTCGAGTTATGAGCCTATCTTGGTCTCCAGCGACATTGGTTCCTGGAGTAGTTTGTGGGATATGAGGGACGATATCTTCTGGACATACATTAGGAAGTGGAAGCCCACACAGTGCAGGATTCCCATTGTATGATGAAGCACCAAAGCTTTGTAACTGAGTGCTAGTTGGTATCCTGCCTGACAAGTTGTTGTTAGAAAGGTCGAGCACGCCGAGATCGGCCAACTGTGAAAGGCTTATCGGAATGCCACCAACCAGATGGTTTCTCGACACATCAAGGAAATCCAGCCATCTTAGTTTTCCAATATCTTGAGGAATGTGCCCTGCTAAGTTGTTCCTTGAAAGGTTTAAAGCAACAAGTCCTGCAAGACGGGTGATCTCACTTGGTATTTCTCCACTGAACATATTGCTAGAAAGATCAAGGCTAGTTACCAGACCCAAGGTACTACTGTATTCATATTTTCTTCCTTTCCATTGCAACAATGCGAAACGCATGCAATGATCTCGGCTAAGGGTGAGCTAGTACGTTCCAAATCCAACGGTATTTATCCCAAATAACGTAACTTCTGTTAATCTCTTGGCCATGCCTTTCAAGCTGCTAAGGCATTTGGGTATGGTTCCAGAGATATTGTTGACAGAGACATCCAATATTTTCATCTTGGAAAGCCTGCAAAAGCTTGTAGGCAAAGTACCATTGAACCCATTAGATGGTAAGCTAAGAATACGCAGCTCATTCAGGCTTTCCCCGATCCACGCAGGTATGGGACCATATAGGTTATTATCCCCAATATCAAGAAGTTGAAGCAAGGTACAATTCTGTAAGGAAGATGGCAGCTCTCCCGTGAGGCTGTTGCCACGAAAACTCAACATTTCAAGATACGAAAGGAACCCTATTGATGAGGGGATCGCCCCAGAAAAGTTATTGCTCTCAAGATTAAGGAAAAAGAGCCGAGTTAAGTTCATCCAGCACTTCGGAAGCTCTCCTGACAATTGGTTTTTTGATAGATCAAGTCTGCCTATTGTGTTGAAATTACACAAAAAGGGTACCGACCCTGAAAACTTATTGTTATACAAATTTAGTTTTTGAGTGTCGGAAGGGAACAATGGTACCGGTCCAGAAAAATTATTAGAGCTTAAATCAATGTAAGGTTGGTCCCCATACATCAGATTTGGTACCACACCATGAATTTGATTAGATGAGAGATTTAGGTAACGAAGGCGTTGCTGCACCCAGAAACAGTCAGGAACTGAGTCACGATTTGAGCATTAGAGATATCAATTATGGAGAAATTCTTCTGAGTTCGTAACCAAGCTGGGAAAGCAGGACCCAACTTGCAAGCTGACAAATAAATGACATCGAGCGAAAAAGTTGGAGACCAGTTTGAATCGAGTTCAAAACCAGGGTTATGTGAGAGATCAAGATAAACTAGACGAGAAAGATTCTTTAGGTGAGTTTCGGAGATTGTACCATGCAAGAGATTTGAAGAGGCCCCTAAGAATTGTAGCTGCGTAAGTGGCATAATCTTTTCTCCTAAATTTCCTTGCAAACGATTTCTCTCAAAATATAATTCCCTCAACGAAGAAAGAGCCGACAGATTTGGGAGAAATCCACTAATCTGGTTATCCGCCAAATCAAGGACGAAGAGATTCGAGATTTGCTCAAATTTTTGTGAATGTAGTAAAATCGGGCAAGGAACCACTTATCTCGTTATTACTCAAATCCAAAACATGGATGGACTTCTCTGCCCCTCTCAAGACGTGGAATAACTGACGAAGATCTTGTTTGAGATTGTTCCCAACTAAGTTTAGTGAAACTAAGTTGCTTAAGTTCCCAAATGATTTTGGAATACTGCCTTTAAGGCCATTTGTTGTCAAAACTAAGTTCTGTAGGAACTTAAATGCACGAAATGCTTCAGGAATGGTACCAAACAACTCGTTGTAGGAGAGGTTGATATCTGTAAGGCTTCCACTGAAGTTGAATAACCAAGGGAATATCGAATAGGAGGGAAGATAGTTAGAAGAGATATCTAGAATCGATAGAGTTTTTGAGAAATTGGAGATTGAAAATAATTTATTTGCAGGAATTTCTGGAAGAAGAGAGTTATTTAGCCTTAGTTCGACAAGTGAAGGAAGCCGCGTGATCACATTTTCTAACAGATTATTAGAATCACTGAGGTCCATATAACTTAGGCCTAAGTATTCGAGTGAAGAAAGTTTAGAGAACCACTCCGTGTTTTTCAAAGTAATGGAAGAACTTGATATATCAAGAGTTTGTAAGTATGAAAGATTCCATAATTGAGGGGGGCATTTGGATACCTCAGAATATATGTTAGAAAGGTTGAGGTAGCGAAGTTTTCTGAGGGAGCCGATAAATTCTGGAATCCTGGTGAAGCTATTAAAACTGAGGTCCAAATGTTCCAGGTGGTGCAACTCAAGAAGAGAAGAATCGATTGGGCCACTAAGTCCAACTCGCAGATCAAGATCATCTAACCAATATCCATGAAGATCGAGCATTCTGACATGATGAGTTCTGTTGCTGCAAGTTACACCTTTCCACGAGCAGCAATCAATTGAGCTTTCATGACTGCTCCAAGAAGATAGCATGCCATAATCATCCACTAACCCATTTTTGAACTGAAGTAGCGCTCTTCACTCCCTCTCAATGCACCGTGTTTCAACAGAAACAAGGCTGATCCAGCATACGAAAAAGATAAGAAAACAAATGGAAAAATTACGGGATGGCCTTCTACTTCTCGCCATGGAAGATAATGATTTTGATATCTTTAAAGATGGACGGAAGCCCATCATTAGTATTTATACCGATCAAACCAATCTTCAATCAGAAAGTTAAGTATTATTTCAGATGCATGTATTAGACTTTTTCTAGAAACAGTCTAATATCTGGACCAATAACAAAGCTTAGTAGTAAAGTCTACTGTAGTTTGTAAGAATGTGATAACCTAATCAAGTTGGACCAATTTGGAATTATTGCACTTTTCTGCATAAGCTATGTTCTAGAAACAGTCTAATATCTTGACCAATAACAAAGCATAATTATTAAAAGTCAACTGTATCTGCAATTTTGCAACAGCTGAACTGTGCCAGTCAATGAGTGATGGTTAGATATCTGTTTAGAAAGATTCAAACCCATATCTCATATGTATTAGTAAGTTATTTTAAAAAATCAACAGACGACTTTGTATAGGATAAGTCATATGTATATGGCAGATACGGGAAAAAAAATCAATGTCAAATCTTTGTAAGAGCGAAATATAATTGGTTGGTCCATGATCAACCAAGAATGTGATAACCTAAAGAATTAGATCATAGCTACTGGTGTAATAGATAAATATAGTAGAAGACCACAGAGTTAGCAAAAAAAATAAAAATAAAAAGGAACTCTGATGCCTAGGGAATATTGGCTTTCAGCCTCTTAAAGCAAGAATAAAGATTAGAAAAATATTGACTTAATACCGTCTCAAAACTTGCTTCAAAGCATAAATTAATAATTATGTGGCATGTAATGTTATGAAAAATATAACATTGATGCATCTACAAACTCAAATAATTCAAAGAATTATATGAAACAAGTGGCCGGTTTGCCATTAAATATCAGATTTCTTGTTTTGAAACAAAAAAGCGTGGAACATAAATAACTAAGCATGCATAACAGAGAGAGAATCAAAACTTAGGTTGCTAATAAAATCATTTAATGTATATTTGGCTGATTAAGGAGTAGTAGTGATTCCTTGTAGGAGCTCACAAACAATGAAAAATTTGCAGAAATCCCAAGTCTATTCATGTGTTCTGATCCAGGTTCACAAACTACAAGCATGACTGAATCAGCATCATCATCATCTCTCATTTCCATTATAAATTCTAAATTATTTCCGATTATTCTCCTTCGATACACATATGGTAAGTTAATAGTAAATATCTCCGTAAATGATTTTGAAACACCATTGTCCATCCTCCATACTTTATAAACTTGTTTATCAGCTGTAAACTCGTATTTAACAACAGCCAGAGACTCCCTAAGTTTACATATGGGACTAGTATAATGTAAGCATCTGCCATCGTCAAATGCTAACTCATCTGGGAGGTACACATGTTCAAATTCTTCGCTAGTCAAATCAAATGCTGCAATTATATAAAATCCATCATACGAAGCAAACGAATAAATAAACCCGTCTATAACTACCGGATAATTACCCCATTTGAGATGAAACCATTTATCTGGCAATTTACTAAGTGGTCTTCTCCACAAACCCGAGGTTAATGTAAAAACCTCAACTTGGTTTGAGCAGAAATTAAGTCCCAGCTCCCTGTTAATCTTTACAATCTTAGGTTCATTAGTGTCACGACAAACCCCAAAACCAATAAAAGATCTAGCTAACAGATTAGGCACAACAATATCTACTGATTTTCTGATAGACGGATTCCATATAGCTGCCACGTAATCTAATTCATGTGTACCTGGATAATAACCCAACAAGCAAAACAATCCGTGAGAGTAACCGATTACATCTCTGAACATATTAGCATCACACGACGGCGGGAAAGTAAGTGAAAATTTATGTTGGGGAAAAGTATCATCGTCTACAATCTTATCACATTTGTACTCATATATACACGCGTCTCTTCGGTACAATACAGAACGTATAAGCAAATGTTGTGACTGAGGGTTATAATCTGCAATAAACTTCGCGCTATGGATCAAAGACTCCCATGCTTTTGAAACAGCTCTAAATTTAAGTAATGATTTGGTCGGAAGCCTTTTGATGATTTCCACTTGCAAATCAAATGGTATGTGATCTGACATTGTGATATGATGTTTGTGGGAGAATTATTGTTACTTTATTAGGGTTTATAAAAATACGTAAATTGTGTATTTATAAATTTGTTTCTCGTGAAAATTTATATTAGTACATGCAAATTGGGCCAATGATTTGAGTGTTTGGGCTGTGCATCTAATCCGACTTTGGGCCTTGGTTTTATTTATTTATTTTCTATTAGAAAAATGACTTGTTTATTGATGCAAAGAGTTGATAATCGGTAACGCTGACTGCTCACACACTCTGTCTAAAGGAGAATATGCAGATAGCAAGTTTCGACTTAGTAGCCTGCTGAAAGTAGAAGTATCCAATTGCTGTTATGCTATGACACATCCTTACTACACCTCTATCTTTACTAGATGAAACATGACGCGATTAATGAAACAAGCTAACAACTTATGCGATGTCAAATGGCTTGGTTGATATGCCATTCATGCTTAAGCAAGTAAAAAAAGAGGAAAATCATAAGTGTTTAAATGATGTTATCAATCATTTCAATAGCCCTATCTCTGTGTTTAGTCGAAGGTTCACAATTCACTATACTGGGTTTTTCTTTAGATTAATTCCATGTTATCGGATTTAGGCTCAAATAAGGTTTTTGTTGAGTTAGTTGTAGCTCTAAATAGTTAATAACTAGTGTTTCTAAAAGTGATTGCATTTTATCCGCGAAGTTGCTATCTTTATGGGTCTCCACCTCATCCGTTAAGCACATCAAGCAAATTTGGGTCCTTATCATCTCAGAAAAGCACAAAGATCAGCAGTTTATTTAAAATGTGGCAGCCTTTATTTTGCACATCGCACCTCAAAGATATGATGCACTATATAAGCAATGTTGGTATTATGTGTGCATGATGTGTTGAATATATGAAGCTAGAACATTTTGTTGCACCATCTAGTGCAAGCTAAATATAACGATATCATAAGTATACAACCAAATAATTTGATGTACCTTAGGAATACTTATAAGGACAGAACCCACAACATGATAATGGTTCAACTGTTCAAGAGTCATTTGTACAGCAAGAAAGCGATGTGAACGCAGCAGCAAAGTGTTGGAAAATTTAGTGCACTTGTGGGATTAGTTCACACCTTGTAATGGGTTAGGAGGTACGGAGTGTACACCCATAAGGTCCATGAACACTATGACTCTTGTAGTGGTTTGGTAGGTGCTAGTAGAAATCGCGCTTGTGGTTTCCACGATAAGCGGTGTTTCCATGATAAGCAGTGTTTCCGAAGCTTGTGTTTTCTTGAGCTTGTGGACGCGCGGTGTAACCGCGATAGCACTGAAGTATGCTTTAGTGTTAAAATGCGCTAATGGTATGAAATACGCTAGTGTTAAAGTCTCGCTAAATGGCGATTACAAGCGCTAATGACCACGCTTTAATTGGTCATGTAACCACTACGTATAATGGGGATAATTATGAGGCTATTAATGGGCGATTAATACTCATAATTCCATTTGACTAGCTAAGAGTAACCTCCTATAAATAAGATATCTGATCATGCATGAAGGATACACAGAAAATGTAAACACTTATAAGCAAAAGGGTTATAGAATTGTGCCTTCTACGCTTTGGTCTTATCCCAAGTAGATATTCGTGATACCCCGGCATTAGGGTCGAATAGTTTACTTTGGAAAGTGATCACACGATTCCAAGTGATATCAGGTAACCACCTAGTGGTATTGCTATTGACATTGATTATCTAACCCTGTTCTGGGCTCATACACACCAACAATCAAAGTAAACTATTTTGTGATAATCAATGGCTGCTGCTGCAATGAAACACTTGGCTTCAAACTTTGCCAAGCTTGATAAGTTTGAAGGGGTGGACTGGGAGGTGTGAGAAGAAGATGCACTTCTTCTTTGCTCAAGCATGAGTGTGGTGTATGCTAAACCACACCTATTCCCGATTATGGGGATGATGCAAGCGTGGAGCGGTCGGAAGGAGGAGCAAATGGGAGAATGATGACTACATATCACAGAGGTTTTATTCTCAATGGTATGTCTGATGCTTTGTTTGATATTTATCAGAACATTGAATCTTCCAAAGAACTGTGGGACTCCTTGGATGCCAAATATATTTGAGATGCATCAAGTAAGAAGTTTCTTGTTAGTAATTTCACAAATTACAAATATTGATTCAAGACCGGTTATGGAACAATACAATGAACTTCTTGGAATACTTGGAAGGTTTACGGCATAATATGCACATGGATGAGTCTATTTCAGGTCTTGTTGATATTGACAAACTACCTCTGGAAAGATTTCAAGCATACCTTGAAACATGAAAGAAGAGTTAACTCACAGTTTGGGTTAGAACATGCATTGAGGTCTCTCAAAGTAGGATCATGACAAGCAGAGTAGCAGGCTATGGTATACATTTGTCAATATGGTGGAGCATAACAACTCCACCGTGCACACAGGCAAAAACATAAGTATCATGACAACACAAGAGCATATCCTAACAAGAGGCAACACCTACTTGTTGGAAATGGCAAGGCGGGGTCATTAAAAGGTTGCGGGGTGTTAAAGTTGGTGGTAAAGCCAATGGATCAGGCACTAATGGTTCAGGGAGTGGTTGTTCTTCCAACTCACCGAAGGTCAATATGGTTAATAAGTCTTTTCGGATTTATTATGTTACATATATATCAGATCTCGTATGTATGGATGATGATGATGATGTTGGATTGATTAGTTTGACTCACAGGTGCATAGTTCATGTGTGCAAAGATAGGTGGTTCAAGACTTAGAGTCAACGAATGATGGTTCTATTCTTCACATGGGAAATGAGTCAACATCCTTGGTGCATGGTCATGGTTGTGTAGATCTCAATTTTAGTTCTGGAAAGATTGTAACTTTGTTTAATGTTATTCATATTCCTGATATAAGGAAGAACTTGGTTTCAAGTAGTGTTTTGAATAATCATGGCTATAAACAAGTTATTGAGTCTGATAAATTTGTGCTTTCTAAGCATGGTGTTTTAATTGGTTTTGGTTATTTATGTAATCAAATGTTCGGGCTTAATTTCCATGGATAGTGTATTTATTTCCATTTGATAAAATTAAAATTGACACCTGCTGCGGCCGGGTCTGCTACAGTGGCATGCTAGACTTGGCCATGTTCATTATAAAAGAATGCAAGATATGTCTAAGGATGGGTTGATCCCAGCTTTTGACATGGATGAAAAAGTGTAAAACTTGCATGTTGACCAAGATAACCAAGAAACCCTTTCAGGATGTTAGTCGTGAGACTAAGGTCTTGGAGCTAATTCACGAAGACACGTGTGATTTGCATGCCACTCCTCTTTGGGGAACAAGTACTTTGTGACATTTATTGATGATGCTTCTAGGTTTTGTTATGTTTATTTGTTACATTCTAAGGATGAAGCATTAGATAAATTCAAAGTGTTTAAAGTTGGAATTACAACTTGGGTCTTTGATCAAAAGATTAAGGCGATAGAGGAGGTAGAGTACATGGATACTCTGTATTTGGTCTGTTGGTATAATCCATGAAACGGCGCTTATACTCCTCAGAAATGGTATTAGAAGGAAAAAACAGGGGTGTTGAAGGAGATGGTTAATTCCATGTTGTCCTTCTCAGGGTGAGTCAAGGGTTCAGGGTGAAGCTATGTTAACAAACTACTTTTTTAAATAGGGTTCCCAACAAAAGGAACAAGGTTACCCCTTATGAACTCTGGACTAAAAAGAACCCTGAACTATCTTAGGTGCAGGGTTGTAGGATTATAAGACTCCGATCCAAAGCAAAAGACTTTGGGTGAAAGAGGCATTGATTGCATCTTTGTTGGATATCAAGGCATTCCAAGGCTTATAGGTTCTATGTTATTGAACCTAATGAATATGTTTTTGTTAACTCGTAATTGATCAAGGGATGCAACTTTTGATGAGAATAGATTCTCATCAGGTCCCTGGGACCAAGTCGGAGGATTCTAATGGAACTCATGACGGTTGTATTAGATGTCATTGATGAACCATCAAGTGGTCCCTGATGAGGTTGTGGTTCTACAACTTTTGGGCATGGAAGAGCAAAAGCGAGGAATCCAAAGTCATTTGGACCTGAGTTTCAACTATACTTAGTTGAAGGAACAAGGGATGAGTCTGGACCAATACTCTATTGCTTCATTGTTGAGGATGACCCCAAAACATTTGAAGAAGCAATGAAGTCCCCGGACATTGCTTTAAAGAAGTCAATGATGAGATGGACTCCATCATGGGCAACAACACTGGTGTTGGTTGATCTATCACTGGTTGCAAACCTCTAGGTTGCAAAATGGATTTTCAAAAAAGAAAGGTAGATGGAACTATTGAAAAGTTCAAGGCTAGATTAGTTATTCGGGGCTTTAAACAAAAGTCAGGGATAGACTATTTTGATACTTATGCCCTTTTGGCGTGTCATGCAGGCTGAGTTGTATGTACAATCTGTTATTCATCGGATGGATGTGAAGGCGTGGTTTTAGAATGGTGAATTGATGAGGAGGTTTATATGAACAACCTCGTATTTCATCATGCCCGGCAATGAAAACAAGGTTGTGATTAAGTCTCTTTATGGACTTAAGCAGGCACCTAAGCAATGGCATCAAAATTTGATGAAGTGGTTTTGTCTAATGGTTATGTTCTTAATGGTGACAAATGTGTATATAGTCTCCATTTGATGAATGCGGTAAAGGAGTCATCATTTGTCTATATATGTTGATGACATGTTGATCAGCGTAACCAAAATCGGAGTTGACGACAAAGGAATTTTTGTCATCAAGGTTCTCCATGAAGACATGGGGAGGCCGATGTTATCCTTGGTATAAGGATTAAACATGAAAATAAAGAATTTCTATCTCAGTCATTATATTGAGAAGGTTTGAGGAAATTCAATTACTATGATTGTACTTGATGAGTACACCTATGGATACTTGTGATGCTGTCATGGCAAGGGCGGCATAACTTGAGTATTCTAGGTAATTGGCTGATGTATGCCATGACTTGTACAAGACCACGATCTTTGGTTTTCGCAGCGGGAAAATTGGCGAGTATACTAGTAAATCCTAGTGCTCATCACGCAAGCAACGATTGAAGTGTAATCAGCCCCAAGAAGAGAACTATGGATTATAGTCTCTCATATCTTGTTACCCATCGATGTTGGAAGGATACAGCGATGCAAGTTGGATCGCGACTGCTCAAGACAATTCGCTCTACCGATGGCCGGGTATTCCTACTGGTGGAGGTGCAATTTCTTGGGCATCCGAAAGCAAACTTAACATCAGTTCAACAATGGAATATGAATTTTGGCTTTAACACGCTACTGGTAAAAGCCAATGGGTTGAAAACTTGCTCATTGAGATTCTATTGCTTAAAACCTATACCCTATTTCTATCCGGTGTGATAGTGCTTTGGCTACATTGGCTAAGGCTTATAGCCGATGTACAATGGTAAGTCTAGACACTTAGGTGTCGAGACATGATTTCGTGAGCTTATCATGAATGGGATGGTATCTATAGAGTTTGTGAGATCTCCATGAGAACTTAGATCAC
>OU343217.1:298557462-298676657 GCA_910596185.1 Chrysanthemum makinoi | reverse complement strand
GTTGAAACACAGTGCATTGAGAGGGAGCGAAGAGCTCTACTTCAGGTCAAAAACGGGTTAGTGGATGATTATGGCATTCTATCTTCTTGGAATAGTCGTAAAAGCTCAATTGATTGGTGCTCGTGGAGAGGTGTAACTTGCAGCAATAGAACTCATCATGTCACAATGCTCGATCTTCATGGATATTGGTCAGATGATCTTGGTGAGCGAGTTGAACTTGCTGGTGACATCAACTCTTCGCTGCTTGGGTTGAAACACATAAAACATTTGGACCTCAGTTTTAGTAGCTTCACCAGGATTCCAGAATTCATCGGCTCCCTCAGAAAACTTCGCTACCTCAACCTTTCAATCACTAACTTTGAGGTATCCAAAGTCCCCCCTCAATTGGGGAATCTTTCATACTTAGAAACTCTTGATATGTCATATTCTTCTATTATTTTGAAAAACACAAAGTGGCTCTCTAAACTTTCTTCGCTCGAATACTTAGACCTCAGTTATATGGACCTGAGTAATTCTAATAATCTGTTAGAAAATGTGATCACACGGCTTCCTTCACTTTTCGAACTAAGGATAGATAGCTCTCTTCTTCCAGAAATTCCTGCAAATAAATTATATCCAGTCACCAATTTCTCAAGGTCTCTGTCTATTCTAGATCTCTCCAATAACTATCTTCCCTCCTATTCGATATATCCTTGGTTATTCAACCTCAGTGGAAGCCTTACAGATATCAACCTCTCCTACAACGAGTTGTTTGGTACCATTCCTGAAGCATTTGGTGCATTTAAGTTCCTACAGAACTTAGTTTTGACAACAAATGGCCTTAAAGGTGGTATTCCAAAATCATTTGGTAACTTAAGCAACTTAGTTTCGCTAAACTTAGCTGGGAACAATCTCAAACAAGACCTTCGTAAGTTATTCCACATCTTGAGAGGGGCAGAGAAGTCCATCCATGTTTTGGATTTGAGTGATAACGAGATAAGTGGTTCC
Source organism: Chrysanthemum makinoi (assembly GCA_910596185.1). Classification (NCBI taxonomy): domain Eukaryota; kingdom Viridiplantae; phylum Streptophyta; class Magnoliopsida; order Asterales; family Asteraceae; genus Chrysanthemum; species Chrysanthemum makinoi. The sequence continues at coordinate 298,675,670 of OU343217.1, read as the reverse complement.
TTGCCCGATTTTACTACATTCACCGCTTTGAAAGAATTAAATCTTAATGGTAATAAGATAAGGGGACTTTTCCTTCAAAACTTTGAGCAAATCTCGAATCTCTTTGTACTTGATTTGGCGGATAACCAGATTAGTGGAGTTCTCCCAAATCTGTCGGCTCTTTCTTCGTTGAGGGAGTTATATTTTGAGAGAAATCGTTTGCAAGGGACTTTAGGAGAAAAGATTATGCCACTTTCCCAGCTACAATTCTTAGGGGCCTCTTCAAATCTCTTGCATGGTACAATCTCCGAAACTCACTTAAAGAATCTTTCTCATCTAGTTTATCTTGATCTGTCATTTAACTCCCTTGTTCTCGAACTTGATTCTGACTGGTCCCCAAATTTTTCGCTCGACGTTATTTCATTGTCATCTTGCAAGTTGGGTCCTGCTTTCCCAACTTGGTTGCAAACTCAGAAGAATTTCTCCATAATTGACATCTCTAATGCTCAAATCGACGATTCTGTCCCTGATTGGTTCTGGAAGCAACTAACGCCAACCCTTCGTTACCTAAATGTATCATTTAATAAGATTCGTGGAAGTGTGCCAGATCTGATGTATGGGGACGAGCCTTACATCGATTTAAGCTCCAATAAATTCTTGGGCCCTGTGCCATGGTTTCCTTAGAACACTCGAACATTAGTTTTGTCAAATAATATGTTTTCCGGATCTATTTCATTCGTGTGTAATTTCACAAGCATAATGCGACTTGATCTTTCGAATAACCAACTTTCAGGAGAGATTCCGGATTGCTGGATGACCTATTTTTACCTCCTTTTTCACAATCTTGAAAATAATAAGTTCTATGGTAGAATACCCACATCACTCGGAGCCCTACCAAACATTCTTGTGTTGAGTATGCGTAGCAATAGACTGAGTGGAGAACTACCTTTCTTAAAAAATTGTACCCTTCTGCAACTTCTTGATGTCGGAGAAAATAATCTCACTGGTCACATGCCTGCTTGGATAGGGGAAAGTCTATCAAAGTTAAATGTTCTAAGCTTACCATCCAATGGGTTCCATGGTACCGTCCCTCAAAGCTTTTGCAGGCTTTCCAAGATGCAGACCTTGGACATCTCTGTCAACAATATATCTGGAACCATACCAAGGTGCCTTAGCAACTTAAAAGGCATGACCAAGAGAAAAACCGAAGACCCATTCAATGGTTTCAGCACCGTCCAGCTGCAACGTACTAGGCTTTACATTAACCGATTTACGTATATGTATCAAGCATTGTTGCTATGGAAAGGAAGGAAATATGAATACAGAAATACATTGGGTCTGGTAACTAGCCTTGATCTTTCTAGCAATATGTTCAATTGAGAAATACCAAGTGAGATCACCCGTCTTAAAGGACTTGTTGCTTTAAACCTTTCAAGGAACAACTTAACCGGGCATATACCACAAGATATTGGAAAATTAAGATGGTTGGATTTCCTTGATGTGTCGAGAAACCATCTAGGTGGTGGCATTCCGACAAGCTTTTCACAGTTGGCCAATCTTGGCATGCTCGACCTTTCTAACAACAACTTGTCAGGTAGGATACCAACTAGCACTCAGTTACAAAGCTTTGGTGCTTCATCATACAATGGGAATCCTGCACTTTGTGGGCTTCCACTTCCTAACGTATGCCCAGAAGATATCGTCCCTCAGATCCCACAAACTACGCCGGTAACCACTGTCACTGGAGACCAAGATATGCTCGTAACCCGAGGGTTTTTCATTAGTCTTTCCATCGGATCAGTCTTTGGATTTTGGGGAGTTTGTGGTGCTTTGGTTGTCAATAATGCATGGAGATATGCATACTACCAGTCTTTGAGCCATGTCAAAGATTGGATCTATGTAGTGATAGTCGTGAACTGCAACAGGTTGAAGACGCGGTCCTGACCAAAACGCTAATACTACATGCTGTTTTCACCTCTTTCAAAGATGCATGCGCGTTAAGTCCGCTCCTTGTCTCACCACAACCATGACTATCTTTTGATTACATAATTCCATTTTTGGATGTCATTCATTAGTATTAACATAATGGTTTCAGAATTTCTTTCTTAAACTGTCTTGCATGTTTTTGCCCTGAAAGCTAAATAAGTTACCAAGGCCATTAATACAATGCATTACTAGGGGTATGTTTGGCGGCGAGAATTAAGAGCGTTTTGAAGCAACTAATTTAACGTTTAGCATTTTGTACACATATACTTGTTTGGTAACAAGCAACTGGCATTCTTAATTTTTCTAAACGCTCCAAATCAAAATGCTACTTTTAGTAGCATTTTTACTAGCAGCTAGCATTTTCATTTAGTAATTATAGCCATATAACTATGTTAAACGCTTTATTTTAACTACTCCTTGGCTACTGATTGTCGCTACTACTTACTGCATTTGGCCAAACATTTTTAAAGTCTAATCCAGAACAAATATTATAATAGACATTTAGCAGGCAAACAATTATTTACTTTAAATTCACTCTGTTCCCAAGTTTTTGAAATGAAATAATAGAAGAGAAGAGTTAAAAATGGGCAGAAAAAAAGAGGAGATGAATGGAATTAAATTTTTTATATCATGTTCCCGAAGTAGGAGAGAAAAGAAGAAATAACAGATGATTTTACAATTATACCCTTGGTTATATATAAAAGTTATATTTTATATTAGGTCATTTAAGTAACTTTATTTATTTAAAGCTTCCTAATATAACTTCTCTCCAAATCATCCTACTTTTGGAGAGAAAAGTTTTGGAGAGAAGTTTAGCCAAAATTACTCTCCTCTTCTTTTCTCTTCTCATTTAAAAAAAATTTCAGGAACATGAATTTATTGGTTTTCTACCCACTTCTTTTCTCTTCTTTCAAAAATAAAACTTGGGAACGCAAAGTGATCATGATGGTATAAATGCCAAGATTTCCAGTTTATCACGTATGCAAGAGCCTAATAACTATTATAAAAGGGCTAATAATAGAGCCCAGATGAATGGAATGTTTTATATTTGGGCCGGATAACTTAGTGGTCTTATGTAGTTCCGTGTAGGGGTGTTCATGGATTTGGGTAATACCCGAATAAATCGAAAACCGAAATCGAGCCGAACCGAAAATAACTTAATTGAACTCGTAACCGAACCGAATTTGCTAAAACCGAACCGAATTAAAAATATTCGGTTTTCGGTTCGGTTATGATTTTAGTAATTCAAACCGAAAACCGAATTCAAACCGAAAACCGAAAACCGAAAACCGTAACCGATCCAGACAAATTAACTTATACGAAAATGATAAATGGGTCTAACTAAATAGGCCTAAACGATAACCTAATGCATAAATAACTTGTACAGTTGCATAACTATAAAAGTTAGAGTAATGCTATTTAGACCTACAACACAAGCCTAAATATATACCTAATGCATAATTCACTTGTACAATTGTATTAAGTACTTTCTCTCTCTAAATTCCCACCAATCAATTTTTTAAATCAACCAATCAAATCATTAGGCTCATTTGTAGGCATGATTAGTAAGTCTAACAATCATTTTTCTAAAAGTTATTTATGCATTAGGTCACCTTTTAGGTCTATCATATGTGGATTTTGCTAATTCCACACTCTAAACTTCATTTTAAATTAAAATAAACGTTAACAGATATTGATTAATTAAAATAAGTGTAATTTCATGGTTAATACACTCAATATTTTCAATTATTTGCATTTAATCATGTGGCCGGTGAGCATCCAAAAGCAAAACCCACTGAATTAATTAGGTAAAATATTGATGGTTATTTCATACTTAAACATAATGTTCTGTTCTCGAGGTTTTTTGTTTTTTTTGTTTTTTTGGGTTTTTTTTTTTTTTTCAAAAGAATGAAAAATAAATGATAAAAAAACTAAAAGTTATTGTGTTCTTTAGTTTGTCTTGAAGAGAAATCAAAGGAAACGGAAAATAAATTATAGGAAAATTTCAAACATGTTTAAAGGGAAAAAATGTAATCATATCTATTTTTCTTTCTTTTTTTTCTCAACTCGAAACAAGACATCTTTATTTTTCTTTTTCATTTCAACTCAAGAACATTAAATAAAAATAAATAATAATTATCTTTTTTTCCTTTGCTTTTCTTTTATTTTCTTTACCCATCATTTTTATCCTCACCTGAAAAAACTTGAAAATACATCATAAAGATCAGAATTCATTTTGACAAAGGTTAGAAACAAAATTTTGATATGTATACTTATTAAAGAGTATAACCATCACCAAATTTTATTTCTTTGCAAGATTACTTGCCTTAATTTTCGAATTTATAATTTTTGTTTTTTCCTGCTTGCTAAATATAATTTATAAATAAACAATGTTGTATCCACCTATGTCCATTCGAGGAATTTTCTTTTGTTTACCCTTATTTTGGTGCTTACCAATGGACAAATCTCCACCATCCATCTAGTTTAAGGATTAACCTAAGATTTAATATTTAAACCTAAGTCCATGTTTTTTTTTCTTGTCTTTTTGTCTTCCTTTTTTTATTCCTTTTTTATTTCTTTTTTTATTTTTTTTTTGTAATCCCGTTTTTTTTAATAAATGAACGTTTTTTTTTTTTTTTTTTTTTTTTTTTTTTTTTTTTTTTTTTTTTTCGCGTTATTCGCGCTTTTTTATTAGTGTTTTTTTCCGCTTTCATACGTTTTCGTATGTTTTCATCCGTTTTCATCTGTTTCGTCCGTTTTTCAACGTTTTCCTCCATTTTCTTACGTTTTTGCTCGTTTTCGTTCATTTTCATACGTTTTCGTCGTTTCATCGTTTTCGTACGTTTTTACGTTTTCGTGTTTTCGTCCGCTTTTTACGTTTTCGTCCGTTTTCAACGTTTTCCTCCATTTTCTTACGTTTTCGCCAGTTTTTAACCGTTTTCATACGTTTTCGTCCATTTTCATACGTTTTCGTCCGTTTTTCTATGTTTTCATGTTTTTCGTCATTTTTTATACGTTTTCGTCCGTTTTAATCCGTTTTCATAGGTTTATAAACGATTTCGTCCGGTTTTTATATTTTCTTCCATTTTTAGACGTTTTCGCCCGTTTTCTTACGTTTTCGTTCGTTTTCATACGTTTTTGTCTGTTTTTTTAGGTTTTCATGTATTTTCGTCCGTTTTTAGACGTTTTTGTCTCTATTTTTATGTTTTCATGTATTTTCGTCCGTTTTCAGACGTTTTCGTCCGTTTTTTTTACGTTTTCTTCATTTCGAATTTTCGTCTGTTTTCAGACGTTCTCGTCCGTTTTTATACGTTTTCGTCCGTTTTCATACGTTTTTATAAGTTTTTGTCCATTTTCAGACGTTTTTGTCCGTTTTATGACGTTTTTGTCCGTTTTCATACATTCTTATACGTTTTTCATTCATTTTTATACGGTTTTATCCGTTTTCAGACGTTTTCATTTTGATATTTGTAACTGACACTTATTTATCTCTGTGATATACCGTAAGGAAAGATGAAGAGTATTACATTCTTTATCATGTATGTGTTATCAGTTGGGATAATCAACTAAGAATGTAATGATTGGGGTTATTTGTGTTTTTGAAAATAGTTAGGAAGATTTTTGTGTTTTATGATATTATAAAATATTAGAAAAGTTTTTCAACTAAAAACAAGAGATGTTATGATACTTTTGTTAGACTTGTGGTGGATTTTTTCTATTTAATGGAGATACATTGTGCATGTTTTGATAGGTTTTATCGCGGGATTTGAAAATATCTATGGTTGAATCAGCAAACTAAAGAAGCTATGGTTGAAGAAAGCACACATCTTTATAAACAAACTGAGGAAGCTCAAACACCTGTGATATGACACATGATATCACATGTGATATCACCTCACTTGTAATATCACATGATATCACACGTGATATCATGTGTGATAACACTGGTGATATCACCTGTGATATCATGTGTGATATCATCGGTGGTAGTATGTGTGATATCATAGTTTATATCACTTGTGATATCACCAGTGATATCACTTGTGATATCAAAAGCGAGGTGATATCACCTGTGATATCATGTGTGATATCACAGGTGTTTGAGCTTGCTAAGTTTGTTGTGCTTTCTTCAACCATAGCTTCTTTAGTTTGTTGATTCAACGATAGATATTTTAAATCCCTCTATAAAACCTATCGAAATATGCACAATGTATCTATTAAAAAGAAAATGCCACCACAAGTCTAACCAAAGTATCATAACATCTCTTGTTTTCAGTTAAACACCTTTTTAATATTTCATATTATCATAAAACACAAAAATCTTCCTAAATATTTTCAATAACACAAATAAAAAAAATGAACAGAATCATCACAGTGATATAATAAGTGATGTGTATTATTATTTCTTTCATATATACTGGTAAAATACTAAATTCTTATCACATTTGGTAAGAATGTAATATTTCACATTCTTAGTTGAGTATCAAAATCGATAACACATACATGATGAAGAATGTAATACTCTTCATCTTCTTACGTGTTATATCACAAGAGATAATAAGTGCCACTTAAAAATATCAAAAAATAATAAAAAGAAGCAAACTATGAAAATGAGATTTGAATATTCTCAAATTCAAACAAGTGTTGCATTAAATTAACATTTTTTGAACAAATACGAATTCACCTAAAGAGACTTTAACCATTTTATTTCTACTAAGAGTATAATATCACAAGTGATAGATAACACTGGTTGCATTAAAAAATATACGCTTGTCAATTCCGATGAAAGGTACAAAAACTATCATGTGACTGAAAATTATAAAAATATTAGAAAAACACATAGGGATAATATATAAAAATATACAGAGCAATGAAATATCTCAGGTGATATTAAAGGTTAAAAAAAACATGCTTGTTTGTTTATGAAATATTAAAAGTGATATTAGACATTAACTTTTTTATAAAAATATCACAATTGATATTAGACATGTAATATAATAGAGTTTAATAATAAGCATGAAAACGTATGAAAATAGACGAAAACGTATAAAAAACTACAAAAACGGACGAAACGTCTGAAAACGGAAAAAAAAAAAAAAAAAAACGTATAAAAATGAATGAAAAGCGTATAAAAACGTCTTAAAACGGACGAAAATGTATAAAAACTGACAAAAACGTATGAAAACAGACGAAAGCGTCTAAAAATGGACGAAAACGTAAAAAAACGGACGAAAACGTATATAAACGTATGAAAACCGATGAAAACGTATAAAAGTGGACGAAAACGTCTGAAAACGAAGAAAACGTATAGAAACGGATGAAAGTACATGAAAACGTATGAAAATGGACGAAAACGTATGAAAACGGACGAAAACGTATGAAAACAAACGAAAATCGAAGAAAACGGACGAAAACGTATGAAAACGGACCAAAACGTAAGAAAACGGGCGAAAGAGTCTAAAAACGGATGAAAACGTATATAAACTTATGAAAACGTATAAAAACGGGCGAAAACGTATGAAAATGGACGAAAACGAATAAAAATGGAGGAAAATACATGAAAACGTAAGAAAACGGACGAAAACGTATGAAAACGAACGAAAAGGTAAGAAAATAGACGAAAACATATGAAGATGGACGAAAACGTAAGAAAATTGGCGAAAACGTTGAAAAACGGACGAAACATATGAAAACGGACGAAAACATATGAAAACAGAGGAAACGTATGAAGCGAAAAAAAAACGCGAAAAAATAAAAGAAAAACGCAAAATTAAAAAAAAAAAAAAAAAAAAAAAAAAAAAAAAAAAAAAAAAAAAAAAAAAAAAAACGTTAATTCATAAAAAAAACGGAAATTAATAAAAAAGACAAAAAAAAAGAAAAAAGAAACAAAAAAAAAAGTTAATAAAAAAGAAAGACAAAAAGACAATAAAAAAAACATGGACTTAGGTTTAAGTATTAAATCTTAGGTTAATCCTCACCATTAGATTATACTAGATGGATGATGGGGATTCATACCTTGGTAAGCATGATTTTTAAGTAAGCAAAATAAAGTGACTCATGTCCATTCATCATTTTACTCATACAAAAGTACGATATGTGTAATACATCAAATGCTCAATTTTATTTTCTTTTAATTAATTTTCTTAATATGGCATGTACCGTATCTGATAATTCGTCAAAGATTTATCAAAATTCAAAACATCATTTTCCTAACACAAATCATGCCATGCTGTAATATTGACTTTTTTCTTAAGATAAATACATAAAGAAATAAGTCATTATCAGATTACTTAGGGGTAGAACATTTAACATTTTCAAGAAATATCTAAGCTTTAAACCTCACTAAACATAAACTTTATGGTTGATCAAAGAAAATATCATAAACAGTATCGAAATACTTCAATTAGCTAGCTCAAGTACATCCGAATAAAAAACCTTAAACATAGCTCTTAGACGGACCGTAATGGTCAGGTTGTTCCCCGTGATGGCTTGAGGTGACACCACCACCACTTATGAAATCCATTACACCTCCCTCATATCACCCGTTAAAGGTGTGTGTATAACTGTAAAAAGGGATGAATACATTTTTTTTTTAACTTCTTTTAAGTTTAAGTAAATTAAGAGTAAAGTTTACACGCAAGTGTGTAATCAAGCAAGAAACATATATCGTAAGCAAATAAGTAATGAAAGAGTTAAGGGTGAGAGAACAAACACAACGATATATATTAGTTAAGGATGAGAGGTTTAGATCATATGTACATCCAGTTTTGTAACACCCCCAAATTATGGTCCAGCGAAAGCATACGAACCTTGAGGTGCTACATTCATGGTATCACAACATAAGGTACAAAGAATGATTTTTATTCCAGTTATTTAGAATAAAATACATTATTGAAAACGTTATGTTTTCATTATATGAAAATAGTGCGGAAATAGGCCCAATAAAAAAGTTTAAAGCGGTCCCGATTATTCATCAGAGTCGCCTATGACCATGCCTCTTGCCAAGCGTCTTCCAATAGTGAGCTATCGCCTTAAACCTGAGAACACATGCTCAAAAGGCCAGCTTACGCTGGTGAATTCATAGAATTTAGTTACAAAAATTAGTAATGGACCTGATAAAGTTTAATTGCTATGTGCGACTAAGACAGATATATAATACACATTCCAATCAATAATCAATCCACAATAATCCACCAACACAATCGAGATCTCAGCAGGGCCCCAAGCGGTTCTAGCCAGCACAGTCGTAGCAAGGCCTAAAACACAAGCTACCCTGGTCTAGATCGGTCTATCCTTAGCTAGGCATCGCGTTATAGCATAGGAATGCTACCCTAGTCTAAGTCAACAACTGTCACATGTCTAGCCTTTCCTAGTCAACACATTAGCAATTCAAAAGAGTAGTGGCAGGTCCAAGAAATAGTTGTATTCACATAAACACATAAGATATCAATCACCAATCAAATATTCCAAACAACAGTCATTCTCAAATAATGTTCACATATCCAGTTATGGTTAGTTAAAAGTAGCATGTATTCTCCCCCAAAAGGGTTATGAAAACCTTTGAAAAGAGGGGCTATGAAACTCACCTTAGCCACAGTAATGCACTATTCACATATAACACGACTGGCATCTAAAGCTAATCTCCACAGCATCCAGAAGAAGGTACGACGAGTACGATAGAATAGAAGTGACGCAACCTAATGCGTATACGATTATCTTAAAATACAGCTCATACGATAGAGAAGTCGATAGAAAGTAATGTGTCGTAGTTCTCGCGGATCATTCATGTCATTACTTTCAAAAGTCCAATATTAGTATCTCAAAAGGTTTAGCTTTAACGTTTCGTGTGGTGGTAAGAAACATAGACGCAACGTACAACTCACGCAAAAAAGAAGAAGACGTCGACATAGTCGAGACATACTAATTAGAACGCACGCCAAAAGGAAAAGATATTGACAAAGTCAAGAAACACTGACAATACTCAAGCTAGTCAAAGACTAGGAAATGACGACAACTATTTATGACACATAAATAGGTTAACATTCGGTAGCTTCCCCATAATCCCAAACGTACATGTTTATAATAAAAGATAAGTTTCCATTTATCACTTAGTTAATAAAGGTTTCACAATCATTACTCGTACTTAGACGAGTTTATAATAAAATACTTCTTATAAAATATACTATGTAGCATTTTATAAATGACGCGTTCGTTTATTCAACGTTCCTAAACCATTACGACTTTAATAGGTGGTCTTATCAAAATAATCGTTCTCAACAAGTTTATAGAAGCTAACATGTATTTATAAAACACAAGTTATTATCGTAGTTGATAAAGGTTTATAATTAAATTTAGAGAAAAACCCTTTCCTCCTTGTCCACACTGCGGGTTTAATGATCATCATCCTGATGATTGTCTTATGAACTCATGCTGTGATATTTGCGGAAATCCAGCTCATAAGACATCCCAGCATGACAGTGTCATCCATGCAAGGAGAAGTTCCAAGCAACCCAAAATCACTGACTCGTCCTCAGTCTCTAAATGCAAAACCTGTGGTAGCACAATGCACTCAACCACTGACCATGAGTCGATTGCCAAATTCAAAGAGACCTTGAGACCCAATCCCACTAGTAAGTGGGTCACTAAGAGAAACTAATTCAGTTTACTACTTGTGCAGAGAGACGCCAGTGAGCCTATTTGGCATCTAGACAGTGGATGCTCTAGAAGCATGACTGGTGTGAAGGAGTATCTGCACAAGTATGTAAAGGAACCAGGACCCAAGGTAGTATTTGGTGATAATTCATCATGTCCCACTGAAGGCTATGGTTCAGTAAACTGCAACGAAATAGTTTTCTCTAGAATAGCTTATGTCAATGGTCTCAAATACAATCTCATCAGTGTCAGTCAACTATGTGATGCTAAGTACATTGTGCAATTCAATGATAAACAAGGTACCATTTTTAATGCCAATAAAGAGGTTGTTTTGATAGCCCCTAGAAGAGATGATGTTTATGTCTTAGACATGTCTACTCTTTCTCAAGATGGAACCTGTCTCTTTGCCAAAGCCACTGAAACTATCAACTGGCTGTGGCATAAGAGACTCTCTCACTTAAACTTCAAAAACATCAACAACCTGGCAAAAAAAAGGTCCTTGGCTTACCATCACTGGTTTTTGAAAAAGATAAACCATGCTCAGCCTGTGAGAAAGGCAAACATCAAAGAGCATCTTTCAAAACTAAACAAAATTTCTCCATCAAAAGCTGCCTTCACCTCCTGCATATGGATCTCTTTGGACCAGTCAGTCCTAGATCAATCCAGCATGAGAAGTATACTCTTGTCATTGTTGATGAGTTATCAAGATACACTTGGGTATACTTTCTTTCAAAAAAGAGTCAGGTAGCTGATACTATAATGTCATTCATCAGGAACATTGAAAACCAGAATGACATTACTGTAAAACAAATCAGAACTGACAATGGTACTGAGTTCATAAATGATGAGCTTGAGAGTTTCTGTGATGAAAAAGGAATCTCCCAAAATTTCTCATCTCCTTACACCCCTGAACAAAATGGGGTAGCTGAAAGGAAAAACAGAACTCTCATTGAGGCTGCAAGAACCATGTTAAATGGCTCAGCTCTTTCAAAGCATTTCTGGACTGATGCAGTAAAAACAGCCTGTTACACTCAAAACAGGTCAATCATTGTCAAAAGACATAATAAAACCCCATATGAGATATTCAAAGGTAGACTTCCTGGCATCAGCTACTTTCATGTGTTTGGATGTCCTATGTTTATTCATAACCACAAGGATCATCTAGGCAAGTTTGATGCTAAAGCTGATGATGGATACTTTCTAGGTTACTCACTGATCTCCAAAGCCTTCAGGGTATTTAACACAAGGAGACAACAAGTTGAGGAAACTTTTCATGTCACCTTTGATGAAAGTGTAGAAAGCATCAGGTTCACCAACACCTCAGTGGAGGAAATAGGAATTGATAATTCATCAAGATATCCTCCTGATGAGTATAACACTGAAATCAATTCCTCATACCAAGTTGATGCTGACATCTCATATTATGTCTTGCCTCACAATCTGTTACAACCAACTGTCAGTGAATTCATTGATAATCAGTCAGTCCCTGCTGGGATAGGTAACACTGATCCAAATGATCAGGAACCTGTAACTCAAGAACCTCAACCTGAACAAGACATCTCAACAGATGATCTAAATGATTCTGTGGCTCTTGCACCTGAACTCCCAGTGACCTCTTCAAGCTCAGATCCTAGACCACAAAGTAAGTGGACAAGATCTCAGGACATTGAGCTTGTAAACATCATTGGTGAACCCACTGAGGGCATGCTCACTAGAAGCATGGCTGCTAAGTTAACTGCAGCTTCAGCCAATGAATGTCTATATGTTGATTTCCTATCAGATATAGAACCCAAAAGTGTCACTGAGGCTCTAAAGCACCCAAGCTGGGTTCAGGCCATGCAAGAAGAACTTCAACAGTTTGATAAAAACAAGGTCATGACCTTGATTAAATGTCCTCAGGATGTCATTGTCATAGGAATGAAGTGGGTTTTCAGAAACAAAACTGATGAAAACGGCACTGTCATTAAAAACAAAGCCAGACTTGTAGCCAAAGGTTAAAGTCAACAAGAAGGCATTGACTATGATGAGACCTTTGCTCCTGTTGCAAGAATGGAAGCCATCAGGATCTTCCTTGCATATGCTACCTACATGAACTTCAAATTTTACCAAATGGATGTAAAAAGTGCATTCCTAAATGGTGAACTCAGGGAAGATGTTTATGTTCAACAACCTCCAGGCTTTGAGAGTAGTGAATTCCCTTACTATGTCTGCAAGCTTGATAAAGCCCTTTATGGACTGAAACAAGCTCCCAGGGCATGGTATGAAACTCTCTCAACCTTCCTGATTCAAAACAAGTTTGTCAGAGGAAAGATAGACAACACATTGTTTATCTATAGGACAAAACAAGATGTGATACTGGTCCAAGTATATGTTGATGATATCATCTTTGGCTCAACAAACTACACTCTTTGCAAACAGTTTGAAAAACTAATGACAAAGGAGTTTGAAATGAGCATGATGGGTGAGCTCACATACTTCCTTGGACTACAAATCAGGCAAACTGATAAAGGAATCTCCATCTGTCAAGAGAAGTACACAAGAAATATCTTGAAGAAATATGAGATATCTGACTGTGCCTCAGTGAAGACTGCAATTGTCCCACCTAACAACCTTGGACCTGATCTCACTGGCAAATCAGTCAATCAAACCCATTTCAGAGGGATTGTTGGCTCACTGATGTATCTAACTGCTTCCAGACCAGACATACAATTCTCAGTCTGTCTAATAGCAAGATATCAGTCCAATCCCAAAGAATCTCACCTCACTGCAGCCAAAAGAATACTCGGTACCTGGGGAACACCAAGTCTTGGACTTATTATCCAAAATGCTCAGGTTCGATCTCAAAGGTTACTCCGATTCTGATTATGCTGGCTGCAACATGGACAGAAAAAGTACCTCAGGGTCCTGTCAATTTCTTGGAGGAAAACTGGTTTGTTGGAGTGCTAAAAAGCAACAATCAGTGACTATGTCTTCAGCTGAAGCTGAATATGTGGCTGCTGCAGGATGCTGTGCCAATGTTTTATGGATGAAAAGTCAACTCAGTGACTATGACATCCATTACAAAATGGTACCCATATTCTGTGACAACACCAGTGCAATTGCAATCTCCAACAACCCTGTCCTTCATCAAAGAACCAAACACATTGCTATCAAATATCACTTCATCAGGGACCACATAATGAAAGGAGACATAGAACTCCATTTCATCCCTACTGAATATCAACTAGCTGATATCTTCACCAAACCCTTGGATGAACCTACCTTCAGGAGACTGAAAGCTGAATTGGGAATGCTTGACATTGAAAGTCAGGCATCTGAAAACCAATCTCAGTAAGTTCTCTGAAATGGTTCTTCCTCCCTGAACGAAACCCACAAACATCCTCTCACTGAATGAGTAAGACTCATTCAGGGACCCTGACAATTGATATTGAGCATTGAATGAGTAACTAAATGCACAAAGTATCAGTTACTTAAATGTCCTAAGTTGGTAATTATGCCAATTTAATATAGGAATATATGTCTCTTTGTCTTACTGTCATGGGTCCCTCAAAAACTTACCTCATCCCACTTGGCTTTAAATGCCCTCTCACATAAAATATCCTGTGGATATTTTATTACTGCAAAAAGTGCACTTTTACTGCACACTCAACTGCTTCTTTGAAAAACAGGATTTTACTGCGGGTAGTGGAGGGTGGCATTAAATGTGGAAATTCAAAACGTTTTCAAAAACTGACTTTACATATCCACAAGTTTGCACAAACAACCCCTCTCAACTCCCTATAAATACCCCTCATAAAATCCTTATAACACACACAAAAGATTTCTGCTAACAAAACTCTGTCAAAATCTATTTTCAAACCCAAAAATCTTTGTGTTCTTCAAACCTTTTCCGAAAAACCGTCTTTGTAAACCTTTACAAAAGTTTTTCAAATCACAACTTAAGAGATTCAAAATCTTTGATTGCTCTTGTCAAGAAATTTTTTTTAACCCTAAAAACTTTTCAAATGGAAATGGCAAGAACTCAATCTCTTCAGTTTGAACAACAGTGGGCAGGGGATCTTACTAATGTTGAATTTAAGACCAATAATGTCATAGGCAATTTTGAATACCCACAAAATGTCCCAGACTATAAAGACATCATGAAGTTCTTGTTTAACTCTCCACTGAAAACTGCCTTTGTTCAGTGTCCCTCAATTGTTTACCAAAATCTCCTCAGGGAGTTTTGGGTAACAGCAGTGGCCTATGACCCGACACCCGCTACTAATGAGACTGGCCTACGACCACTAAGGGAGTATCTCATTAAGTTCAGTCTTTTTGATGGGAAACAGTCAGTCACCCTGGATTACAAAACATTTTCCACCTCCTCAGGATTAGACTACAACAAGGGAGTTTATGTCGCCCATCCTGAACCTTCAACAGTGAAGGATGGGTTAAAACGAATTGCTTTAGAGCCAAACTTTTTGGACAGAACCCCAGTCACCAAAAATTCATTCCCCGTGGCTTGGAGGATCCTATTCACTTTCGTGATTCAGGTCTTCGCGGGAACATTCATCAACTGAACAAGTTAATTCTATTCAGTTGATGATGGCTTACTGCTTGATGAATGGGGTCAATGTCGACATTGGGGAGATCATTTACAGTGATCTCGTAACCAAGCTACAGAGCAAATCTAGGGCAAAATATGTTTCATATCCTAGATTTGTCTCTTGTGCTTTGCAAGTGTTACTGGGTTGCAATTACCCTCAGGAAGAAAATTTTGGTGCTTTACCTGGTATCCTGAGTAAATCTAACTTTCAAAAAGACCCATCCCAAGTCACTGAAATTGAATTGACGGCCCATATGATTGCTGTAAACAATCAGAGGGAATCTGTATCTCCAAACCCTGCTCCTAAAAAGAGAAAGGGGAAGTCTCAGGCTGGGACTAAGACTAAACCCAAGTCTCAGGGCCCTGAGGCTTCTGGAACACAGCCTAAGAGGCACAAAAAGCCCCAGACTGAACAGACACCCATTGGTGACCAGGAAACATCCACCTCAGTGACAACGAAGGACACTGATACATCACAGTCAGTGCCCTTGGTCACAACCACTACTCCCCAAGATCCAAAGGGAAACAAACAACCCATTGCTAGGGGAGCGCCTTCCACAACGCCCAATGATGACATTAGCAAATCAAAGCCTTTGTCTGAGGGCACACTGAATGATCCCAAAGACTCATAGGGAACCAAACAACCCGCTGATAGGGATATCACTTCCACTGACTCTGCTAAAGGCACTGAGAAAAACCCATTAGTGTCTCAGGGGTCTCAGGGGGACAAAGACTCGGAGGGAAAGGAACAACTCGCCGATATGGAACCCAAAACCAATCCTGACTCCAGAGAAGGCACTGGGAAACTTCCACCAGTGTCTGAGGGGTCAACGGGGGACAAAGACTCAGAGGGACTTATACCACCCGCTGATATGGAACCCATCACCACCCCCTGGTTAAGTGTTGCTGATGTCGCTGGATTGCTACTTTCTGATGATGAACAGGCTGAAAGTGAAGATGAAATCTTATCAGCAGGAGAAGATATGGACGCTGATGTTCAATTTGAACAAGAACATCAGCCTGATCCACAAGAGTCTCAGAAGTCACCATTCCAGCCTGAAGACAATGACTCAGACTCTTCCTCCTCCTCTGATGAATTTAAAAAGTATGCTAATATTCTTCCACTGACAGAGAGGCAGCTGGTTACGTGGATCACTAGAGCTACAAGGAAGCTCTATTCTGGGGTTACTGAAACTCTATGGGATCAACATACTGAAGTTGCTGCCAGCTATGTTGATCTAAAGGCTGAGGTACATGCTTTTGATACAAACACTGATGAACACAGGGAAGTCATGTACCAAAATCTTCATGCCCTGGAAGAAAACTTGGCTAAATTTCAAAAGCAACTTCAGTCTTGTGGTGAATCAATTGATGAAATCAGGGATGCTGTTAAAGAAGACCCAGCACTCAACTCTAAAGTGCTGGAGGCTACTGAGGCTCACCTAAAGAATTCCTCAGACCTCACTGAACTAATCACTATGCTGAAATCAGGAAATGTTCAGGGTCTCCAATCCTCAGTTCAATCCCTTCAGGCTGCACTGAGTTCTTTGGATGCTCAGGTGACTACATTGGTCAAGACATCATCCTCATTGGCTTGGAATCTTGGGCCTAGGATGACTGCTTTGGAAACATCTCAGGCTAATATGGAAGAAAAAGTCACTGGTCTTCAACAGGATACTAAAGACATCAAGGCTATGGTCATGGAGATCTACCAAGCCTTCAAGGGTCAAGCAACTCCAGCTCCTTCAATATCCGCAGCAACTCTTGCCCTCACTGAAACTACGGCAACAGTTGAGGGGGAGAGACATGCTGAAGACCCCTTTCTCACACTGAGGGGGAGCCAACAGCATCATTATCATCAACACCACCAGTCTCTGCAACACCACTATCATCAGCACCACCAGTATCAGCAACACCAATCTCAACAGTTCCACCTACAACAACAACAACACTGACACTGAAAGTTGTACCACCAGTCATCACAACATCTACATTGGTAGCAACATCCTCCTCAGGGGAGCCAACAACATCATTATCATCAACACCACCAGTCTCTGCAACACCACTATCATCAACACCACCAGTATCAGCAACACCAATCTCAACAGTTCCACCTACAACAACAACAACACTGACACTGAAAGTTGTACCACCAGTCATCACAACATCTACATTGGTAGCAACACCCTCCTCAGGACAGGATAAAGGGAAAGGAATCATGCAAACATCTGAGCCTGAAAATATACCCTTTAAGATCGGTGACACTGAATACCTGCTCACTCCTCAACAGCTAAGTAACTACCTTGCTAAGGAAGAAAGAAGAAAGAAGCTTGCTGAGGAAGAAAGGAAGAGCAAAGAAGCACTAATAAAGATTGTCACTGAAGAAGCTAAAAATGTTGGAATTGATCCACTCAAGCTTCAAAAGGGTCAGGCTGGACAGAAGTTTAAAGATGCTCAGGCTGCTAAGATGGCTGAACTGAAAAAGAAGCTGGATGAAAAGAACAGAAGAGCTTCATAAGGCAAGAAATAATTGACCATTACAACTGGTCAATGTCTAGCAGAAGGCATCCTGAGAAGATCACAGATGTCAAGATCATCCCCAGGTCCAAACCACTGGCAATGAATGTCTACAGGGGGATGATAAAAGACATTTCGAGGTTCATGATCCCCTAAAATTCATTGACTTTGGGATCACTGAACTCGATGAACTTGGCCCACTGATTGAGAAGAAACAGAATGCCGTGGTTAAGGAGCTGATGAATATGCTCAGTAAAAGGTATGAAAGACTGAGGGGTGCACCAGCTCAATTGGGAATTCAGCCTGCCTTAACTGCACCTGAAAGATCTCAACCCCAATCATCCCATGGCAAAAGGAAAAGGGTTGAATCTGGACCTGAGATCAAAGTGCCTGGACTGGAGTGTAACAGGGAGTTACCAGAAGGTGTCAAGTTTGTGAACTGTTTGGTGATTGAGAAGCCTGAAAGAGGGCTATTCTTCATTGATGTGTATGGAAACCCAGCCTTTCAAAGATGGAGTGACATTGACCTGGCAGGGGTAGGAACCATGGAAGGTTACATACCAGTGGCCTCTCAAATCAACACCCCTGAAAATGTCAGGTTCTGCAAAGACTTGAACAAGAAGTTGAGAGAACATCCTGACAAAGAAGCACTCCTCAAGAAGAAGCCAAAGCTTGAAGCACTGGGAATTCATCTGAACTGGCATCATTTTGTTTTAATTATGTACTAGTGATAGGGATCATGTAACCTGATCAATAAACGATGTATGTTTTGTTAAATACTCAGTGTTCCTTACTAGTATTCATTAGTACATTCAGTGTAAGAATAAGCCATTTGCTCACTTACACTGATCAAACACTTAGGCTATTTGTATATCCAAATAGGGGGAGACTGTTGGGTTCAGAAAATACCCAAACCCCTTAATCTAGGATTTGAATAGAAAATAGCCCAAGTGTTTAGTCCGTTAAACACTAACAGGTCACTGAGTGCATAGTCTCTCAGTGAGCCATCTTCAGGATACTCAGTGCGAGGCTACAAGTATGTCTCTCCACTCAGCAAGGAGGAACTTAATGGGTGAAGACTGAGTCAGGAAGAAGATGGTGGATTCAGTGAGTGATGACAATAACTCACTGAATCCCTAAGACTCCTCTCCAACTACTTACACTGAAGACGAACTGAAGATAAAGACTGAAGGCTGTGAAGACTGAAGAATGAGCGGGACAAGGCGGGAAATGTTTACCCAGATAAAACCAAGTCCCTATCTACTAAAGTCAAACTTTCCCTGAATAGCAAGCGGCTAAGCTAAAGTATCTCTGTTAAGGAAAGCAGTCTCGCCGCCTACTACAAATAGCAAAGTAAACAGTAATCGAATATATCAATATTCGTGTTTACTGTGATCTCAGTTTTTTCCTTTAGGTTAAAGTTAAAATTATACTTGTATAAATAGCATAAGAGATTGAGTGAAAAGATTAAGCTTGTGAATTGTAAAAACACACACACGCAAGCCATCTTTTCACTCCTCCAAATACAGCTTTATCCTTGAGATAGCTCAGTGGGTTCTAAGAGTTGTGCTCAGACTTAGCCTGAGCTTAGAGAGGAGTCACACCAAACTTTGTCATTTCAATCCCAAGTACTGTTCCGCAAGTACTTGGGTAACGTATTCTTTTTGATTAATTTCTAATAAAGAATATGATGTTGAAAATTACTTTGTGTGTTTTACCTACGTTAATTTCAGTCATTGTTCACTGTTAAATGGTTTTAAGTACTTAATTGTTTTTAAACGATAGTGAATAGGGAACAACATTAGGGTTTTGTCTGGGCCAAGTCATCGATGGGACGACGTCACCTTAGAGTTGTGACGCCGTCGGGCTTCAGTTGGGACGTCGTCTTGATTCTAGATCTGGGTCGTCTGAGTTGAAAACTGTGAGTGACGCCCTTCTTCTTTAAGGCGTGACGCCGTCAGGTTATGTGAACAAAATTTACACTGAGCCGTCTGGTGCATGTTTTGATCAAGTCATTATAAAGGGACGGCGTCACCCTTTGATTGGGACGTCGTCAGGTACTGTTGATCAGCTTTGAGTGGCTTCGATCTTGACTTTGCCATTTCCTTCATGTATTTTCTCCTTTTCGTCAAAATGTGCTTCATTCCAGCATTTTGCTTTCAAGAGACCTAAAAAGTAAAAAGGAACAAAATTAAGCAGTAACTGATATAAAAGTGGTTGATCTAGGGCTTAAATGACCCTCTAAAAGCGTATGTTTTAAATCCTTATCAAATATCCCTACACTTAGTATTTGTTTGTCCTCAAGCAAATGTGCTTTTGGCCAATCAATTTATAAGTTAGGGGCCATGAAGCATTGGTTTAAAATAATTCACAACAAGTAAAAGCACCGCAATAGTCATAACAAGCACGGAAATTATACACTAGCACCTCAAAAGTGGTGTTTGGATTCTCTCATCTGTCGGGTTTATGTGAAATATAATAAATGGAAATGGAAGATAAACACTCATTACCTGGCATAGTACATAGATTACCATAAGCTTGAGAATAGATCAAACCTCCACCGCTTTGGCGTAAGCACCTAGGAACAACTATCTAAGAGGTCTTTACAAGGGTTGTAACGTTAGGCTTACGGTAGGGAAACAAATGGTTTTGTTGGATATGGGATATTTAGTGGTGGCAAGTCAAAAATCTTATGTTGCAAGCATGAAAAGCGTGGCGTTGCAAAGCCAAGACTCGACTCACTAAACTCTAGATAACTTGAAACAAAACAAACATAAATTTAAAGACATAAACATAAAGATAGATGTAGGATGGTAGCCCGTATGTTTTTCTTCATTTTTTTTTCAACACTATCTTTTTCAATTTTTTTTTTGCATACATTTTTACTCTACGATCCTCTACGATAACATCAAAATATAAGAGATTTATAGGAGCATCCCTACACTTGAGTTTTTATTTCTCTAACACTAATTGACCCGATTTGAAAAGATCAAAACACTTGGAGTATTTAATTATGTAGACAAAGGGAATTCGAATTTATCGTTCTTTCCCGTTACTCCATAAAATATTACTTTTACCCATGAGTCCCAATCGTCCCAAAACTGTGTACAAAAGATATGACTCAACTTATCAACCATACAAGTAACTAGATATTTGAACTAAGGATTAAGTAATGATAACAATAATGCACTAAATATGAGTGCATACAAGGTAGGCTAAGGCGATTTGGGTGTACATTTGGGGGTGGATTGTAAACAATGCTCTTCATTGATATTCCGGAAAACCGAAACATCACGAGAACCGCGAAAAGGATAGGCTCTGAGGGGTTAACTAGGGGTATCGTGTACTAAAGATGAGTACATCGCAAGGGTGTGGGGTAATTACTCAACCAATGTGGAAGAAGTAATTATAATACAAGTTTCAAACAAGGGTTATCCTAATGCCTCTTTTCATTTAGTTATTCCAAACTACACAAGTGTAGTCTCACTAGCGATCTCGGAATGCATCACAAAATAAGTTCTAGAATCTATTATAGTACCGGTAGACTCTCTAAATTATAATTTTTTTAAAGTTGACCGATTCGGCCGATTTTTGACCGATTAGGCCGATTTTTGACTGATTTTTGGCCGATTTTTTTACCTGGCCGATTTTTTGACCGATTTTCAAAATTCTACAAGGTGTATGGCCGATTACCGATTAATCGGTGATTAATCAGCCGATTTGGCCGATTTTTGCAACACTGCTAAGCATTAAAGATGAATGCTTTTATTCCTAAAGATCTAGGGGCGAACCTCACATTTTTTAGGTGGAATTTGAGTGGTAAACGGTTTATGTGCTAGTCATATAACTCCTATCCATGAGATGCTTTATTAAGACTAAAGTTTAGCTCGTACATGTCATAAAAATAATTTTAATTTGGTGCTAAAATTGCCCTAACAAATATTTTTCATAGTTTATTACACAAATTACCAAGGACAAGGCAAATGGTCAAGTGAGTGAATAGTTTCTAAGTTCCCGTTTTATTCTCCCTCCATACACTTAAACTGAATATTGTCCCCAATGTTCCCCAAAAGTATCAAAGTTATGATAAAGGAAGGTAAGTAAGGAAAAGAAACTAGTACTCCCCTGATTAGCTCGGTAGGATCCGTGTGAAGTTGCTGTTAAATTCTTTTTCAAGGAGAATGCATAAGTGATAAGCTTCATCCAATGTTGTGTTACTTCTTCTTGCCAAATATAACCTGCACACTTAAGAAAACAAACGAAACCTTCGCGTAAAATCGGCGGTAAAACTATATATGACACAACTACACTAGAAAGCAAGTAAGATATAATGCTTGTGGAATGGATGTTTGCAGTTTTTCTGGAAAATTAAGACCTGGGAATTTCCAAAAATTTATAAGTAGCACAGAAAATGAAAAAAATGATAAAATGTTTTTGCTTAACCTGACGTCGTCAGGCTCTAATCCTGACTCCGTCAGGTTGTCCTGACAGAAACTGGTCTGCTGCGTTTTTCTAGAAAAATTCTGGAAAATCTACATCTTTAAAACATGGAAAAATTCCTGCAAAACATCCATTATGACTCGATACAAGCATTTGACTCTAACAATTACACATATATATCAATTCCACTAATTTTAATTCTCATGTTCATTTCTTCAAAAATGTATGTGATCTTCCCTACACTTATCTTTTTGTAAAATACCTTTATATGTAATTAAGACGAGGTTAAAGACAAAATAAAAAATTTTCACAAAGTCTAACATGAGAATAAACAATAATGAAAAAGATATACGACACACAAAACAAGCAAACAATTAAGCATGGGTTGCCTCCCACGAAGCGCTTTTCTTTATTTATGAGTCTTGTAGCTAGACTCGAAGTCGTGCTCCTACGTGACTTCCTTACCGTCATATCCTTCCTCATGACGATCTCTATTGGGGTTTTCTATGGTATAGTTATGTCCTATCGTGCATCTTTCTAAGAAGTCATCTTCCCCCCAATTGGTTTTATATTCCGGTCCTAACTTTAAACAATCCTTATAGAACCCAAATATCTTATTCATCACATAGTCTACTCCTCTCTTCTTATCCTCCTCATTCCTATAGTAGACCGATAGCTTAAGTTCCTTTTCATCATTGGATAGTGATGAAAATTTCTCAATCTTAAATGGCATTTGGTAAGCTATATCATCGGTCTCATCCTTGAATCTAACTATCCCTAACGACGGATCATAAGTCATTCCGATGTTTTCTATGAATGGCTTTCCTAGAATTACATGGGATAAGCTAGGATCTATGGCCGTACTAATATCCTTCACAATCACGAAATCTGTAAGGTACGTGAAGCTACCTACATAGACGGGCAATCCCTTAATTCTACCAAGGAAATTACAACTAACTCTAGGATCATTGGGGTCTTGCCTATTTGGGATAGGTTTCTTCATCACCCAATTATAGTATGTGCTAGTCATGATGTTTAGTGGGGATTTGCAATCAATGTAGGCTTTTGCCACGAAAAGATGTCCTTTGCAACATGGTATGTTGAGATTTATAGGATTTCCAAAGATGATTCGTGGGCTTCTCCTAACATACATGTGACGAAGGTCGCGCACTAGGTGTGGGTGGCATGAGAGTTCCTCTTCCGTAGGAAACTTATTGAAGTATTCATCACCTACTTCGTCTACTTCGTTGGTCAATTTATCCTTAGGAGTCTTACTATCCTCAAGTTTCGTCTCATGGTTCGCTTCGTCACTATTCCTATTTGGTTTCACTAAGGTTATGGCATTGACGAATTGAACATGCTTGGATGAAGAAGGATCCCTAGTTTCGAAGTACTTGCTTGGGTCCTTAATCTTAATACCGGGAGCTTCGGGAGAATGAGTCGATATGGCATTAACCTTTTCGGTGGTCTTCCTATCACTATTGGTCATGGCTTTCAAAAGGTTATCTATCTTCCTATCCATCTCGGCTTGTTGTTGGTTAAAGTGGTCCGAAAGCTTGGCTATTTGAGCTTCTTGGGATGTAACTAGATGTTGCATCATCCCTTCTATGTTTTGTTGACTAGGGCCGTGAAAGTGGGACCATGGGGAGTCGTTAGAGGTGAATTCTTTGGTTTGACCCCAATTATAGTCGGGTTTGCCCCTCCATGCTTCTCGGGCATCGTTGAAAGACCTAGGTCCGGGTGTTGTGGGAATCTCCCTCCCATTCCATTTGTACGCGAGGATGCGTAGTCCACGGAAGCTTGTTCGGGGAGTCTCGTGCAAGTACGAGTGTCATGGGGACCACTACATATCTCACACAAGGAGGAGAACTTGTACACTTGGCGTGAAGACTTAGGATTCTCGTAGGAGCTCATTAGGAATTTGAGTTGATCTTCAAGTTCGAGCATCCTACGATTGGAAGTTTGTGAGTCAATGGGAGGCAAGGAGATTGCCTTGATGGTTTTGGGCAACTCACGGGGGTCATTCCAACATTCGTTGTCATAGAGGGCAAGGTCCTCTATTGTACCCCATGATTCTTCCGCGGTGAGTTCACTAAGTTTGCCACCAGCCGCTTGGTCGATGGTTTTCCTAGTTGGGAAATTGACATGATCGTAAAAGATTTGGACTTGAAGCCAAAGATCGATGCCGTGATGTGCGACTTTATGGATTAAGTCCTTGAATCGAGTCCACGCCTCGTAGAGAGTTTCGCCTTGACGTTGTTGGAACATCAAGATGTCATTCCTAAGTTTGGTAGTTCTCCCCGGTGGGAAAAATTAGGCGAGGAAACGAGTGGTAAGATCATCCCAACTTGAGATGGATCCGACGGGAAGTCGCTCAAGCCAATTACTAGCTTGGTCCCGTAGAGAGAATTGGAAGAGACGCAAGCGCGTGGTCTCCCGAGTGGTAGCATCAAGGTCGATAGAGTCAACGATTTTAAGGAAGTCCTTGAGATGCTGATTAGGATCTTCGGAACGAAGTCCATGGAATGCACATCCGTTTTGCACCAACCGGATAGTGTCGGATCTAGGGCTGTAGTTTGAGCTTGATCGGGGAGCTCAATGGTGTTCCTATAGCCTTGATGGCTCGGTCTAGAGTATTCACCAAGAGTATGGCCTCTTGGCGGGTCAATTGGTGGTGGGTTATCACCTTCCATGATGAAAAGTGATGGGGTTACGAACAAAGTCACGAAGAAGGGGGATAGACTACAAGGAAGCTAATGAAAATGAGAAAAAATCTTACTTGATAGGAATCAAGCAAGGGAACCTAAATGAGATAAAGATCTAACTAGCTATTCTATTCCCCGGCAGCGGCGCCAAAAACTTGATGCGCGTACGGAGCGCGTTCGGGGTCAAAGGAAACTTCCTTTTTATCGAGCAAGTTTTTCAACCTCCTAGGCAGTGAACCTAATCGTTGTAGTGTAGTATTGGGTAAGCCTCAGGGATTGATATCGTTCTCTAGGGGAATAGGAATGCTAGTAAGAAATTTATGACGAGAAGGTGGGGTTTAGGATGACTTTTTTTTTTTTTTTTTTTTTTTTTAAATCTTTTTTTAGTGTTTTTTAGAAAGCTAAGATAAATATCTCGGGGCAATTGGTTGGGGGGTGGTACTTCTACCGATTACTTCTACTTATATAATTATCTAATTACTACGGGTAGTCTTATGTCTAATTGAAGTGTGCTCGTATGATGATTAAAAATGTGTTTACCTAGACACTATTACTCCCTAGTTATCTTTTATTGGTCGGTTGAATTGTCACACCTTATCTTAACGTTGTATTCCTAAGGTCGTAGAGTATGCGTAGTCCCTAGTTCTTTGAGGTTATCTTTCGTTTATGACATACGAAATCGGCAATCCTAGGCTATTTCATTCATAAGCCACACATTTATAAAGCATACTCAAGCATTAAATACAACGAATGATGCCTAGTTGCACTCCTAAGCCAATTTACAATTAAGATAAGAAAAAACCTAACAATAATCAATAACTAGGTTTCATAGATCTAAGCAAACACACAAGAAATTTAGCTAGACATGGTAAACAAGCAAGCATACACACAATCAATCGAATTCGGGATAGACATGATGTTACTTTGGATTAAAGGACTTATCTCGATGTGTAAAATAGGGTTTGGGACCCTAAGATACTGTCCAATTCGGACTACAAACGTGTGGAAAACCAGATTGAATAGTTTTGCCAATTAAAACTTCCTTTTAATCTATTTAGATCGACTTATGTCAATCTATTTGGATGTGTGTGTTGGATGTTGATAAACAAGCATATAAAGGTAAGTAATGAAAAGATAAGAGTAAGAAGCACAAAACCACAACGCGAGTATTTATAGTGGTTCGGCTACAAGGACACCTTCCTTGCCCTACTCCACTCCCCGAGTCACCTACTCGAGAGTTCGTAAACACTACACCAATCTCCTTATGGCGGAGAAGCCTTCACAACGTCGCCTACCCTTTTCCGGTGCTAGGCTAACCACCGGGTTCTTTCACTCCAAGGTGAACCACACCTACTACACAACGTCAGCCTACCCTTTATAAGGTACTAGGCTAAGTACCTAGTTCTTTCACTCCAAGGTGAACTACACCTTCACAACGTCGCCTACCCTTTATTAGGTACTAGGCTAAGCACCTAGTTCCATTGCAATGGAGAAACTACTACCACACTACACCAACGACTAATCCCAAAGGAGATCTACTCCTTTACAACATCATCAAGGATATCAATATCCTTGGATCTAATACTAGTCTATCTTGTACATCGAAACACACCATATCGAATGTACATCTAAGGCACCTTTCACTAATGCCTTTGACTAGATCTACAAGACACCTTTCACAAATGTCTTGTGTCTTCACTTCTAATCACCTTTCACTAATGCTTCTAGTCTTGACTTCTAAGCACCTTTCACTAATGCTTCTTGTCTTGACTTCTAAGCACCTACCACAAGTGCTTATGCTATAGACGATAAATACCCTTCACTAATATCTTCGTCTTGACACTTGAGACATCTTTCACTAATGTCTTCAACACTACACGTCTTTGAAGAAAGAAAAGAATCATCAACAAGAAGACTTCAGTAGCCTTGATGATGAGGAAGCATGGCAACTCATGGACTTGAGCTTGCTCGACTTCAAAGGTGGTGATCTTGCCTTTAAGAGGAACCTAAAAGATCACACAAAAACAAAACTACAAACATAGATCTCTTGGATCTGAGGTTAGTGAGTTTTTAACTCAGGGAGAAGGTGTGTTAGAAAGGGGTGAGAAATAATGAAGAATTGGCTCACTATTTATTGAGGAAAAATCCTACTGTTCCCTGGATCCCACGGATCCCTTCCACAAGGGATCCGTCTAGCGTTAAGCTAGGGATCCGTGGGACGCTCCCTTTTACCCATGGGTATTTTGGTTATGGGTCATGGGTCATGGGTTGAACCATGGATCTTTGGCTAGATACAATGTATCTTTGAATGCAATGCACTTGGTCACTTAGGTATGGGTTGATCCATGGGTTATGGATATTATCCATGTGTGATATAAGCATGATGTCATGCAATGGGTTATGGGTCAAGATCCATGGGTTATGGGCTTTGGGTTGTACCCAACTACATTCAATGTATTTGCCCAATGGCTTGTGATACTTAAGTTTCTACCCATTTATATTACCCAATATACTACATACTAGTTATGTGTATATTATACCCAAATATGTAAACACTAGTTGTTGTATATATGTATTACTAAATCATAAAATCACTTATACTTGTTTTAGTGTTTTATGTGAAAGTGTGAATATGTTAGAAACTATTAGTTCAAACCATTTACGTATTTTATTTGTTTCGTTAACATAATTTTACGTTTGTTATCGACAAAACATTAGAAGATCGTAAAATATAAATAAACGTTTTTACGGCTTATTTGTATTAACAAAACGATTTAGGGTTTTTTCTCCAAAATTCCACCTCCCTAAATGCAAAAAAATCGAATTATATATACAGATTTACACTTGCGACGACGTCACCTTTTGCATGGGACGCCGTAAGCTCGCCGTCATTAGGGTTTTGTCTGGGCCAAGTCATCGATGGCACGGTGTCACCTTAGAGTTGTGACGCCGTCGGGCTTCAGTTGGGACGTCGTCTTGATTCTATATCTAGGCCGTCTGAGTTGAAAACTGTGAGTGACGCCCTTCTTCTTTAAGGCATGACGCCGTCAGGTTATGTGAACAAAATTTCCACTGATCCGTCTGGTGCATGTTTTGATCAAGTCATTATAAAGGGACGCCGTCAGGTACTGTTGATCAGCTTTGAGTGGCTTCGATCTTGACTTTGCCATTTCCTTCATGTATTTGCTCATTTTTGTCCAAATGTGCTTCATTCCAGCATTTTGCTTCCAAGAGACCTAAAAAGTGAAAAGGAACAAAATTAAGCAGTAACAGATATAAAAGTGGTCGATTTAGGGCTTAAATGACCCCCTAAAAGCATACGTTTTAAATCCTTATCAAGCACCCTTGTTGGTTTAACTCATGACTCGAGACAAGACAATAACAATATAGACATAATACTTCAAATCGGACCCGGTCAACCTATTCTGACCCGACCCGTACGAGTTGACCCGGCTCGTACGGGTTAACCCGACTCGTACGGGTTGACCCGACTCGTTAACCAAAATAGAATCAACTAACTAACACCATACTGATTCGACCCAGTTTTATCCCACACGAATCCATCTCAAAACGTTTTCATAACATGTTTTACAGGATTAACCACACGACAATCAAAACGTTTTATATCTTGTTTTCATTTTAGTTATCCACGAAAATACAATCATAAACAACATATGAAATGGTAGAAACCAAAAATAACAATATATATACGAGTTACGTTTTACCGAGAGAAAGAGATGGACAAGGAGTGTTTGTGATGGCGTCTTTTACGAGTACAACCCGTAACCATCTAAGCTTGAACCATTGAACACGTTATCACCAAGAAACCCTATAGTACGAAACTAGGATTCAAGATCTAGGGCGCGTTTTTGAGGTTTAGGGCGCGTGTGTGGTATAAACGGAACCACCATGGTCCGATCTATCATCTAGGATAGGCGGTGTTGTTAGTGGTGGTGGCCGGAAAGTTGGCCGGAATTGGAGGCGGCGCCGGAACCCTAATTGGGTGGCCGGAAAATATAAAGAGAGAAGGGAGAGAAGTGTTTGTGTGTGTTTATAGAGAGAGAAAGTAAATGGGAGAAATGAGAGAGTGTGAGAGGGTAAGGGTATATATACTCCCACGAGGGACAAGACATGTACAATCAAAACTACAAAGGGGCGGCGGGTAACTTTCCAAGGGACCATACATGTAACTTTGTAAAACTTTTGTAAATTTAGATTCGGGACTCGTTTGGACTAGCAAACGAGGGATTCGTGACTCGGGAGTTACGCCAGTGTTCTTAGAATATTAATTATGATAAAAACGACTATAAATACGACTCGTATCTCAAATTAGAGAGAACGATCACTCTAGACCCAAGCTTTCACAGATTTACACCTACACCCAAGCTAACACCTATTGGAGTCCTCACCATGAACCACCCAATACAACATCATGAACTCTACAAACTAGTATAAATGCTTCCACACTAGGAAAGACCAATCCTTATTTGCTTGACCGCACACGGTACAAGACTTTTACACCCTTACTTCTTCGCACCCGGAGTAATACTTATACACTTGCTTCTCCGCACCTAGAGTCAGACTTGACACTTAGTTACAAGTTGAGAGATGATAGTTTAAAGTATTGTTTACAAGAATACAAAAAGACAGAAGAAGAGGACTCTAGATGACAACACACAAAGAGTGGATCAAGCTCTTGTGATGTTCTTCTCTTGCAAAGAAGTTTCCTTTCAATATTGATGAAAGATGCTTAACCACTAGTGATTTAAAAAGGACTTATAGAGAGATAAACGAGAAAAATATGTGAGAAAATAGTTGGCAAGACGTGAAGTTCAAGCATGGCAAAAGGTGGGATATATATAGGCATGAAGCAAAACCATATTCTGGTGTGCTGGCTCAGCGTGTGAGCCCAGCGTGCCAGATTATATTTGCTCTTGCTAAAACCCCATGTGAACTTCACTTTTAAGTTTCACAATGGTATTTTAAAGCCCCAAGATGTGTTAGGTACGACCAACTCATTAGCAAAAAGTTATAGGGAAATCAAAGGTCTTTGGTCTTGCTAAACCCCCATATGAACTTCACTTTTATGTTTCACAATGGCATTTCAAAGCCTCAAGATGTGTTAGGTACGACCAACTCATTAGCAAAAATTTATAGGGAAGTCAAAGGTCTTTGGTTCGAGAAAAAGAGGCCTCGTTTGAGAATCCTCATTCACACACTATTCCTCCCCACTAAAAAAAGAGCGATTGAGAATCTCGAGAACGTTAAACAGGGAAGCACACCATTAAACAAAAAACCAAGCCTTGTAAAGAGGAAAAGAAGGCTTCCTTGGTTGTCCAAAAGACCAAGCCATGTAAAATGGGCTTTTAGTTTGGATTCAAAATTCAAATTTAAATTAAAATGTGCAACACTTGATTGTCCAAAAGTAAAGAAGCTAGTGGTTAAGTGTTGGAAAGGAAAAACATATAACATTTACTTATGCAAATGTAAAGAAGCTATTGATTTAAATTTCAAATATCATAATTCAAATTCAACTAGATACCAAATGCACAGTAGTATTCTTCTAATTCGATAGTTTAACTTAATTAGTTGCATGAACTAAACCAAGCTAGTTACTTTTCACTTTTAGCAAACCATTAACCATAAATGGAAAGCGTTTGAACTAAAGCTTAAAAGTAAGTTTGTTGTTGTTCCTTAAAATGAAAAAACACCCATTTAGCAATTAATTAAGATATAGTGAAGAATACATTCATTTATTTAATTGCATTTGATCATTCTATAAAAAACATAAAATTGCAAGTGTTGAATTTGTTATATTAAAATGTTTTGAGTTGAGGTTTTATAAAATATTTTGAGTTGGGTTTTATAAAACGAGAGTCGATATTTTAACGCAAGCTTTGTAAGTCCGAAACAAATTATGATATTATTAAACACCTTAAATATTATGTACAAATTTATATTGAGTGATCAAACGTTGTCGGATAAGTTGAAGGTCGAGTTTGAAGATCATGTAGGACAGAGACAGTGTCTGGCACGCTGGCTCGGCGCGCCAACGCGTGAGTCGAGCGTGTTGGACGTGTTATCTTTGCTGTTTTGTGTTTTGAGCTACCACTACAACAACAACAACAACAACAACAAACCCAATCCCGCGGGGGCGGGGTATGGGGGAGGTAAAAATGTAGACAGATCCTACCTCTGCTCCCGAGTAAACCCGGGAGAAGGGAGACTGCTTCCAATGAGACCTCCGGCAAGTGCAGGTGTGCGGGTGAGAAAGTGAAGAGAAGCAGAAAGCAGACGACAAAAAAACAAGCACAAGCAATAACGAAAGCAAGTAAAACAAAGCATGGGGGCACGGGAGAGGGCACAGGCAAAGGCACACACAAACAGGACACAAACAACAAAAAACAAAGGAACAAAAACCCAAAGAGAGAGCAAGCAAACCAAAAGGGGGCAACAAAGAGCAGGGCAAAAACCAACACGCACGGGCCTAAAGGAAAAGCAAAGCAACAAAACACACACGGGCCTAAAGGAAAAGCAAAGCAACAAAATCAAGGCACCAAAAATCGAAAAACATGGCAAGAAAAGCATGCAAACCAGAGAAACACAAAGCAAAAGCAAAGCAACGCACGGGGCCTAGAGCTACGGCAAAGCAAAGAAAGGGGGCCAAAGACCGAAAAACAACCAAGAAACGCCTAGAAGCCTATACCCACCAAAAACCACCTAACCCCCTAAGACCCTAGCCAAATCTACCCGCAGATCCTAATCCTATCTCTTCACCCCTTCCTATCTGAGGTCATTTTCTCTGACAAGAGAAGCTCCGACATGTCTAGCTTAAGTCTATCCTCCCACGTGAGATTGGGTCTGCCCATTCTTTTCACGCCATCAACTACTAGCGCCTCGACCCTTCTAACCGGCGCTGTTTAGGGCCTCCTCCTGACATGGCCGAACCACCTCAACCTACCTTCTCTCATCTTCGAGATAATATTTCCGACGCCAAGTTTTTCTCTAAAAACTCCGTTCGGGATCATGTCACGCAAGGATTTACCACAAGTCCATCTCTCGGCATTCTCGGTTCGGCCACCTCTATGTGCGTGGGCCTTGGAGATGGGAACACTCGGATCAGTACAACATAGAGGCTAAGCTATCATAAAATTTCCCTTTAGCTGTTAAAATTTCCCTAGCTTTACATGGGCGTTCCAGAGCACCCGACGCCAACCTCCATTTCGCCTAACCAGCTCTGATCCGGTGGGTTACATCCTCATCTATCCTCCCAGATTTGTGAATCATCGATCCCAGATATCTAAAAGACTCCTTGGGTGGCAAGATCTGGTCGCCGATACGAATATCTTCGTGGTAGTCAGGCTCGCTTCTCCCAAAGGCACATCTCAGGTATTCAGTCTTGTCTCTGCTCACCCGAAGGCCGTTGTCTTCCAGCGCCTCCCTCAAGCGCTCGAGTCTGATGTTTAACCCTTCTGCTGATTCTGCCACGAACACAATGTCTTCAGCAAAAATCCTTCTCCACGGGATACCCTCTTGAATCCCTCTAGATAAATCATCCATGATCAAGGCGAAGAGGTAGGGACTTAAAGCAGATCCCTGGTGGAGCCCAACTCTCACCGGGAAAAACTCTGAGATCCCCACGGTGGACCTTACACGGGTCTTAGCCCCCTCGTACATATCTTTAATGACTCTCACGTATCTCCTTGGTGTTCCCTTATGAAAAAGAGTTCTCCAAATCAACTCTCGTGGGACACTATCATATGCCTTTTCAAGGTCTAGGAACGCCATATGTAGGTCCTTTTGTCTCTCTCTGTACTTCTCCATGAGGCTCCTGAGAAGGTGAATAGCCTCAATTGAGGACCTTCCCGGCATAAAGCCAAATTTGTTCTCAGACACCCTGTTTTGAGCTACCACTAAGGCTTTTAAATGTCTCGTAATATATTTTTATCAT
The DNA here is from genome assembly GCA_910596185.1 of Chrysanthemum makinoi. Lineage (NCBI taxonomy): Eukaryota > Viridiplantae > Streptophyta > Magnoliopsida > Asterales > Asteraceae > Chrysanthemum > Chrysanthemum makinoi. The sequence goes on along the minus strand of OU343217.1, from coordinate 298,642,855 downwards.
CATCAAAACATGGAGATACATGTACATATTTGCACAAGGGATATATTCTGGAGTATGTTTGTATTTAAGTAGAGTATCTGTATGTGTTTGGTTTGATAGTTACTACTACTAGAATTGTTTAGTTGTTTAGTAATTAGTATTCTCTTTGTTTCAAAATAATTCTCTTTCGACAACTTTACAAATACTTTGGACGTATTTATTTATTTTTAGCGATGGACAGTTAAATTAAAATGTGAGAGTTTGTGTCTAAATGGACGTGAGTTCAAGTTTTGCCTATGACATGTCATATGGTTAATTGCTATTTGGTTGGTGGGTTTTTTTTTTTTTTTAAATATATATATATATATATATATATATATATATATATATATATATATATATTATTAATTTGGGGCAGCATAATTCGATAAATATATAGAGTGAAAAGAGGCGGTTAAAGAAAGTTAAAGAAAAGAAACACATTATACGTGACAGATACCGATTAGTTGTTACAAATACATAAACCAACTCAAACGAACCTACCCTCTTTTCCATCCACATTCATTCCCTGTCCCCACCCCACTTTTTATTCATATTATTACACACACAACTTCTCTCTCCTCCTTCACATAACAAACTTTCCCTGGAAAAAAAAAACTCTCAAAAAAAATTTGGACTAAAATGAAGACTAGTGATGATGTGGCGTACCGTGTGCTGCATAAGTTGCCTTCTGGTGATAGTCCTTATGTTAGAGCTAAGTATCTTCAGGTAACTTTTTTTTTTTTTTTTTTTTTTTTTTTTTTTTTTTTTTTTTTTTTAACTAGACGAGTACTCGCGCATAGCGAAAGTGTGGACGTGAAATGAGTAGAGATAGAATTACTATTTTTGGAGACTCGGTTATTTCGTACTGATTCTGCGGTTTCGTGTTTTTCAAGTTTTTTATGGAAATAAAATTTATAAATTTGTTTATTGAATTATATTAATTTTGTTATGTATTAATTTATGCTTTTATGTTGTAGTACTCCGTAACAAATTTGTTTTTTGTAAAAATAATAATTTTTTTTTTTACTTATTTACTGTAGTAAATATTGAGTTAAAAGTGATTAGATTAATTAATGTATCATATATTAATTATTTACTTAATAAGTGCGTAGTTGTAATTAATGCTTTTTTAAATAAGATATGATAGTAATACATTAATACTTCTTCAAACAGTTACGAGATATCTCGTTTAGGCCGAGTGACGGAACCAGGTGTAAAAGTGACCGGGTGCGCCAATTTTTTAAGCTATATAATATAAGAGAAGATATGAAAAGAAAATGCGATTTTAGTTGAAATGATTGAGTTTAAGAAAATGCGTAAGAGATTGCGAGGGTATTTTTATATGCGGGAATAATGATGTCGCGTGAAAGTTACGGGTAACTCAAACAAACACTTACAACTAACACATATACATTCGAAATGTTGTGAAACGAATTCACTAAACGGGTAAGCAAACACATATAACTATACTTATCGCCGCCGCTGTCACCACCATCTCATCACATCACCACCTCAAAACATTTGTTCGCTACAAAATAGTCATCGGGTACCCGCCGCCGCATTGCGCGGGTACCCTTCTAGTATAATATAAGAGAAGATTTGAAAAGAAAATGCGATTTTAGTTGAAATGATTGAGTTTAATAAAAATACAATTCTTTTTGAACGGGTGCATTTACGAAAATTTGATATTTTCTAAGAAAACTAGCACTACAAATATAAGTTTCAACGGCGGGACCCCCTAGTTTTCTTGTTAAATTGTACAGAAAAATCTTGTTTAGGACATGTGCGATAGATTCTGTCACAATGGTACCTTATGTTATGTGAGAAGCTCTCTAACCAAATAGTTGTGGGTTCAACTCCTGCTTAGGACATGTAAGATAGATTGTGGTGTATATATCGTGTGATGGTTAGAATTGCCGTTAAAAAATGATGTTTAATTAGCTGTGTTTAGGCTGATCTAGATGATGTAATTAGTTTGATATTTGGTTACTATTTTTGGTCAAGTAAGAATCAATAATTTATTTCTTAGGCTGTTTGGCAGTTTTTGTAGGAGACTAATTAGTTTTTATTATTATTTTTGGAACATTTGTCATAGAATAGTATGTGTGAGAACGAGAGAATTATTGAGATTGGAGAATGAGATGATAGCTTTGCGGAGAAGCGATGTTGTAAATTCCTTAAAACGTGTGTAGGGTCGAAATCTTTATATCACTTCCTTTTTACCCGATTTAGGTGCTCAATTATTCAACCCAAATTTAGTTTTTCTAGAATATTTTGGAGTTTTAATAGATATTTATGGAAGTGCTCGTAGCTTAGTGGTATTCGTGAGATGCTTCTCAATCAAGTGGTTGTGAGTTTAAGAGTCTGTCTTATATAGCGAGGGATGAGGTTTTAACTGTTGTAGTTACCCGTGGAGGGCGATTCTTTGACTCAGATATACGCAGCCTAACCGGGATATTCCAGTGACTATTTCCGACCAGTTTCATGCCATCCAAGATGTGTGGTAAATGAGGTTTGAAACTGAGACCATTGATATAATGAGCTCGCCTTACCACTAGACCATCTTGTTTAAGTGGTTTGAGATTGTTAGTTTGCATTTGGAAATGAACAAATAGACATATTGGATAAATTGGGAAATTATACCATGAATAAGAAAACATCCATGATCAACATTATTCTCCTGAAAAGCCTTTTTTTATTCACTTTGATATTTGAGTTTTCATCTATGGTAACGCGATTATGATATTTGTCACGTTGGAACAGGAACCCATTAACTGATTGGCTGATGTGGTAGTTTATGTACACTTTTTTCCTTATTCGATTTAATGGTTACCCGAGTAAAAATGATGATGTATAAATAATCTCCGTTATGTAATGATATTTCATAATTATAGAGCTCGTTGGTTTTGATATTTCAAACAGAGTTTGAGAGTATTATGGTTTATAAAATTATTGCCAAAAAAAAAAAATAAAAAAAAAAATAAAAAATCAGTAAGTGAGTTGTGAGAATATAAAGGGCCCATTTAACAACTTACTTCCTTTCTATTTCAAGCTAAAGGGCCCATTTGTGAGAATAATTGCCACAAAGTGAATTATTGTCAAGGATTCTAATTATTTTTCGTTATTTTATCAAATTGTTTTTCTTTTAGGTGATGAGTGAAATGTGGAACTAATTGTTTATAAATTAACTTTTAGTACTTCATAATCTATATTTGGTTATCATAGAGACAATTAGAAATTCAAATCTTTGTATGAGGTACCTATATCAGAGAGTACCAGGTTATATAAAAAGGCGTAAAAATGTTCCAACACCTCTTTGAACTTGTATAAATTATCTCATGGCAAAGTTGCTAAGCTAGTAGTTGAACTACATGTAATATGTGTGTACTCCATGAGGCATACATGAAAGTCAGGTTTAGACATGCATACCTTGTTATAAAACGTTGTTCTTGTGGTCATAATCTGGTAAAAAAAAACCCGTCATGGAGGTGGTGTTTATGTATATAACTATCAGTAAATAGTATCTATGGAACATAAGTAACAAGATATGCTTGTAGATCGATCTGCGTCACTTCAATTGCTATATAATGTTCGCAAACACTTCAATTACTATATGTGTGTTGCCATGCATTTATAGCATCTCCTTGTTACAACTCTGTATTACATTAACAAAAACATGTATACAATCGATATAATATATAAAGTTCGATATGTATTTGTATTCACGCACAAGGTCATACATATATGATATTTAAGGATCAAATTGTCCAAACGCATCACTTGATATGGAGGAGTTTTATTTGTAGTTCCAGCCTTTAAGACTAGTGGGGAATAACTACGTCTATATGGACCAAAAAGTGTATTTATTTTAAGTCAACATTGATAAAAGGTATGGTTTGGGTATGGTCATGTTGTCACGATATCAGTAGCTATGACACTAGAGAAGATAAGGTCTTGTCATTTTTGTGGTCCATTTTAGGAACGTCAGTATTTTGGCTCTGTAGAATTTAATTGATCCAAAGAACATTTCATGTCAACTAGTTTATTAAATTACGGTTATGATCATTTAATATCTTTTATTACACCCATTTGACATCGATTTGTGCTGTTTATTTACAGTTGGTCGAAAAGGATCCAGATGGAGCGATCGTCCAGTTCTGGAAGGCTATTAATGTTGGAGATAGAGTTGATAGCGCCTTAAAAGACATGGCCGTGGTTATGAAACAACAAGATAGAGCTGAAGAAGCAATCGAAGTGATTAGAACATTTAGGGAACGTTGCTCCAAACAAGCTCAAGAATCACTAGACAATGTCTTGATCGACTTATACAAGGTAAATACTACTTTCAAGTTCACACATTCTCGGATTGTATGGTTAAGTTTTTCTAGTTATCGTAGTAGTCCCAAACAAGTTGTAAAAGGTGCATCACTTTTTAAGTCGAGAACCAATGTGTTTGACCTAAAAAGATAAGTTGTGTGTATCTTGATCTCAGTAAGTTACTAAATCTGCTTCATGTGCTTGCAGAAATGTGGCAAATTAGAGGAGCAAATTGAACTTCTGAAGCAGAAGCTTCGGATGATATATCAAGGTGAAGCATTCAATGGAAAACCGACTAAAACAGCTCGTTCCCATGGAAGGAAATTCCAAGTTACAGTCAAGCAAGAGACATCAAGAATACTGGTATTAATAACAAGCTACTGCATGCATGTCGAATATTTGTTCTAGAGGTGGCAAAATGGGTCGGTTGGGTAATGAGTCATGTTTTTTTAGAGCTGTTATTATAGTGCCGGGTTAAACCGGGGTAGTTTTTAGTGCGGGCCATAATGGATTGGGGTCGAATAAACTTGGTTATTTTCGACCCATGTTCTTTATAGCTGTTATTTTAGTTTACTGATATGACACGTGGAGAATAATAATAGCCAAATCGACCCTTTTACTAGTAAATTGGTCGAAATTGCCATCTGATGTTGGCACGGCATAATTATCAACACAATTTCTAATTTTTCCTTGGAACAAACATGATGCAGGGCAACTTAGGTTGGGCATATCTGCAGCTAAAGAATTTTGCAGCAGCAGAAGCTGTATATCGTAAAGCTCAAGAGATAGACCCTGACGCTAACAAAGCCTGCAATCTGTGCATTTGCCTAGTCAAACAAGGTCGATATGCTGAGGCCAACACAGTTCTTGAAGATGTAATAGAGGGTAGACTTGTGGGGTCCAACGACCCTAAGTTAATCAACCGGACAAAGGAACTGCTTCAGGAGCTAGAGCCATGGCAGTTACTTCAGGTGCACCCTACTCCTAACCATGGGTTGATAAATGTGGAGGATGCTTTTATCGAGGGGCTTGACCAGTTGATAAACCAATGGACCCCGTTGAGATCAAGAAGATTGCCTGTTTTTGAAGAGATATCGACGTTTAGAGATCAACTAGCTTGTTGATCGGTTTTGATGGTGTGGTCGTGAGCCGAGTACTCAATAGTTGTTGAGACTAGTGGACGTATATTAACCAATAATCAATCTTTGTACCGTAATAGGTAAAGGGTTGTGTGCATATTATGTGTAAACTGCCTAAGTGTGAGCAGATATTGTATGAAAGAAATATTCACTTTTTTTGTTTTAGAGTATAAGATTGTATTTGTCACTTGACTTTGGCTGACTTTAACGGTAATCTCGGTTTGATAGTTTTGCAAACAAAACCGCATGAATACCGGATATCAGCCACAATATAAACTGGAGTTTAAGATATACTATATACTAATGGTTACTTATTTGTTGCTGTGTTCAGTTGGTTCAGTTGAATGTCTGACTGTCGCTTACTCGCTTTTGTATCAGAACATGGAAGACTAAACGGCTAAAATGAGTAAGAACATCGGGTTAAACCAATATAAATCGTTTACAATCAGTTTTAACTTATGGACAATCTCTGTTCCTTGTGAACACTGATATCGTATACTAAGTTTATTTATGACTTAATTCAGTAATGGTATTAAGATACAACATGTACATCAAGTATTGTAGATACAGAGACTCCTCTACACTCAAATTTTAAGATCACGAAAAGCGTATGTAGTAGATACACGTGATTAAATTGCAGAAAAAAGAAGGTTTTGGTGGTGACATTCAGAAGCACCTCAAGCTGTTGCAGATTGACATAACGACCACGAAAATTAAAAGAAGGATGATACCCCCAACTATCAGTTTGATCTTCATATTCTGAATCCACATCTTTCTTTTCATCTTCGTTCCTTGTTTCTTGAAATCATTAGCCTAAAACAAGAAACCGATTATTAACAAGACGCAAAAAACTAGTCAACCGTATCTATTGTTGCAAGTAGTAGTAACAGGTAGACAAATAGTATTCATATTAGACTTGGCCTCATGGTTAGTAGAGGTGGCAAAATGGGTTCGGGTCAAAACGGGTAAAAAATGTTCATGGGTCAAAACAGCTTGCTTAGGTTGCCCACAACCACGTGTTGCTTAGGTTACAAACCTGATTGCGAAGGTTGTCAGTTTTATCGACCAGTAGTTCAATCTTCTCCCCACGGTCCAGTACCTGCACAAGTCATCGTTTTACTAGTTATCGTAATCACCATAAAACAAGCAATGATTAGAGAGGTTTATATCTTAAGATTGAAGATACCTTCTCGATATTCTCCATCATAACTCCCTTGACTTCATTAACTTGAGCTTTCACCTTTGCAATTTTGTCGATCTCCTCAGGATGAGACATACAGTATTTCATTTGCTCCTTCATTTTTGGTCTAAAATCCAACAAATGTCAGTAACACTCTCATGAAAACACACGACACACATTTTGAATTTTGGATAGTTAGGTACCCAAAAGATTTGCTGAGGCTCTTGGCAGAAGCAGTTGAAGCTTTTCCACCCGCATATTTCTTATTAAACTCGTCCTTTACACGTTCCAAAAAGCCCACTGGAATGTTCCTGCCACAAGATTCGACTGCAACAACACAAAACGCTGCAACAACCAACAAAAGTGAATGTATTATCAAGAACGACATTACAATCAATCAGATTCAGTATAAAATGTCGTATAACACGTCCTTTATCAATTGCATAAAAGTTGTAACATATTTTAAACGTTTTCTTCATTATATGTACCAAACTTTAATTATTTATTTTTGTAACCATCGTTTCTGACCATTTAGCTGACTAATGAGAAGGGCTTGAGCCCAACGCGCAATTGTAGTAAAATGCAACATATATAGCATAATTACATGCAATTACTACAAAATGTAGACATGTTGGCAATGTTGCATGCAACATAAAATCACAAAAAAAGGTGCCAACACGCTACATTTAGGAGTGATTACAACACTCGAAATATGCAAACATTGCATAATGAAAATCCAAAACAGGCTAGAATCTAATCAACACGAAATACTAACAAATGCAACAAGAAAAATACTTACTATATCCATTATCAATAAGGTAGCTAAAGGTATATCCATCACAATTATAATTAAACCGGTTTTGATTAGCCGGAAGTTTTTGAAGACATTGGCTAGCAACAGCTTGGAAATTCCCCTTGAATTCGGTATATTCAGCGAGGATCACCGTGCCTCTAGCCACAAAGCTGTAAATCAAAGATTTTTGTCCCATTTCCTATTCTACAAACAAAACTATGTTCTTAACAAAAAAAATTTGTTTATTATTTTATTTTTTTTTCAAATTATGATTGTAAATGTATCATTATGAGGGTATATGGGTGATCATGCCGAAATAGATTTTTCGAATTCCGGCTGTTTATTTCGATATGATATCGAAAAATGAGGATGGAGGAAGATTGTTTTTGTGAATGGAAAATTTGTTTGGATGATTAGAAATAAGAGCGAATTCTTTGTGATATTTGTGTGTAAGAATAGAAATAACTGTTATTTTTAAATTTCTGGTGTATAATTTCATACCATAGATAATTTCAAACATATTACCAAAATGTCACTTGCCATATGAATTTTTCCAAAAACTACATTTTAAATTAGGATTACCAAAATCTACTTTGAGCGCATTTTTTTTCCAACCGACATGAATAAAAAAGTACACGGAGCGCAAATTGTTTTGCTCACCCTCTCTATTTTGCGCTCCCAAATGTAAAAAAGGGAAAACTAAATGTATTTTTATGCTTTTGAAATCTAAATGTAACCATCTATTGGGAGAGCAAAAAAGGTTGGGATAACAAAAATTTTGCTCTCCGTCCCCACTAAACTAAGTAAATCTTCAAAAAAAGCGGATGAAAATACTTATGGGCGCATAAAAGCTGGAGGAGAGCAAAATATTTGCTCTCTGTGTACGTGTCACTCTCTTGTCCACATGATACTCAAAATTGGGAGACCAAAAAAGGTTGGGAGAGCAAAAATTTTGCTCTCCGTCCCCACTAAACAAAGTAAATCTTCAATATTGGGAGCGCAAAAAGATAGGGAGAGCAAAAAAAATTGCGCTCCATGTCACGTGTCCACTTTAGATTTGGTCTTAAAGTACACGTGTAATGATCTAAAGCGTGGAGCGCAAGAACAGTTGGGAGAGCAAACAATTTGCGCGTAGAGTAGCTTTTAGTAACACAACTTTCAACGGTTTATTTTGGTAACACTGTTTCCTATACATTTCTTTTAGAAATTTCCTCGATAATTTCTCTTATTTTTATTTTGAAAGACGATTAATTGTGTCACAATATAATGACCACAAATCAATCTCGCATGTTCACATGACTTAAATGCACTATCATTTATGTTGAAAAACATTTTCAGAGATACACCACAAGGCTTATTGTTATATACTATTAGTTTATCAAATTTTTTTCTTTGGATTTTATAAACAATTGATACGATCAAAAAATACAATGACAAATACGAAGTAGAAAACGAAATTACATGGTGCTATGCAATGACGTGTGTCGATTAAATATTACCGATGTTACCGGTGTTTAGTAGAAGCAGATAGGCAAGTAACAACTTTTATAACTTACTTATGTAGTACAAAATAGTAATTTCAATTCATTATTTTCTCGCAATAAACATATTAAGTGGACATTTGATGTGTTTATATGAATATTTAAATTTAATTATTAGTTAAATAAAATGTTAAAGTATTGTTAAAGTGATGACGTATAGTCTATATTCGGGTCACGAACCCGACTAAAGTCCAACACTAATTTAGTCCGGTACGAACTGGGCTACGTTGATTAAATATTATGGGCTCGCGAAGGCCCAAACCCAAACCTATTCATGGAATAGACGTCCGATATCTTCTAAATAAGGAGATTATCATTCCCAACCGATTTAGGCGGGATACGCCGAAGGTTGGGGAACACGGAACCAACAAGGACTCCGTGTGTATATAAAGGGAATCCCATCCCTCGTTTAAGGTACGATCTACAAACCCTAATTCTCCTTAAACCCTAAAACCGATTACTTACTCTCACGCTGGAGGATAATCGTGGGAAACAATCCACGGTAAGCCGGTGTCTTTTGTCTCTTAGTGGCATGTCTCAAGCAATAATTCTCAATTGTGCGAGAGCCGGAGCCTCAAACAAGGAACGCCCAACTTTTGTATCAACAAGTGGTGCCATCCGTGGGACCCTACACTAAGAACCAAGACTAGAATGACGAAGCATGGAAATCGTGATCCAGATCGGACCTTATGGGAAAGAAGTCGCAAAGCGGACTAACTCCTAAGCGGACTTCGGGACAACCAGCGCTGCTAAAACAAGGGGTCAGGCCAATACTTGGTCTTCCCTCTGCGGTGGAACAGCGTTCGGGAACAACCCAAGCCACTACAACCACCACGAGTGGAGTAGATCCACTGCGCACCGTCCTTACTACTCCCTTTCAATCTTTCGGTGCTAAAACTGGCGACAAAGGCACCGGATGCACCTGACCGAAATAAGGGTGTAGCGATAGAAACAAACACACTCGCTCTTGAGGGTGTCGCACCGAGCTAGCACCCGAGAAGATTTCGTATCCTAAAACTACGAAACATTAAGCGCCCTCATGCAAGAGGAAGAGAAGAAGAGATCGGTCGAACTTGAAAGCCCGACTCAATTTCGATTCTGAATACGAGACTTCCCCACTGCCGTCGAGAAGAGAAGCGCGGGAGAGCAGCCGCCGACCCCAGTATTCAACAGTCGGGAGGAGAATCGAGGATGATGAGACATCTCACTCGCATCATCTGAGTGAGAATGATGAAGATGAAAAGTGTACCAATGTCCACACCGGACTTGGTAGCAGAGAATCCAAGACAGGCTTGGACGACACTATTCCCCAGTGAAAGTCCTCGAGTACAAACTTCGAGGAAGGGCGATGGCATGCGCCGAAAGAGGAAAAATTCGTCCTCTGAAAATTCTTGGACAACGAGGATAGCGAAACGGACATGGAAGTCCGAAGAAAGCGGATATAATGACCAGGAGGATGAAGATATATCCCTCCCTTGGCGTCGTCAAAAGGTGGATGCGTTTACGGCGCATCGGTGACTTCTCAGAAAGCAAAGAAGGCGCATGCGCCAACGTAAAGACCTATGGCGGAACAGGTGACCACGATGATCACCTCAAAATTTTTGAATCAGCGCGACAATTGAAAATGGCCACGGCCGTGTGGTGCCACATGTTCAACTCCACACTGGTGGGAAGCGCGGAAATGGTTCAGCAAGCTTCCACGCAGAAGCATCAACGGCTTTGAGGAATTGAGATAGGCGTTTCGCCTAAAACTTTACTCGAGAGGAAGAAGTGCGCTAAAAATCTGTCGAACTCGAGGGTAAAGCAGCGCCAAGGAGAATCTACAAGCGCATTCATGGAACGCTTCAGGGCGAATGCATGCAAGTTAAAGCATGCGGGAAGTATTGAAAATTTACGGTTTCATGAGCGGGATTAATAATCCAGAACTCATCAAGAGGTTGAACGACAAGATTCCCGAAACCTTTGATGAACTCATGAAACGCTCTCGGTCCTTCGTCCAGGAGAAGCGCGTCGCGGCGGATAGCAAAAGGAACTACTCGAACTACGGTCACGGGAACAACACGGGAGACAATCCAACGGCCGGGGTAGTAACGTAATAGGAGCTATCGCAGCCGAGGGGAAGCGGGAGGGATAATGATAGATACACCCGTGATCAAGACCCCAAAGGAAATACTCGCAAGCGGAAGGTGCGAATTTTCCAAGACCGCAGCAGAATCGCACTCCGAAGAGGATCGGCGCCTGGAAATGGATCTTTGTGATTACCATGCACATAAGGGCCATACCACTAACGAATGTGTCCAACTGCGCCAGCTCATCGACAAGATGGTTAAAGAAGGTAGATTGGATCACTTGGTCAAAAACATTAAAGAGGGAAAGGATAAACAAAAAAGTGGAAACAAGAAGGAGACACCCAAAGATAAGGCCGACACGATCTACATGATACAATCATGGCAGCGGATCACTAGACAGAAGGTCACCAGAGTTTTCCCGAAGAAGCGAAATCTCTTTCCCTACTCTAACTGCGGACAACGCGAGTAGTAGGCCACTCACCATTGAGATCGGTCATTGCGAGGGGGTCACGACATCCACGCATGTACGTCGATGGGGAGCATCGGCGGACATCATGTATGAGCACTGCTTTAAGCGACTGCGGACCTGAAATCGCGGCCAGTTAAGCCCGGTCAGAACGGCGCTAATTGGTTTTACGGGTGAAAAGATATGGCCCATGGGGCAACTACGATTACCGGTCGGCATTGGCAATGCGAACACTCTGCAACAGCTTGGATGGAATTTATGGTGATCAAATCCCCTTCGCCATACAATGGCATTATCGGAGACGGGATATCGCCATGCGCGAGTGTCATCAACGGCGCGCGGGATGCTGAAATTCCCGATAAAGGGGCATTGTTACTCTTTACAATGCTACGGTACCAAATAGAGAATGTAACACGGTTACATGCGAAAGCGGCACCGATCGAGCAGAGCGCGCACCAAGGTCCCAAACACGAAGATTGCGATTCACCAGAATACCGGAACAAGAAATAGCCATCGGAGGGTCATTGTCGGACAACGGCAAAGCAGCCGTGTGTGCGCTCTTGCAAAAGAACTTGGAAATTTTGCATGGGGCAAAACACATGGCGAGTGCCGCACTCAATCACGAGCATAAGCGAGAATCCGACAAGGGTACTCACCAATACGCCAGAAGAAGCGGCCCGAAGCCCCAGAGCGCGGGCAAGCAATTCGGCAGAGATACATAAATGGTGGATGCGGGAATCATGCGTGAAGTCTACTACCATGGTAGCTTTCTAACCCATGTAATGGTCAAAAAGCGACGGCGGTGGCGAATGTGCGTAGACTTCACCGACCTTAATAAAGCATGCCCACAAGACTGCTACCATTACCAGAGATAGACTGGAAAATAGAGTCCTTGTCGCGGATATCCCAAAGTGCTTCCTCGGCGCATACAAGGATATCACCAAATCTGAGATGGCTAGGAAAAGCGAGGAAAAACGACCTTTCATACAAGCCAAAGCGTTTCTGTTATACAAAATGCCCTTTAGCTTGAAGAATGCGGGCGCTACCTATCAGCGGTTAGTGGATCATGCTTTCAAAAAACAGGTGGGCCGCAACATGGAAGTCTATGTGGATGACTTGGTTATAAAGAGCCATACTGAAGATGAGCTCGTGCGCGACATAGAGAAGCGTTCAAAACTCTCGAGAGATTAACATGAAGCTAAATCCGAAGAAGTGCACATTCGGGGCTACTGAAGGCATGTTCCTAGGATACTGATAGAGCCTGCGGCATAAAACCTTGTCGAGAAAAGACAAAGGCGGTCACCGAACTTCCTTCACGCACGCATGAAGGAAGTCAATCTCAACGGAAAGCTGGCCGGCCTAAATAGGTTCCTATCCAAGTCAGCAGAAAAATCCTTACCCCTTTTCAAAACACTCAAGAAGTGTATAAAAAGGGTGATTTCCGGTGGACCACGGAGGCGGAAGAAGCCTTCACTCTGCTAAACACAGCGGCATCTAGCAAGCGCTCCCCAACACTTGTCGCACCCGACCGGGGAAGAGCCGATCATGTATTTATCGAGCAACTCATGGGGCGATGGCAGCGATGCTACTAACAGATAGGGATTCGGTACAAACCCTATCTATTTTGTAAGCAAAGCGCTCAAGAAGACGGAGATGAACTACAGCGCCATGGAAAAATTAGTTACGGCATTGGTGTTTGCTTTCCAAGCGACTATGCAGGTACTTCAAGCGCACCGATAGCGGTAATCACAGACCAACCGATCAAGCAGATCATCTCCAAACCGATGCGTCGGCCGACTCGAAGTGGAGTGTATTGCTACGTGAACACAACATCTCTTACAGACCCGCGTTACGCGATCAAAGGACAGATGCTGGCAGACTTCATCATTGAGAGCAAGACACCGAGACGGCAGGTACCCGCACCAAGTAAGAAGGAACTACAAGATCCATGGATCTAGTTTACAGATGGATCCTCATGCGTGGGCGGGTTGAGGGCTGGCCTCATTCTCACAAATCCAGAGGGAATGGAATTCACTTACGCACTGCGTTTTGAATTTACAGCGACAAACAATGAGGCAGAATATGAAGCTCTAATCGCCGGATTACGCATTGCAGCTCGAATGTTAAAGTATTGTTAAAGTAACTAAGAATTGTTAAATTAACTAATCGACATCTAATTAAATAAAAGGTTTTTGTAATCTTGTTATATGATGACATGAAAAAAACAAACGCACTTAGATTAGATTAAGAAGTACTCTTTCCGTTTGAAACTTGTTGAGTTAACTTTTTGGATGTCCAAATTTAATTGTTCATTGTTAAAAGTAGATAGGTAAGTTTGACCGAGTTCATTGAAATTAATATTACAAACTTTAAATAAAAACTTAATTAATCTTTTAAAAATAAATAAGGCCGAGCATAATAGACCGTGGAATGAACCGAATTGGACCGACCGAACAGGACTCAACGTATTTTGGTCTGATCGTCGGTCCGCCCTTTTCCTCATATTCTGTCTTCGGTCCGGTTCGATCTTATACAATGCTTTGTTAGATCTGACCGAACCGACAAACAAAACCTGGACAAAACATTTAAGTCCTGTTCTTGATCCAGTGTTTTGGGTCAAATCGGTTTTTGGTTCAATCCGATTGATTAGTCCGGTCCAATTTCGAACCGCCCTTAAATAAAATGCCTTTCTAAAAAATGTAAGAGAGAAATACCGTGTCTTAAAGCATTTGTCAATATACTTTTCCCGCGCAATTTTATTACAGTTCCCGCCAATACTTTACCCCCAAAATCAAATCTCATTATTCACACACAAACACAAAACACACACACACAGAGTTACACCAACCTCAAATCAAACACCACCCCCCAAAATGGAAGACGAACTCGACTGGCTCGAAGCCGATCTACACTCCTACCTCGACGAAGCCGAACACGAATTCGATCTCGAACCACCCCCACCACCACTCGAAAAACCCGAACCCGAACCTTTAATCACCCCTCAAACCGGCCCCGAAACCACCGATAACTCAAATTCAAAGAAACGCGCCAATCCAATCAACGAGATTGTGGAAGACAGAGACAAGAGGTGCAAAATTGATGTTGCTAAGGTGCTTGATGATGATGACGATGAGGATGACGAGTGGATGCGATATTCGCCACGCGAGAAGGTTGAGAAGGAAAAAGTTGTGGAAATGGAGGAGGAGGTGGAAGTTGTGGAGGAGAAGTTTATATCGCGGAATTTGGCGGAGATTGAGGGGGAGTTTATGCCGGTGACTGGGACGGATGGGGAGAGGGTTTACGCAAAGAAAGTTGGCGAGGAGGAGGAGGGGAGTGTTAAGAAGGTGGATGTTAAATTGGCTTCTTCTTTTAAAGGTAGTTAGTACATACTACATTGTTGAATTTGGTTAATTTATATATTGAGGGGAGGGGGTGTTTGTTTAAGGTTATATAGCGGGCTTATGGCTTATTTGGTTTTCTGCTTATGCTTTATTAACTCAATTTTTGTGGCCTATTTTGAAACTTTTATAATCTAGTTATCATTATCTAATTGTTTAAGGTTATGTAGTGGGCTTATGGCTTATTTGGTTTTCTGCTTATGTTTTCGTAAGCTCATTTTTTGTGGCCTATTTTGAAACTTTTATATAAGCTTATTATGACATAATAAGGTTATATAAGCCGGAAAGTTTCAAAATAAGCCACGAAAAATGAGCTTATGAAACATAAGCAGAAAGCCAAATAAGTCATAAGCTCGCCATATAAGCCTAAACAAACACCCCCTTAAAGTCAAAATACATTGTTTCATTGGATAATTTATATATTCAAATTATGCTGTATGCTTTGAATTGAAAACTCGGGCTTATTTTGAGGGGGTGTTTGTTTAAACTTATATAATACAAAAAATGAGCTTATGAAACATAAGCAGAAAACCAAATAAGCCATAAGCCCGCCATATAAGCTTAAATAATTAGATTATGATAAGCACGTAGGAAGCCTAGTGGTTAGGCAGGCACCCTGAAAAGGTCTAAGGTTCAAACCACGCAAGGTACACATCCTTTGGGTGGCTAGTGAAAGTTTCGGTGATGGTCACCGGAGTCAAAGATAGACTAGGTTGATGGCGTTAATCTGATGCATTAAGTAAATCCCGTGTGCTGTTAATTTTTCTAATTTGTCGTGGTACGGTATGTTGATTAATGTTATTAGGAGGTTGGGATGCCTAAAGTTTGTATTTAGGATATATTTAATAGCTTTCGGCTCAGCTGATTCTTAAAGTTCATAAGCTCGTTTTGTATGGTTTATGAGCTTATCCACTTGAGCTTATGAACTTAAATAAGCTATAAGCTCAAGTTTATAAACACCTAAGCCATAAAAAAAGAGCTTATCAAAATTTCATTAAGCTTACATGCCCTTTGTAATTGGGTGACAGAAGATTTGTTTACCTAATTTAGTCTGTATAAATGTATCTCCTATGTGTTAGGTTGTTCAAACTAATTGGCGTGTTACTTTTTCTCGTGCATTTATAGTTTTGGCCTTTGGGCTGCGACTGTGTGTTTGTTTGATTGCTTATTCATACGTGATTGCTGTTTGGGCTCGGTTCAAATGAAAGAGCTGAATTTTGTTTTGGGTCATTTGTGTAGGTCTTATGATGGAGCCTATAAATGTTTTAATTCAGAAGGTGGAAGACGATGCTTTGCAAAAGGTATGCTTACTGCATTTTTCAAGTTTTATGCTGATTTGATTCATGGGGACCTACGGTCGATGATAGATAGATGCCACTGACTAATATAGGGCTTGTGAGTTAGTTATAAGCTAAGATTTGGGATCCAACTAAAGCTTGCTTAGTTGCTTTGCTTGAATAAGATTAAGCATAAGAAATTTAGCTACTCCATCATTTCTTCATAAATTCTTACTGTCATTTTTTGACCACAGACAGTTTTGTCATAAGTTGCGACAATATATCATCAACTGAACCAAGTGATTTGTGTATGTTCTTGTTGGTAGACGGTTGTGGGGCATGATCTTCTAAATTAGAAGTTTCCATTATTAAACCTTACTCAAGATGGCTTTCCAGATGATATGCAAGAATTTACTAGTTATATCATTATTAGTCAAGACGACAATTTTTTAGTATTATTTTCTTTTAGAGGTTATTTCGGGATTTTCTTGGGACTGTTTATTGTTTAGATACTATATTTTTTTAGTCAACTCTTGGTATGGCACATAAGAAATTAATGTCTTAATAAGTACGTTAAAACTTGTGTAGACTTCTAATTGTTGTATAACTGTGTCGTGAAGGCTTTGCAAGATAGTGTCTCTAGTCAGACTGATGCAATTATTCCGGGAACACCAGTGGTGAGTGAACGACTATGGGTGGATAAATATTCTCCAAATTCATTCATGGAGCTTCTGAGTGACGAACACACCAATAGAGAGGTACAGTTTCCGAAAAGTGTGCCTCGAACTTATGATTACTTTAAATCATCGATTCTTATCTTTTTTTGTTATTCTCAGGTCCTTCTGTGGTTGAAACAATGGGATTCTTCTGTTTTCGGGTCTGAACTCAAGACCACAACAGATGACGTTTTGTCCGCTTTAAAAAGACATACCACTGTTTCTCAGCAAAAGAAAGTTTCTAACAGAAATTCTTCTGGGTGGAACAAAGACTTTAAATCCAACAGTGGAACTTTTAAAGAACACAATCACTTTGACAAAGAAAACTACAATTCTCATGGCGATCAGGAACTCCATAACAAGAAGAGTAAGGAGCCCGGCCCACCAGAACAGAAGGTAACATTTGGTACTAGTTTGATACTGTTTCTAGACCTTACGAAAATATTTCCATTAAGGCGAATTGTGTTTTTAAGCCCCACATTATTAATGTCCTGGTTCTATGTTCAACTGTTGCAGATCCTTTTATTATGTGGTGCACCAGGGCTTGGGAAAACAACACTTGCACATGTGGCTGCTAGGCATTGTGGATACCGCGTGGTGGAGGTAGTCACTGGTCTCTTTGGCACATGCTTATAAACAGCTGTACTCTAATATCCAACTAATTTTATTTATTTTGATGTAAATCTAACTATCTGGTACACATTTCAACATTTCTAAGCAGTTTTAGTCAGTAGAAGAATTAAAACTCGCCGTCAAAACTCTCATACATCTTAGTATTTAGCTATTCTTTATTTTTCACAAAGTAAAAATAAGTTTTTATGAGACGCAAATATTTACATACCTATAATCACCTACCTCACACGTCTCAGTTGAGACTATGAGTAAAGATTTTTTTGTTTAAACCATCAACTTTGATGTATGCAGATTAATGCCAGCGATGACCGGTCTTCCTCAACAATTGAAACCAAGATTCTCGACGTGGTTCAGATGAACTCTGTCATTGCTGATTCAAGGCCAAAGTGTTTGGTAAGTTACATTCAATATACACAGTATACATGGTTTTTTGTTCCGGGTAGAAGGTTTGAAATGGCGTTTTGTAGGTAATTGATGAAATCGACGGAGCTCTTGGTGATGGAAAAGGCGCAGTGGATGTTATTCTAAAGATGGTAATATATATGCTTTTTCTTGACCCTTCATATTTTGCTTTAGCGCCATTAGTAAGCTATCAAATATTTTTAGCTCTGATATGGGATACGAAACTTAAGTTGCTCTAAAGTTTTTGTAAAAGTCAGTGACAAATATGGACGTTGGTATTAAATAGTTCATAAATCTCGTCAAGACCTACTAGCTTGAATATAAGGCTTGGTTTATGTATATCGTCAATATGATGGTTAGATATATTTATAGATTTTCTTTTTCACACAAGTAAGATTTTCACACTATAATCAATGCAGGTCACTGCTGATAAGAGGTCTGACACAGGGGCAGAATCAGAACAATCAGGAAAGTCAAAGAAGAAGAAGAAGGACGCACCACTTCTTAGACCTGTAAGATCTGTTTACTGTGCATGTTTATTTGATGATCAAATTCTGCATGTTTGTTTGATACTCATGGTTTGTCTTCATATGCAGGTGATTTGCATCTGCAATGACCTATATACACCTGCTTTGAGACCGTTGCGCCAGGTGGCAAAGTAAGTATTTTCTTAGTCAGCATTATAATATTTCGAGACTGCATTAAGGAGCATGTTTCTAATGCGTTCACTTCTTATTCCTGATAATGCGAAAATGATGTTACATTCAAAGCAAAAATAACTGACAACTAGTTTTCATATCTGCAGGGTCCATGTATTTGTTCAGCCAACAGTAAATCGTATTGTAAGCAGGTGATAATTACTATAGCTCTAGTAACCAAACGTTGCTTCTATGTAAAATGTATTTTCTTTATTGTATTATGCACCTAACCTGAGTGTATTACCGGATATTTAGGCTTAAATTTATATGCAACAAGGAAGGAATGAGGACAAGCTCTGTTGCACTTACTGCACTGGCTGAATATACAGGTACATAATTTCTACTAATAAAAGTCTACTAGTGTTTCTCGAAAATATAACAACTGGACATCACTTTGTCTAAGTTCATATATTTCTAATCGTCTCTTTCTGTTTCTCTTAGAATGTGACATACGCTCATGCTTAAATACTCTTCAGTTCCTCAACAAAAAGAAGGAAATGCTCAATGTGGTATGTTGACTTGAGCTGATTCTTGTGTATTGTTATACATGAAATGATGGAATTCACAATCCGTTGTATCTAAGAGACTGTTTTGCTTGCCTTGTAGTTGGACATAAGTTCTCAAGTGGTCGGTAGGAAGGATTCGTCAAAAAGTGTTTTCGACATATGGAAGGAGGTATGATTTAGTGATTTGTTTCTTATTATCATATCTATTAGTTATCGACATGCTCATTGATAGTGGTAGTATTTGTCTTTTTCGTGTTTAAAAGGTTTTTCAGAAGAAAAGACTGAAGGGGGTTAGGAAGTCTATGGATGGCGGCAGAAGCATGCTTAATGAATTTGATTCTCTTCACTCTTTGATTTCTAATTGGTATGTTAAATTTCTTATAAGAACTTAAGACTTCCCCTTGTTTTAAGTACCACATCATTTAACTTCTTGACTTTTCAGTGGCAGCTATGATCTGATATTAGATGGGATCCACGAGAACATGCTGCATTTGAATTATCATGATCCAGTAATGAGAAAAACTGTAAGTTGCCTGCCCAAAACCAATACAAGTAGCCCAATGTGTTCACGCAGATTTGGGTCAATAAAAAGTACCGAACGAGTCTAATTGGGTGAAAATTAATACATTTAAGATCTAAGCGGGTCAAATTCTGTTGGAAGTGTGTCAAAGTTGCTCGTAGATTTTACTATGAAATTTTTATTTATAAATAAAAGCTGCTGTACTTAAGTTGATTATATCAATAATTCAATACAAAACAAAAGTCGAAAATACGAATGGGTCGATCCAACTTAGCCTATCTGAATTTGTTATCTAAATGACCTGATGCCCAGCCCAGCCTGTTTTGGCACCTCTACTCTTGATTGTCGGTAGACTTGTAGCTAAAGAAGTTCCATCATGCAGGTCAAGTGTTTGCATAGTCTCGAGACTTCTGACATTCTTCATCAATATATTATGCGGACACAAAAAATGTCCCTTCAAGGTAGTTAAGCTTCTGTTTACAAACTTAAATAAATTCTAGAGTTAATTTAGAAACTAAAATGATCTATGTCATTCTTTTTGCAGTTTATCAGCCTGCCAGTGCAATTACTATACATGGTGTGGTGTCTCAGGTCGAAAAACCTAATATTCAGTGGCCAAAATCTTTTCATAGGTATGTCAACTGACTAGAGCTTTGTGCTGGTAAAAAAACTATCGGCTTCATCTTCGGTCTTTAACGAAACCTACAGGTATCGAACGACACTGATTGACAAAGTGGAGTCGCTGCACTTGTGGCACAACAAAATATCACCATCCATCTCAAGACACATATCTACTAGATCATTTGTTGAAGATTTGGTTTCGCCACTATTACATATTTTGTCACCACCAACTTTAAGACCGGTAATTTACTTGTATTCTTTCATTTTACCACTTCTTTTTTGCCATTCATTTCTATTCCTAAATTAGTAGATACAGTTTCCACATGTAATTGTTAGTAAGGAACATTATATTTACGTAAGTGAAATAGCTTACATGCTTTAAGTCACTTGAGGCCGAGCTATAATAAAATATGCAGTTAAGATAGAAGCCAAGTATTTTACTAGATGTGGCAAAACGGGCGGGTAGCGTGGTTGGGTAATGGGTCAAAATAGTTAGGCTCACCTGAAACCCGTTCACTTTCTATAAATTCAAAACTATACTTGTTACAGTTTAATAAACTGCTTTACGAGGTTGAATGCATAAAAAATAAAATAGTGGGAAGCTTTTGACCCACTTAACTTGTTATTATTTATCTGTATGACTCGTTAGAGAAATAACCCATATAAACTCTTTTATAAGTAAACGGGTCAAATTTACCACCTATAGTATATTGCAACTGAGATTCCTGACCATATACCACCCACTGTGAAAGTTAAGTATTGCTACCTACATGTAAATCAAAACTTTACCCCTCTTGGTCCTTGAAAAAGTTATGGTTTCCTTGTGTTGATTTTTCAGGTCGCATTACATTTATTATCCGAAAAAGAGAAAAATGAAATGGCTCAGCTCGTGAAGACCATGGTGTCCTATGCCATAACATACAAGAACAAAAAAGTTGACCCGTTACCTAATAAAATGAAATATGAAGTCACTACAGATGCCCCAGTTCTCTCATTTGATCCCCCAATTAGCGATTTTGTAAACTTTGAGGTTAGAGATGTTCAATTTCTATGATAAGATTTAAGTTATGGTTTTCATGATTTCTAATCTACGGTATTATGCTGCAGGGCTATCATTGTAATTATTTCCTTCTTGCCTTAGCTGTAAAGCAGGTCCTTTGTCATGAGGTAACCATAGAGCTTACTACGCTTATATTAAATCAAATCAGCAGCGGCTTATGATAATGTACATCCATTCTGATTTTAGGTTGAAAAGCAAAAAATACTACAAAGTAGCATTAACAAAACGAAGAACGTAAATGACGTATCTGATGGGAAAAGAGCGTATCTTGCTGGGAAAGAGAATTTTAGTAAACCTGAACGTTTACTAGAAAATGCTAAAACTATCAGCAATTTAAAGAATCCGTCTGGTCCAAAGCAGACGGAAATAAAAACTCCTGCTAATACTGCGGTTTCTGCTTCAGCATCTGGAAAAGTTGTTATATCAAATGAGATAACAAACCCCTCGGAAACTAAAAAGAAGAAAGTCAGCGGGTCCTTTAACTTCTTTGAGAGGTAATCTGTTATTTCACCGCCTATAACTTATCATCAATGAGTTCTGTTACTTCCTGGTTATGTGTAATGATTTTTGGTTTGGATCAGTCATGTGCTCTGCACAAATTAAAAAACGAAGGGCAGTAGTCATCTTTTTAATATTAATTTGAACTTCTGTGAATACCCGATATCTATACTTTGACATATTATATTTGGGAGTGCAATGTTTTTTTGTGGCTCAGTCTTTCGTTAATCTGTAAACCAGGTTTAAAAGAGTGAGCGTCAATGGATCTCAAATTACTGAACCTGTGAAAAAGGTTCTAGCAACATCAGAGAGAGATTCACGTCCTGTGCTATTCAAGTATAATGAGGTAACTATTTTGAAAATTCTAACAATTGTAGATGTAAAACCACTTGATTCTCACTTCCGTAATGCAATGTTCATTCTGGATTATCTTTTGCCTGATACTGTCTTCGTGCTAATGCAGGGGTACACAAATGCAGTTAAAAGGCCAGTTCGTATGCATGAATTCTTTTTGCGACGTTGATTTTGCTTATTTTCAGCTTGTAAGCTTAACACCTCACTCTTTGATGTTCTTTATGATAACAAAAATATTAAATAGAAATCCCTTTTGTACATATAGTTGCTCAACTTTGATTCTGTTAAATAACTTTTTGCCCTTTGTAGTTGCGACTCACTTTAATAATGCTTTCTAAGACCCCCAAAAGCTAAGTAACACATAAACAAAAGTTGCCATCCTGTTTTAGACAGTGCATTGTATCGGCCAGTATGGTACATGGTTACTAGACAGCCCCAATATTACCTTCTGCCGGCGGTAAAAGCCAAGACTACTCAATGTATAGATAAGTCTTGCAAATCATGCAACATATTCTTTTGATCATATTTATGCAACTTACTTTAAATAGTGTTCTACCCTATGCACTGTATTTTTCACTCAACCGGGAACAAAAAAGTCTGTTTGTGCGACACTCCTGCCGTACTAATCGAAACACTATTTAAAAGTATGACAGCATCATGTTGCATATGTATGACATAAAAAAGTAGTTTTTGAACCAGAAAGTTCATAACCATTACATGCCATTAACCCGTTTCTAAAATAGAGAATAATGCATGCAAGTTCTCTAACATACAAGAGGACTTTTACCGCAACGATACACGACTTGCAATTCGTTTCCTTCAAAAACACATCTAAATGTTCGAAAGCTGAATTGCATGTATGATTTAGATGGCCTTAAAAGTTTCTTTTTTCACTACCAGGCAATCAAGTCAACTAGTTAACTTAACAAAAAGTGGCATGGCCACGGCCCACCAGCCGTTTCTCTTTTACCCAATACGGGTACATGATGAGATTACGCGTTCTGGCTCTTACGTTCACCTCTTGACATGTATGACTCTTGTTGATGAACCACAAGCACATGGTAATTGAGAAGTGAACACTTACCAAAACCAAGTTATATAACAAGTTTGGCCCTTTTTTTTGTCACGTATGATTTTACCCATCTATTGGACGAATATCAATCCCTTCAATAATAAGCCCAGATTTCCAATGAAGTTCACGTGTCTCCATAAACCGCATGTCCACTTCACCATCCATCTTTTCATCGTTATAAAACCTACCTAATTCAATCTCCATCCACCCATCTGCTCGCATTTGTGGCACCCCACCTATTACTTCTCTATGTGTATGTGCAGAATTCTGTGTACCCTCGCCTATTTTTGGTGGTTTTAAGTAAACAGTCGTTGCCACATCATTAAGATCATCCGTGTCTTTTATTTCACTAACATGCCTAACTAATGTCTTCGCTGGAAAGTCAAGTCCATGTGAGACTTGTCCAATTTTGTACACAAGGTATGCTGCATAACTAGTATCTGACGATAGCATATTAGTATTGAACTTGCCTTTAACTTCAAGCCAACACACTGCTAGAAGCTCGGCTGCCTTTGAAAATCTGCAATCATTCACCAAATATATAATTCAACATCTTTTAAGTATATTCATTTCTTCATATCAAATCAAAGAATCTCCAATGTTAGCACTAAAATAGAGAAAATTCTGAGTTTTACGTTAAAAATCATCACACTCAAATAGTGCTAACATTGGATTAGATATTTTTACCACTTTAGCAGTATTGCAGCTCGAACAAGAGTACAATTAGTGCATAGAGAGGAGATGCTATAAGAATGAAAAAAGATTTACACGACAACCTATGAAAAATCTGAAACTTACGTTGAAGATGAAACAAACAAAACACAACAACGGGGGAGAGAAAGGAGGGACCTTGATTCAGGCAAAGATCTCCATCTCCAGAAAATTAAAGTGTCTTGCCACGCAATTGAAAGTGCCTTTGCTCCAAGCATAAAACGTTTTTTTCCATTCTGTTTTTTAAGGGAGAAGCTCTGTACCCCAACGGTTTTTAAAATTGGGTTAGAAACAGAGCCACAATGTTACTAATCCAATAAGATTCATGACAAAAAATTTCATGCAATTCACCATCACAAAATAAACAACAGACGATTCAAGATAGACATAAGTACAGTTTAGCATCATGACATCATCATTATAAAATAAACTTAAAGTATTCATAGATTGATGCTAAATAAGATTGACTTTGTTGGTTAGTATCATCATGACATCATCATTATCGCTATTCATGGGTCGGCAGTTTAGCATTTTACTTTGTTGTTCCGACACACCTTTTGGAATGTAATACATTAAGAATTCTTCATTCCTTTCCTATCTCTGCACAATGAAATTATCAAAGTTCAGATAAGGGTCTTGACCTTCTTACGCTCCATTATGAATTATAGACTCATATTTTTGTGGTTATATTATGGACTCTATTACTTGTTCTTAATTGCTTTTCAAGTACAAGCCACCTAATATAAGCCCATGAAATGTCCAAGGGTGATCTAAATCAATACAATCGATTCTAATATTTTTAAGTTAGACAAACATTTTCCATATTATGTTAGTTTGATCCAAAATATGCTTATTAGCAATTCAGGGCGGAATATCTTATCTAAGGGCCTGTTTTAACAAAGAAATGGAATGGACAAGCTAATGGAATGAATCACATTCCATAGTCATGTTTTGCTCAGCCGTGAGAATGAAATTAGTTTTAGCATGCATTGTAATTACCAATTATAAAACAATGCATCTCTTTTTTATATAGATTATATTTGATATTTGATAAAGCTTACTGGATATGTTTTATGTATTAATAATACAATTTACACAAAACAAAACTTCATTACATCCTAAATTTTTAAAAAGTATGTTGTCTAGTTATTTTCAAAAAATTACGGAGTAAAAAAGTAATTTGGTTAAAGTTTTGAAATCTTCAAAAAAGGTTCAAGTTAGATGATAATATAAAAAAACTTGACTTGCGTTCTAGTTTTCATTGCAATCAATGATGTATCGGTGAGGTAATGAGAGGTCGCGAGATAGTTTTGAGACATGGGTATGGTGAGGTAATGAGATGGTTTGGGTCGTGGGTATGGTGAGATTGCAAGATGGTATGGATCGTGGGTATTGTGAGGTCGCGAGAAGGTTTTGATTGTGGGTATGGTGAGGTCGCGAGATAGTTTTGGGTCGCGGGTATTGTGAGGTCATAAGATGGGTTTGGTCACAAGTATGGTGAGGTCGTGCAAGGGTCATGGGTATAGTGAAGTCGTGAGAGGCCTAGGTCGTGGGTACGGTGAAGTCCACGGTATGGTGAAGTCGCAGAAATGGTATGGTATGAGGAGATGGTGAGGCTGTGAGGTGAGGTGGTCAGGTTGTGAGATGGTATTGCCCTGGAGATGGAGATGGAGATGGTCAGGTCAACGTTGTTATTTAGATCGTGAGATAGTGAGAGAGTCATGTGTTTTAAGCCGAGGGTCGTTGAAGCAAAAGTTTGAGGAATTGATCGTTTTAGTATAGGGTTTTCATTAGGTGGTATTTTTACATCTTGGGGTATTCTCTTCAATCTACCGTCCTTTCTATTCATAACAGCACTTAGTTATATTGCATGATTGTGTGTTGAATATTTTGCTTTGAAGTTCTTACGGGTTATGTTTCATATGTGAGGTCGTGTAGCCTGGTCGGTTTCAACCCGTGTCATACTTTCTACCAAGTGTTTGCCCTTAGTGTCACTGTGTTTCGTAGGTTTGGTGCGCCAGAGTTGTATATCGGTAAGTCGGATATTCACTTCATGGTATCCTTATTTGATCCGAGTGTAGGTGTTGGTCATCGAGTCGGTTCATTGGTGTAGCTTGCCCGGTTTGTAATGTTTGTGTCCTTGTAATTGTGGCATCTTGCTAGTTTATCTATATAATATATTTTGCCTTTTAAAAAAATGATGTGATGGTGAAAAAACTACCCGTGCCCATGGAGTGAGAACCAACTAAAAGAAAATTTTGTCCATTCTATTCCATTAGGCAAAACAAACATCTTTTGCACCATCTTATCCTCCGGTGATTCTAGCACACCAAGCTATCTCATGATCGCATTTTCATGCCTAGTTTTCTTATACACCAACAAATATTCACATTGAAGTATCCGACCATATTAATTATCCTATTTTTCATCCTTATCTAGGAGTTTAGAACTTCCTTTGTATAAAGGAACCAAGTTGAAAGCCTACAGTTGCTTGTTGCCCAGTGAGTTACCAGTTTGCGTCAATTGACAAAAGCAAAGCTTCACTCCCAAAATAATGGTTGTGCCTTTACGATAAATAATTTTCCTATGATTCAATCTTCCCCAAGTTATTTCTGTTCGTTCTACCCGTATAAAGACACCTTTAGAAACGTAACATGTAAGAGCGTTAAACATATAGGTCATACAGGGCTTCATTTGTTATATAATCCACATGTGGCATGTTCTCACAATGCTTAAATACTTGACGGACCAAATGTAAAATTAAACAATGTTTCTACTTTCTAGGACCATATCCGTTGATGAAGGACCAATTAAAGAATTATGAGCAAACCATGAACCATTTATGTACTTTAACTCTTATATGCAACTTATATATCATGTTATATAATAAAGGCCTATAGGTCCGTCCTGTTGGTTTAGTCCCGTTTAGCATTTATGGTTTAAGTTTGTTTAGTCTCTATTTATTGTTATGTAACTTCAGTTGTTCATTGAATTTGATAATACAATTGTCATTTCCATCTGATTTCCACATGGTATCAGAGCTATAAATCGGTCATACTTGTCTGTTCTGGTTCGCTGTCTCGTGGAGTTGTAGTTACAATCTTGCCAAAACAAAAAACAAAAAACTGAAAGAAACATCACGTGCCGAGATGTTGAATTAAAGTAAGTTGTTTAGCTTAATGCCTCAAAAGCTTGTAGCTAAACTTTGATTGGATATGAGTTCTTGTTCGTTGGTCGGTTGGAATTACTAAGCATTGATTGGATAATTTGTATCACGTGAAGGAATTTTTGTACACCCCTTATTTGGAAAATCTTGATTTGTAATTAGGAAAAGTAATATGGAACTAATTAGAATGCAAGGATGGGTTTTAATTGGTTGAAGTCGCTACGTGGTATTAGTGTTTCGGTTTTGATGTCTATGATTTAATTTAGTTTGCGTTCTGATTAAAGTTTTGACGTTGGACAATTTGAAGATGTAAATATTGTTTGGTTTCACATCAGTAGTATGTTCTTGATTTAAGGTTTAATATTGGATCGTATAAGCTCGGTTCATTGGTTCTTTATTTGGAGCATCCGTTTAGTGATTTGGTTTTGCTTAGTTTCTGCATTTTGGTATGGTTCAGTTGTGATGGTTATTAGTTTCTTATTGGTATAGATACAGTAAAACCTCTATAAATTAATAGTGTTGGGACTGAGATATTTTATTGATTTAGCGAGATATTATTATATCGATAAATTAATAATTTATTAATTTAAAAAGGTTTTACGTATAACTTTAAATTTCAAGTCTAGTATACTAGCTAGTTACAATTTATACTCATTAGAGACGAAAAATAAATTTGAAAAACAAGTTCCAATTAACAAATTATAAATACACATTCACACTTTATGAGAATAAAATTAACACTTTTTGTTGCAATACGAGAAGACAACGTATCAACTCTTTAGTGCAATAAGGAGATTTTATAATAAACTCAATATAGATTTGAAGTTCAACAAAAAACAAGTGACTATAGATTTATTTTTATTAAATAACCTTAGGATTTAGAAGTGTATCTCTCTCTCTCACACACACACATACACATATATACATAATATATATGGAATTTTTAGCGATTATTAATTTATAGTTATGTTGGGACTAATATATATACACTTGGATTTCAAAAAAATTATTATCTTATTATTTTATCGATTGGAGTCCAAATTTGTACTAGTCCCAAGTTGGGACTGGACAAATTATTAATTTTATCGAGGTAATTAATTTATCGAGTATTAATTTATAGAGGTTTTACTGTAACAATATCGGTATTGAATTGGAAATTGGTAGTTGGTGACGGTGGTGCAATAATCTAAACTAATCGGATTAAGTCTTAGTTATGTGTTGTGTCTATGCATCAACATGTTTTGGTTCCGTCTTTGGCTCTGCATATATCTGATTTCATCAGGTTTTGTTTGGCTCCTGTATAGTTCTCCATCTGTTTGCTTGAATCTACTCTTCATCTGTTGTGTTTCCTTACATTTTTCTGCTTTTGCTCTTCATCTACTTATGTCTGCATCTGACTTACGTGAATCTGTTTTTTTTTTACTTTTGTCTGCATCTGCCTCTTTCAATCTACTCTCATTCATCTCTGTAATTATGTTGCTCTGCTTTCATTTTGGTTTTGCAATGACTTTGGTTTGTTTGTTTCAATCTACTCTCATTCATCTCTGTAATTATGTTGCTCTGCTTTCATTTTGGTTTTGCAATGACTTTGGTTTGTTTGTTTCAGTCTTGACGATTGTTGCCTTGTTACAGTTTGGGTTGCTTTAGATTGAGACTCCGTCTAGCACCGAGTTTGCACTCTGGGACATTCTCAATGTTTACCGTTGCAGCATTGCGAGTTTAAGAAGTGATGTTAGATAATAAAGGCCTATAGGCCTGACCCATTGGTTTAGGCCCATTTAGCATTTAGGGTTTAAGTTTGTTTAGTTTCTATTTATTGTTATGTAACTTCAGTTGTTCATTGAATTTGATAATACAATTGTCATTTCCCCTCTGATTCTACATATCAAACCAATTAAACTTTTTTTTTCTCTACTCTATACATCATTTAAAGGATACTTTAAGTACTAATAATACAATCTAAACATAATATCACTTCATTATATCCGCAATTAAGATTATAGCAATAAGGCGTATTTTCTTACATAAGGTACTTAAAAAAAATGAAAAAGTAGTTTATCTGAAGTTTCATTTTTTTTAAAGGTTTATGTTATTGAAGACTGCATAAGCAATACTGACTTTTACATAGTGTTTGGTACGACGTAATGAGAGTAGGAATGTAAAAGATAATTAAGACGGAATGAAAGAATTATGTTTGTTTACAATTGTCAATTGCAATGACTCATTACATGTAATCACTCATTACATTAAAAACCACAATTTTCATTCATTAGGGGTCCTATGTTTTTTTTCCATTACATCTTGGAATGGAATCATAATTACATAAAAGGCCTTTATTAACTACCCACAAAACAAAAAAATTATATCATCAAAGGCTATTTTACTATCGATTCCATTCCAATTTATGATAATAACCAAACATAATTATAACCGTAATGCGTCATTCCATTACTTCATTTATTCCATTACGATATTCATTCCATTTCGTCGCTACTTCATTCTATCATACCAAACAGACCCTTAGTGTAATTTCATCCATTCACTGGTGTAACGGATAAAAAACAACTAGTGTTCATGGAATGAAAACCAACATAGGCATTGTCCATTTCCATTAGGCAAAATAAACATCATTGGCAATTTGGCACCGTTTAATTTCCTCCATGATTCTAGCAAAACAAACGCTACCTCTATGTTGTTCCTTTTTTATAAGTAATTTTACCTCAGATACCCCTAAAGATACTCATGTCGAAGTATTGGACCTAATTAACAGTCCTTAAACCCTAAACCCCAAATCCTTATAGTCCAAGTTAAAAGTCTACACTTATAGTCCAATGAATTACCAAATCCTTGTCAACTGGAAAACAACAAATTTTCGTCCATCAATAACGGTTTTTTGTGCCTTTACAAGAAAATGATTGTCTTAATTATGATTCACCCTCCCCAAAGTTATTTCTGTTTAGTTTATCTAAACACAACATGAAGGAAAGTAACTTGTATGAATAAAAGTGTAAGCTCACGGAAGCAAATAGCTTAATTTTGTTATGCAACATGATAACCTATAGCATATTCTCTCACAATGCTTATAAATAACACCCTTTCAATTATAATCAAGTATTGCTTACACTTCGAATCAATAGAGACCAAACATTACCTACAAAACGACTCAACAAAAAGTGCTATGGCCATTTATCCTAGGTTCTCTTAGTTCACTCAATATATTGTATGTGTAAATCACATCCCAAATGTTTAAAAACGTTAATTAGCTACTTCCTTATTTTGGATCTTTAGGGGTCACAAATGGAATTAGAGTGTTGATTATGAATCTTATGATGATTTTGGATCTGTTTGGGTCTTTGTTTAGGAATGTAAATAGGGAGCTTGTAACAGTCAATTTCGTTGAATTGATTTTGGGATTTTGTACGCATTTATGCCTAGAAAGTAAATGGGGATTTTGTAACAACCAATTGCACATAATTATATGAGGGGCATTGGGCATGACTATTTCTTTGAGTCCTGGCTATTAATTATATTATCAAGTACAATAACCATACTAGCAGGGTACCCGTGCGTTGCGGCGGCGAGTATCCTGAAATAAATTTTTTCGGTGAATCATGTATTTTAGTTTATTATATTTTTTTTGATAATAAATTTACGGATATCTAGAATTTCATTTAGCCTGTGCCCGTTCGAGCTCGAGCCCATTTGGCCCGTGCCTGTTCGGGCTCAAGCCCATTTTGCCCGTTGCCCGTTCAGGCTTTAATATTTGTATAATGTACTTTATTATTTCTATTAGTGACATTTAATGCAGGGTACCCGCGCGTTGCGGCGGCAGGTACCCTGAAATAAAATTTTCAAGTGAATCATGTATTTTAATTTATTATGTTCTTTTTGACAATAAATTTACGGATTTCAAGAATTTCGTTTAGCCCGTGCCCATTCGGGCTCGAGCCCGCTGCGCCTGTTCGGGCTCAAGCCCATTTGGCTTGTTGCCCGTTCGGGCTTGAATATTATTTGTATAATATTATTTGTATTGGTGACATTTAATGTAGGAATTGTGTTTAATTTGGTTGTACAATATGCTTGACAATTTGTATTTATTATCTTAGGGGTGTTTTAATAACTGTATTAATTGTATTTATTGATCAGTTAATTAATTGACTATATTAAATAGCATTAATGTGGTGTTTTGTTTTTTTTAATATGTGCATTAAAGTGGTGTACGCTATGCTTCTTGTCTTGTATGTCTGAAAATTATGTGCATTAAAGTGTTGTACATTATACTTCTTTTCTTAATTATATGAATTACTAATTATAGTAACATGTGTAGGCTTATATTTTTAAGACTTCTTTTTATAGGAAGTCCTAAATACATTATTATGTAGTATAGATTAGATAGAGTGGTGCATCTCTTGAAACGATTTAGGGGATATGATGACACCTAACGACAAGCATCGTAAACTTCAGCAAGTTGGGAATTGATTTGCACACTCACACTTTTGATTGGGACACTCAATTGTATGCATTACATACTTGTACAATGCTTATAGTGTGTTTTAACTGCTTGTACAGTTGAGTGTCCCAATCAAAAGTGTGAGTGTACAAATCACCTCCCTAGTTCCAAATAGCTACTAAAATAAAGTATTTTTACCCTTGCAATTTATTGGTTACGGCAGGGAAAGATTTAGGAGTTCAATCCAATTAAAGAAAGAGGAGCCGCTTACAGTTTTGGATCCTTAGTAAGAGAAGGTCAGACAAATTAGTAGTTTAGAATAGGGTGTAATCAGAGCGAGCCAAGCCCGAGCTTGACAAGGCTCGAACTCATTCGAAAACAAAAACTAGGCTCAAGCTGGCTCGATAGCTCGTCAAGCTTTAACCATCTAGGCTTGAGCTCGGCTCGATTCGATTCAGAGCAAAGCTCGAGCTTTGCTTGAAAAGCTCAAATATATGTATATGAATACAGGATTACACATTTACACCCCAATTCCAACTCCTGAACAAGTTGATTAAGGAGTTGAGCCTTGAAACTAAAAAAGAAGAACAAATACAATACGACCTAACGAATAAAATCATATAAAGACCCCACAAAAGGGACATACACCTGAACCAATGAATCGTATCTAACTTGGACAAAATGTGACTAAATTGTCACCAGATGCCACACTTTCAAGAGTCAAGAAGATGAAACAAGTCTTAACATTAAAATGAAACATAATCAGTAAATATTAGTTAAGGTTCGAATATCTAAAATAGTTCAACAAAATATATTCATGAGACCTCATAAGCTTCATAGATCTTGAATACTTGAGCAAAATGATTTCCATAACTTGAATACTTATTTATAGTTAGGTTAATATTCAAATTAACCTTTATTTACTTAAAGCTCGAAAAAGCTCGATAAAAGCTCGAGCCGAGCCATCAAAAGCTCGAGCTCGACTCATTATATGTTTCGAGCCAATATATTGGGCTTGAGCTCGGCTTGAGCTCGATAAAAGCTTGACTCGATCGAGCCAAGCTCGAGCTAGAGCTCGAGTTGCTTGACAAAAGCTCGGCTTGTTTGCACCCCTAGTTTAGAACGCTATATAGGTATGGGCCCTCACCATGACTATGAAACAAAGTTTTGCAAATTCAAAGCACCTTTTCTAGCTTCCTTCATACTTTTCTATTTTATGACTCCAATTTTTGCAATTTAATGAACTTCTTTACACATATATGTCTAATGTGATTGCTAAAAGTGGGCTACTCATAACATCCACTATAACTTTAGTACTCCTAATCTTAATAAGATTCAAGTAGTGCATCTAGTAATAGTATAATTCAGGCTAATTGATCACACTTAAACAATGGTATCCTCAATCAAAACAAGGAAGTTCCGAATAGCTATCACAAGTATTTGCCGACAATAATTTCTTGGTTATAAGCTGAAGAACATATTAGCAAGTTTAGATCGACTATAAAGTAGTGTGCTAGCTAGCTAGAAACGCATAGGCCCCACCATGACTATAACTCCATAATTCCCAGCTTTAACAAACCTTTTCTTTCTTATGAAACTTCTATTCTACAATCCAATTTAGCAATTTCAATACTTTTTTTTGGATAACCATGATTTCCGACCTTTTGGCTTACTAATCCACGGTGTTTAAACCCACCGCCACACATACTCAAATCAGGTAAAGTTTTCCCTTTTAAGAAGGTTGGTGCGGCCACTTCAGAGTTGTTTACGCCTAGTAGGGATTGAACTTAAGACACCCAAATCTCAAAAGGGCGAATACTATCACATAAGAGAAATAAACTAAAGTAATTATAGTACCAAACACATACAAATAATCACACACTTTGTATACAAGATTCCAAGAAAAAACATAACTTACCAAATTCCCATCATCAAGTAGTACATGAGAATCAGACAGCAAGAAATACAACTCCTTCTTAGAACCATAAACCACAGGATTAACAGACCTTGAAATAATCTCCTGATAATCAACAGGCAAAAACCTCTCCCACACAGAATCACTATCAGCAAAACACTTAAACCCTCTAGAAATAGAACTAGCTCTACATGCATCACGTGGTGAAGTGTGAGCAAGAATATATGAAACACACTCTTCTGATAAAAACACAAAATTTGTAGAGTTATTTCCTAGAGAACAACCACCAGCACCTCCCTCTAAAACCATTTCTCCAAGAGGGTTATCTTTCTCTTTCACAGACTAAAAAAAACACACACAGTTAAGGGTGAGTCTAGAGAGAGATCTGGGGTTTTATTGGGTTACTAGTTTTGATATGATTGGTGGTTACCACCGTCATGCAAAATGGCAAATTTTGTATGTTTCTGATTCTTTTGCTTAAAAGGGGTGTGAATGTTTCTAAAGTAGTATAGTTATTTTATCTTTTTCTTGGGTGTAACGTCACTAGATGCTTCATGGTTTTGGATTTTAATAGAGTGTTATGATGTGTACAAAAGTCTATTCAAATTGTTGGAGCATTTTTATGTTTAGATGATTATTAAATGATGTTTGTAAACATAAAGACTTTTCATATATCCTTATTTATTTTTTAAAGTAGAGTTACATGACTCATTGCTATGTATAAAGTCTCGTGTATTAATTAATGAGCATATCATATATTATAGTAACTCTCGTGTTTTTATTTGATATTAACCCCTTGTATATATGGATTCAAAATTTGCATTTCTATAAGTCAAGATGTCACTTATTTTGACGCAGGACTCGCGAAAGCGAATTTAAATAAACCCTAATTCAAGGGTGATAATCAAGTCGCACCTTGTGGGAATAGAACTCAAAACAAGAGTAAAGACTCTAAACACAATTTTATTAATAATTCTCTAAATAACTGAATACAAAACAATAAACCCAAGCCCTATATTTATAGGGAAGCCAAACTTGGGCAGAAAGTTAACTAGAATATTCTAGAACCGACTTAAAATAAAAAACCTAAAACTGACCCGACTCATAACTACGGCGTAGTTGAGAATCAAGCTACGGCGTAGTTGAGAATCAAGCTACGGCGTAGTTGGGTTACAAGCTACGCCGTAGCTTTGACATCTGACTCGAAAACATAAAATTAAACATAAATCTACGGCGTAATCAAGGCTTTGGGTTACGCCGTAGTTAAGCCCCAGACTTGGATGCACGACCTTGAATCCTGTCCGCATCATTCCCCCTCACTTGAAAAGAACTCGCCCTCAAGTTCTCGCTGTCAAAGGCTTCATCTACCTCGAACACCTTCTCACGTCGGACCTTATCTTTAGTAAATTTGCGCTTCACATTAACTAGAGTGCTCTCCCAATGATGACCCCATAAACTCAAGTGTTAGATTGCATACCTGTTATCAACGAACCCCAAAATCTTCAATTGCCACAAAATAACTTCTTTGTTTTCCATTGAAATTTT
Source organism: Chrysanthemum makinoi (assembly GCA_910596185.1). Classification (NCBI taxonomy): domain Eukaryota; kingdom Viridiplantae; phylum Streptophyta; class Magnoliopsida; order Asterales; family Asteraceae; genus Chrysanthemum; species Chrysanthemum makinoi. The sequence goes on along the minus strand of OU343217.1, from coordinate 298,607,787 downwards.
TTCCGGTTTATTTAATTCAATTTTCTTGATCAACCCCAAATAAAAATTACAACCCTTTGTTCCTTTGATACCTTTGGAAACCATGCTTAACTCACGTTCAAAATCCTTTACATCTTCACCACCATTTAAACCCAAAACTTCTTCTTCACAAATCTTCAAGGTACCAACTTTATTTGTTGTTTCCAACACTAAAGTTGAAATCTTGTCTTCATGTTGTTTATAACTTTGAAGCTTTTTGATCTTCTCCACTTGTTCATCAACAACCTCAACATTCAAAATCTTTTCTCCCACCATAACCTCGGGCTTTGGCAATTGTGGTTTCACTTTGGATGAACCCATAGCAATTCTTTTACCTTCCCATGAGAAAAGATAAAGATTTCTTTGAAAATCATACAAGCCCTTAACCTCGTTTACCCAAGGTTTTCCCAACAATAGATCACACTCATCAAAATCATCCACAATACAAAGTACCTCCCTTTTATAATTTTTACCAATGATTACCGGAACCCTACAAACTTGATAACCTTCTATTGGAAAAACTTCCATTGGTAATTCTAAAAAGTCTACCAATTTTCTTGAAACCAAATTATTAATACTACAACCATCAATAACTAAAGAACATACCGTATTATTGATAAAAATTCTTGAACGAATAGAATGGATTGTAGACACCTGATCATCCCTCTTTCTCTCCTCCCATTCTTCAACTCTTCCATTGTTGAACGGGGATTGGTTGCTTGCACAATTGCCTCCAAAATCGCCTATGGTTGGACGAATTCTTCGACCTTCGTGTTTGCTACCCTCGTGATTCATGTGGATTGATGCCCCACCTATGATCACGGAACACATTTCTTCTAGCATAGTGGACATACTCACGAATTTGTTCGTGAGATCATTGATCGCACGATCCATGTCTTCGGTCGACCGCACCCCACCAACGGTACGGGTTTGATGATCTTCTACACCGTTCACCATCTAGGATACTAACAAGCTCTAGATGTTTAGTTGACGTAGAACCTTCTACACCAATTACCACCTGGAAAAACATGTCTCTGATGCCAACTGACGCATGACACGCGAAAGTGAATTTAGATAAACCCTAATCCAAGGGTGATAACCAAGGCGCACCTTGCGGAGATAGAACCCAAAACAAGAGTAAAGACTCTAAACACAATTTTATTAACGATTCTCTCAATAACTGAATACAAAACAATAAACCAAAGCTCTATATTTATAGGGAAGCCAAACTTGGGCAGAAAGTTAACTAGAATATTCTAGAACCGACTTAATATAAAAAACCTAAAACTGACCCGACTCATAACTACGACGTAGTTGAGAATCAAGCTACGGCGTAGTTGGACAACAGAATGGAAAACTAAAACTTGACACGAGCTACGGCGTAGTTGGGTTACAAGCTACGACATAGCTTTGCATCTGACTCGAAAACATAAAATTAAACATAGATCTACGGCGTAATCAAGGCTTTGGGTTACGCTGTAGTTAAGCCCCATACTTGGATGCGCGACCTTGAATCCTGTCAGCATCATATTTCCTAAATGACACTCTAGTGTTCATATGACAATATACTTTTAGTTTGAGTATCCGTGATACCATTTGCATATATTAGAGCATAGGGTGTCATGGGTTCACCATTTCTCTTCATTTGGGCCTCACATGTGCCACATCACTTCCACATCACTCCAACACACTAACTAAAAAATACCCCCCAATCACAACTTACTCACTTCTCTTCATTTGGGCCCCACCCACCCTCATTTTATTTATTTTCCATATTTTCCAAACACAATTAAATTCATTTCATTCATTTAAAATAAAAATACAACTACAATAAGTAAAATAAAAAAAAACATACGACAACTTTAAAAAACATACGGAAAATAAAAAAAAACATACGGAAAATAAAAAGCATACGAAACTTAAATAATACAACTTCATTTGTAGTATTTAGCTACCAACTCGTCTTGTTTCTTCTTGAGGATCGATCTTTTTGGCTCCGGCAAATGTTCAATATCGTGCATGAGAAACTCCATTTCTCGGCACTCTTGCTCCGACTTTTCTCTCGCAATCTTCGCCTCGTACACTTGTCGCGCTCCGTCAACTTTACGTTTATACTCTTGAGCTAAAGCTTCCGCAATAGCATCCGATTGACTCCCTCCGGTGCTCGTTGACGACTCCACTGATCTAGATTTTTTTGCCGGACGAGGCTTGCCGGCGGGACGAGCTCTAGGATCAGGGCCGAATAATTCGGCGATAGTATCTTCATTGATCCCCTCCGGCACGTCCCATTTGGGATATTGTCGCAAAACCTTCCATGCCGAAACCATAGTAAACTGTTTCCCCGTCCCATTTTTGAAAGCAAGTCTTGCATTCTCAATGTGATCGCATCATTTTCCCGGATTTACGCTGCAAATGCTTGTAAAACCCATTAAACTTTTAGCAATCACCGTTTATCCGAGTCCATTTTCCCGTGCACATACTTTTTGTACGATACGGCTCTGAACTACGAGCCTTGAAGTCCTCCCAAATCTGAGTCCAAAACGCATCATTTAGTCGGTCATTACCGATAGCGGCGTTTTGGGATACCTCGACCCAACACTCGGCTAATATTCTTTCCTCCTGGCTTGACCAACGAATGGTGGTTCGACTCTCTTCATCGTCCTCATCCTCCTCGTCCGCGTCCAAGTTCACAACGGCCTTCTTTTTCTTCTTTGTCGCTTTGGCCGGTTTCTTTCCTTGACGACGTTCTTCACGTGTTTCGATTGGTGGTGGTTGAGGTACTTTGAATTGTGATTCAAAGTAATGTTGTTGTGACGGATAGAATTGCGTTGGTGGTTGTTGTGACGAATATAATTGCGTTGGTAGTTGTTGTGACGGATAAAATTGCGATTGTGATGGTTGTGACGGAAAAAATTGCGGTTGTGATGGTTGTGACGGATAGAATTGCGGTGGTGATGCTCTTGGATATTGAAAAGCTTGAAATCCGACTTGCGCCGAATTGTGTGAGCTTTGAGACGATGGGGTGGACGGGTTTGATGAAGACGAGTTAAGGAGATTCGTAAACGACATCTCGTTGGGATCTTGGGACATTTTTGGTTATGGATTAAAATGATGAAGATAATATATTTTCGGGTTGTGAATGAGAAGTGTGAATGTTTTTATAAAAAATGGGTATTATTTATAGAGTAAAGGGGGTAATATTTGGTTTGAAAAAGAAAAAAGAAAAAGAAAAGGAACCGTTGCATATTAACGGTAATATTTAAACGGTTTGAATTTGAAATACCTTTGTGTTATTCATTTCGTTGTAACGGCGAGAGGATAAGTGGCGAGCCCTTGTGGTATCGTGGCGAAGAACGAAAAGAAGTGGCGAAGAGCCACGTTGGAAACGAAACAAAGAAGCGAAGCCCATACCCCATGCTCTTAGTTATTAGTTATTTACACCTTGATTACTTATAGCACGATTTTTTTATATCATGTATATGCAAAATTACAATAAAAAATATTCGAACAAATTATGCCAAATGTCGTATCCTTTTTCAAAGACCTTGATTCCCAAATGACGTATCATTTGATGCTCTTTAATAGATAATTTTTTATTTTTTGATGATTTTTTATAAAATAGTTAAAAAATCGTAATAATTCGCGATATAAATCGTAATATATTTTTATATTGTATAGATATCTATCTATATATATATTTAAAGATTGAGTCCCATGTATTTAATATTATGTATTAATGCGGCCCAACACAAAAAAAGCTTAAATATATTTAAATCCATTACATAACAACAAATTACAAGTGCTCCGGTGATTTAAACATCTTTTGTGAGTCAAAAGACCCGGGTTCGAGTCTCATAGTGAGCTGGTTGTTAGAAAAATCGTTACAAATCTTTATCGCTTCATCTAAATTAAGTTAAATTTCTATATTAAATAAGATTAACTAAATTGAGTTACAAAAATCGTTACAAATCTTTTCGGCTTCATCTAAGCATTAATGAGTAATTTCTATATAAAAGGGCATTATAGGCAAACTTTCGATACTATATGCACACTACGTCGATATGACAATACCCCCATTATACACGTTGTGTAACAAATAATACGTCAACAAAGTAGTATTTAACTCATGCGAGATATATGAGCACATAAGTCGTCCGTAGTAAGAATTTTAACTACATATGTGGCATTATCATATATACATGATTACACTAACTTTACATGTACGCGGTATTGACAGGAAAATGCTACAACGTTTGACACCAAAGAATAATATAGAGTGTTACTTCATCGGTAAACATAAGAGATTACATATGGTAATGCATAACTATGATGAGCAACTGAAAAAGATTAGTAGTGAATCGTATAAGATTATGCTTGCATCACTTGCGTGAAGAATGCATTTTTGTTGGTCAAATAACAACATTGGTACGCTACACATAATGTAGGAATAAAGTCACCGATAAAGGTAAAATAACGCTCTTTTGTAGCGGTGAGTGTTAATACATCCAATTTGAACAAATAATTTAAAAGAGTTTGCTAAAATAACAATATACGTCATATTAAAAATATCACGTTGAATAATAAATAGAAAGAAAAAAGTACATAATTTTTGCTCGAAGCTATTCGTAAATTATAATAACAAATAAAACAGTTAGTTTTAGACAAAAGATAAAAGTTCAATAGTTTATCGAAAAACAAAACTGGTGCATTGCACAGATGGAATACCTCGTATCATTAATAGTATAATGTAATAAATTGACCTTCTCTCTATTTCCTTCCACCCAAAACCCTCTACTTTCTCCCACTGACCTCTTTTATCTATTGCGAACATTTACGAAATAATTACGACCCATCTTTCAGCACCCGTTATGAACCATTGCCTACTGCAAAACCTTTACGTTCCACCGCCCATTACGAACCCTTCATTCCTCTTACCCTTCTTCCCTCTCCCTCTCCCTCTCCCATCCTTTAATTTTGAGCATGCTCTTCAACCTCTAAATTTATAAATTAACCTTTCTTTTTGAAGTTTCTCTTTTGATAATTTAGATTTTAGACTATGGCTTATTTTTAGTAATATGAAATTATTGTAGCGTTAACAAAATCACCTTTAGTTTTGATCCTTTTTTCTAATCAATCACAAGACTCTATTTTAAAATAAAGCTCTCATATTAAAAATGGGTAAACTGATGAGGTTTTTCCCTGTTAATGTTACTCGGGGAGAGCGAGTCTTTTTGACTTAAATGTACGCAACCAACAACGTTAAACTTAGAATCGTTTCAAACCATTTCCTGACCTCTCAAAATATACTCATCTAGCGATGTTTGCACCTTTAAACTCTTGTCAGGAATCTAAGGAGCTCATATTGATATGACTATTTTTAACGGATTCATTTTAGAATTTTTAGTTTCTCGTATGTATAAAAAGATTAGCCATGGTCAATGAAAATATGATTGGGGTCTTCTCATAACGGGGCAGGTGAAAGTTGGTCCCGTAGGTGTAAAGGGGTGGCAATTCGGGTCGGGGTTAGGTTGGCGGGTTCGGGTTGACAGGTTGGCGGATCAGAAATCCTCAACCCGAACCTAACTCATTTCAATAATCAGGCAACTATGTCAACTCTAACCTATTTACACATAACTCGAACCTGACCCATTTAACCTGTATATATACTTGGGTTGGTGGGTTAAATAGGTTAAACGGGTTTCGGGTTGACCCATGTAACCTGTTTAGATACTAAAGTTGGCACATTAAACAAGTTAATTAGGTTAAATGGGTTTCTGGGTCCACCCGTTTAACCCAATTAATCCATTTAATAAAATATCAATAATTTTAATTTAAGAAAAAAAATCTTAAACGGGTTAGCTGGTTGACCCGTTTAATTTATTCTCAACCCGAACCTAACCTATTTAATAAACGGGTTAGTGGGTCGACCTAAACCTAACCCGAAATCTATTTAGACTCAACCCGAATTTGTTAATTTTGTAAAGTTGAATATCTCGTTGATCTTGAATAGGTTACAATAGAGAATATATAAGCTATACAAATGGGCCACTAATATACACATAAGCCAAGACTACATGCAACCGGGCTTGACCCATTAATAATCCGCTAAAAATTTTTGTGTCGATTTCATGTCGGGTTTCGTGCCGGTCAAAATTGTCACCCCTAGGTGTGACGGGCTGGTTGCATGTACAACAAGCATAGGGTCGAATAGCTTACTTTAGAAAGTGATCACACGATTCCAAGTGATATCCGGTAACCACCTAGTGGTATTGTGGCTGATTTTGATTATCTTACTCTGGCTGGCGCCTTACCCCCAACAATCAAAGTAAACTATTTTGTGATAATCAATGGCTGCTGCTGCAATGAAACACATGGCTTCAAACTTTGCCAAGCTAGACAAGTTTGAAGGGGTGGATTTCAGGAGATGGCAGAAGAAGATGCACTTCTTGCTTTCCGGCATAAGCGTGGTGTATGTGCTAACCACTCCTATTCCTGATGATGGGGATGATGTGACAATGGAGCAGATCAGGAGAAGAAGCAAATGGGAGAATGATGACTACATTTGTAGAGGTTTAATTCTCAATGGTATGTCTGATTCTCTATTTGACATTTATCAGAACTTTGAATCTTCCAAAGAAGTATGGGATTCCTTGGATGCCAAATATATGGATGAGGATGCATCAAGTAAGAAGTTCCTTGTAAGTAATTTCACAAATTACAAAATGACTGATTCAAGACTAGTTATGGAATAATACAATGAACTTCTTGGTATACTTGGAAGGTTTACACAACACTATATGCACATGGATGAGGCTATTTCAGTCTCTTGTATCACTTATAAACTTCCTCCTGCTTGGAAAGGTTTCAAGCATACCTTGAAACATAAGAAGGAGGAATTAACTCTGGTTGATTTGGGCAATCATCTGCGCATTGAGGAATCTCTCAGGGTGCGGGATAATGACAAGCCAAAGAGTAGCAATGCTACTGGTGCATCTGTTGTCAATATGGTGGAGCATAACAACTACACCAGGTACAATGACAACAAAGGCAAACGTAAACATCATTATAACACAAGGCAGATCCTAACAAGAAGGCAACACCTACTTGTTGGAAATGTGGCAAAACTGGTTACATTAAAAGGGATTGCAAAGGTGTTAAGGTTGGTGGTAAAGCCAATGGATCATGCACTAATGGTTCAGGGAGTGGGTGTTCTACCAACTCACCGAAAGGTCGAATATGTTTAATACTACCTCGTCCCAAATTATAAGTCCAGTTTGACTTTTTGACTCAAACTTTGACCTTAAATATTTTTGTTTGTATTATATAATACTTGATGCAAAATATATAAATGGATTGTGTTTTAAATGTATTTTCATCTGGTATAATTTTCATCAAGTGTTATATAATACAAACGAAAATATTTAAGGTCAAAGTTTGAGTCAATAAGTCAAACTGGACTTATAATTTGGGACGGAGGGAGTAAGTCTTTTCAGATTTATTATGTTACATATGTATCTGAATCTTATTATGTGCAGGATGAGGATGTTGCGTGGTGGGTTGACTCTGGTACAACAGTTCATGTGTGTAAAGATAGAAGCTGGTTCAAGACTTATGAGTCACTGAATGATGTTTCTATTCTTCACATGGGAAATGAGTCAACAGCCTTGGTGCATGTTCCTGATATAAGGTTGTGTAGATCTTAAGTTTAGTTCTAGAAAGATTGTAACTTTGTATAAAGTTATTCATGTTCCTGATATAAGGAAAAACTTGGTTTCAAGTAGTGTTTTGAATAATCATGGATGTAAACAAGTTATTGAATATGATAAATTTGTTCTATCTAAAAATGGTGTGTTTATTGGTTTTGGGTATTTGTGTAATCAAATGTTCAGGCTTAATATGGTCACTGATAATGTTAATTCAGCCTTTGTGACCACCACTGACTTGACTGACTCTACCCTTTGGCATGCTAGACTTGGCCATGTACACTATAAGAGGATGCAAGATATGTCTAAAGATGGGTTAATCCCAGCATTTGACATGGACACTGAAAAGTGTAAAACTTGCATGTTGACCAAGATAACTAAGAAACCTTTTCAAGGTGTTAAGCGTGAATCTAAGCTCTTGGAGCTAATAGACAGTGACCTGTGTGATATGCATGCCACTCCCTCTTTGGGGAATAAGAAGTACTTTGTGACATTTATTGATGATGCTTCTAGGTTTTGTTATGTGTATATGTTACATACTAAGGATGAAGCATTAGATAAATTCAAAGTATTTAAAACTGAAGTTGAATTACAACTTGGGTCTTTGATCAAAAGATTAAGGACTGATAGGGGAAGTGAGTACATGGATACTCAGTATTTTCATTGGTATAATCCATGAAACGACTGCTCCTATACTACTCAGCAAAATGGTATTTCGAAAGGAAAACAGGGTAACTGAAGGAGATGGTTAATTCCATGTTGTTCTATTCAGGACTGAGTCAAGGGTTCTGGGGTGAAGCTATGTTAACAACTTGCTATTTATTAAATAGAGTTCCCAACAAAAGGAACAAGGTTACCCTTTATGAACTCTGGACTAAAAGGAAACCTAACCTGAACTATCTCGTGGTTTGGGTTTGTAGGGTGTTGTAAGACTCCCGATCCAAATATGAAAACTTTGGGTGAAAGAGGCATTGATTGCATCTTTGTTGGATATGCTGAGCATTCCAAGGCTTTTAGGTTCTATGTTATTGAACCTAATGAATCTGTTTCAATTAACTCCATAATTGAATCAAAGGATGCTAACTTTGATGATAATAGATTCTCATTAGTCCCCAGACCAAGTCAGAGGATTCCTAATGGAACTCATGACATTGGTGTATCAGAGGTCCCTGATGAAGAGCCATCAGTGGTCCCTGATGAGGTTGTGGTTCAACAACCTAAACCCATGCTCAGAAAGAGCAAAAGGGTCAGGAATCCAAAGTCATTTGAACCCGATTTTCAATTATACTTAATTGAAGGATGATCCAAAGACATTTGAAGAAGCTATGAAGTCCCATGATATTGCTTTCTAGAAAGAAGCAATTAATGATGATATGGTTTCCATCATGGGCAACACCACTTGGGTGTTGGTTGATCTACCTACTAGTTGCAAACCTCTGGGTTGCAAATGGATTTTCAAAAAGAAAATGAAGGTAGATGGAACTATTGAAAAGTTCAAGGCTAGACTAGTCATTCAAGGCTTTAAACAAAAGTCAGGAATAGACTATTTTGATACTTATGCCCCTGTGACTCGTATCAGTACCATAAGACTGCTGATTGCTTTAGCATCAATTCACAATCTGATTATTCATCAGATGAATGTGAAAACAGCTTTCTTGAATGGTGAATTGGATGAGGAGGTTTATATGAACCAACCTCAGGGCTTCATCTTGCCTGGCAATGAAAACAAGGTGTGTAAATTGATTAAGTCCCTTTATGGACTAAAACAGGCACCTAAGAAATGACATCAAAAATTTGATGAAGTGGTTTTGTCTAATGGTTATTTACTTAACCAGTCTGACAAATGTGTATATAGAAAATTTGATGAATCGGGTAAAGGAGTCATCATTTGTCTATATGTTGATGACATGCTGATCTTTGGCACTGACCAAAATTAGGTTGACATGACAAAGGAATTTTTGTCATCAAGGTTCTCCATGAAGGATATGGGGAGGCTGATGTTATCCTTGGTATAAGGATTAAACATGAAAGTAAAATAATTTCTATCTCTCAGTCTCATTATATTGAGAAGGTGTTGAGGAAATTCAGTTTCTTTGATTGTACTCCAGTGAGTACACCTATGGATAGTTATGAGAAGCTGATGCCTAATAATGGCAAGGCTGTATCTCAACTTGAGTATTCTAGGGTAATTGGCTGCATGATGTATGCCATGACTTGTACAAGACCTGATATTGCTTTTTGTAACAACCCCAAATCTCGGTACAGCAGAAGACTTAATCAAGTTTTCGGGGCCTTACGATTGGATTGGTATCTCACACAAGTATAGCAAACAAGATAGTCATTTTCATTCAAAACCGATCCCAAATTTAAGTATTCAAAACATTAATCCAAAAGTATAAATATCAGGCCCTAAACATGATTTAATAAAATAGGTCCCCATAATTTATCAGAGTCAAATATGATCCTTGAACCATGCCTTCCTTGCCAAGCTTCCACCGATCATGTATTCCGAACATCATTCAAATACCTGAAAATACATGCTAAAAGGTCAACTTACGCTGGTGAGTTCATAGGTTTAAATTCAATAAAATCATAGTGGACCTGTAGGAGTTGATTTGCTATGCAAGACCTAAGATAAATAAATACTGTTCACAAACCGATCCTACCCAGATCACCAACCATATCCCGCATCCAGGGATTACTCGGGCCCCGCGACTCTAGTCCAACACGTCGTGGCAACCTCCGAACAGTTGCCAACCCTGGACTAGGTCGAGGTAGAAGTCTATTCTTAGCTAGGTACGGCTAACCTAGTAAGGCAACGACTACTGCACATCTATCTAAACAGTCAAGCACGTAAGCAAATCCAAATAGTTTAAAGGTCCAAAAACAGTAGCATGATTCTCACCCTAATTTAGTTAAAAACATAGATACAAGTGGGGCTATGAAACTCACCTCAAGCAAGCAACGTACGAATAAACACTAGCAGTAGATAACAGGTAATCACGGCACAACAACTATCGACTCGACACAACCTATTAATGTAAACTCGTTTTAATATATAATTCCCAAAATCAACATTATCTACCCCAATGTATTCCATTTCGTTATTTCCAAAGACGTCTCGTTTCACCATTTAATCCTAGTGTTTGGTATCCTCATGTGGGTGTATCGACTCAATATGATATGAATGCACTCAAACAACTAATATGCAACACTACGCAACACAATATGTAACTCAATACAACACAATATGTAACTCAATGCGACACAATGAGACATCTAAGCGATAAGCTCCATAGTCCAATAAGTTTCGGAATAAACAGTAGACCTTATCGAATTCGTCAACTCGATGAACTCAATTATTCATTCGTATCGCTTATTATTCCATAAACTGGTCGCATCCTAACGAGTCATAAGGATAATTCACTCATTAATAAGGTTACCCAATGTACCTAGCAGACTCTTATTAGATTCGTCAACCTAATAAGTCTGCTACCCACGTGGATCAACACTATTAACGTTAGGTTATCCGTAACGCATGCACACAACATAAGTAAATAAATACTTGAAAAATAGTATTAAATGCCCATAATTGGTATATTTCCATAAACGTGTACTCGAAACATTAATTACTTATTTATTATAAAACATTTCTATTTTTAGTCGTTAGTTTCTATTTAAAATAGTAAATAACAAGATAAGTCTTGTTATCGATATTTTTGGTATAAAAACCTTTTTATTATTAATGTTTCATAGTCTATTAGCATTTTCATATATATATATATATATATATATATATATATATATATATATATATATATATATATATATATATATATATATATATATTTCGTCAATTTCAATATTAGTTTCATATCGTTATTCGTTTCGAGTCCACAAGCACAAGTCATAACTTCGGCTTTTAATCAATCAATAGTCCAAACTATACTAAAGTCCATGTTACGGCTTTGTCGGAGTCAACTATTGACCAAAAAGTCAAAGTAACACTGACGTAGCTCAAAGTTGACAATTATATATAGTAAGTCCAAATTAAAAGTCATAATAGCGCAATTCAATCCCAAATCAACTCCAATCAATCTCGCCAACCAATCAACCAACCAAATATACCCGAAACCAATGTTATGACCTTAATGGTCATGACACGGTCGCGGTTAAGACCACGTGAACCAAACAAGCTCTAGAAGCTTTTCGGCTCCACGCGTCTCATCCAAACACCAACAATATCAACCAACAAGCTACCACAACGACCCGACCCGGACCCTTGGTCCAAGTAGGCCACACACGCACCCCAAGGTGGTCGTACGTGCCCTAAGTGACTCGTACACCACTCCTAACCCATCCAAACATCACCAAATCAATCCCACAACATCCAAACACAATCAATCAACCTCCAATCATTAACCAAACATCAAACCCATCAACTATTCTAATCAAAAACCTAAAACTTAACCTAAAATGCAAAAACCCAACAATATGAGACACCACATGATACCAAAACACTAGCTACATGTTTAATTAGGTGTTAATTAGATTTAATCCCATGTTTCAACCAAAAGCCCCAAAAATTTGTGACATGTACGAACTCTAGAAGGGTTGTACGTGCCTTTTCTATGCTCAAACAAGGTGTATTCAAGTCCCTTTTACCTTTTCCAAACACGAATTACAAAACCCACTTGAAACCCTAATGATTCGAAGATTTGAAGGTGCTATGGAGGTCCAAATGGAGAGTGTAATATATGGTTGGAAAGAGGAGAAAGAGAGCTTCAAAATGGTGGTGGAGGTGGGTGATCACGCGCCAGAGGGTGGCCGGACAGTGGCGGCGGCGGTGGTGGATTAATTAGGGTTAGGGTTTTATTGTTTGAGGGGAGAGAGAGTGTTAGAGAGAGAAAGGTGTGTGTGTGTTTTTAGTGAGAGAAACAAAGGTAGCAAATGAGGGAGGGTGAGGGGTATATATAGTTGGGACAAGGGACTAGAAAATAAAGAGAGGCGAGGGGAGGGGTGGCCGACTAGGGGAGAAAGAGAGGGGCCGAAGGCGTCATTTTTCGTAAACTATTCCGTTTACCCATTCCCGAGCTCATATATTGTCCCCCGAGTGTCCCACGAAGTTCATTCGACTTTCTATTATCGTTATTTATGTTTTTCCATGAGTTTTGACTATTTATTTGCCAATTTTTCGAGTTACTGTCTAAAAGTTACAATATTTTTCGTTTTAGGCTTTTCTAGTGCCGAATCGAATAGTGCCTACCAAAGAGAGTTAAAACTCATACGATAGCTCGTCCATTAATGAAATATATCATAAAACCAATACGATATAAAATCAAGTCATGGTCGATAAAAATAGTGTTAAAGGCAAAACTCGGTTTAGTTTAACGTAATGCGGTTACCTAAAATAGACTTCCTAAATTGCCAATTGTCACACTTTTGCGATGGGTAAATTGAGCGGTATACTAGTAATCCTAGTGCTCATCACTAGCAAGCGATTCAGAGGGTATCTTGAAGTATCCGAAGAGAACTATGGATTATAGTCTCTCATATCTTGGTTATCCTTCAGTATTAGAAGGATACACGATGCAAGTTGGATCAATAACATGAAGACAATTTGTCTACCAGTGGTCGGTATTCCTACTTGGTGGAGGTGCAATTTCTTGGGCATCCAAGAAGCAAACTTGCATCACCAGTTCAACAATGGAATCTAAATTTGTGGCCTTAGCACCTGCTGGTAAAGAAGCTGAATGGTTGAAAAACTTGCTTCTTGAGATTCCATTGTGGCCTAAACCTATAACACCTATATCTATCCGTTGTGATAGTGCAACTACATTGGCAAAGGCTTATAGCCAGATGTACACCGGGAAGTCTATACACTTAGGTGTCAAACATAACATGATTCATGAGCTTATCATGAATGTGGTGGTATCTATAGAGTTTGTAAGATCTCAACACAATTTAGATGATCACTTGACGAAGGGATTAGCTAGAGACTTGGTTTTAAAGTCTGCTAACGGGATGAGTTTAAGTCCAACTTAGTCACTGAATGCTAAGACACCCAACTCACTCCTAAGGAAACTTGGGAGCTGAGTTCAATGTGGAAAGCTAAATATTCGGTGGACTGAAGCACATGTTTTATTTACATCCCAAGGTTGTGCTCAGAACCTGCTGAAAGGAGGATGAAGTATTTATTTCTTAATGGTTAATTTTCTTTGAAAAAGTGCTTGGCAGGAGCATGAATAAAGAGGAGCCACCTATGTGAATGATGAAGTTTTGCCTCTTCAGGGAGCTTTTGGAATTTTGGCTCTTGCAACATTTATGAATTTGGATATGGACACATGGCTTGTAAAGTGTCAGGAGCATTTAAGTGTTTGAAAACTTGTGTATATTTTATCTTCAAGTATTCAAATGGGTTGACGGGTTAAATTCTTAGAACACCCTGATTCTCGAATATTTGAACGTGTAATATACTAAGATGGAAATTCAATCCTCGGGATATTTTCGTTTATGCACATGTTTTGTTTGATGTTTGGTTTTTCATGCAAAGGAAGTGAAATAAATTTGGGGAGGATTGTTGGAAAATTTAGTGCACTTGTGGGATTAGTTCATACCTGGTTTTGGGTAAGGAGGTACGGAGTGTACACCCATGAGGTCCCTGAACACCCTGACTCAATAGTGGTTAGTACTGCTAGTGTAGTAACTGATGGTTCCTCGGTAGTTTATTGGTTTCTGCTGCTAGTGTATTGGTTACTACTGCTAGTGTAGTGACTGATGGTTCCTATTGGTAGTGTATTGGTCCGATGCTAGTGTATTGGTTCCTACTGGTAGTGTTGCAGTGATTAATTTGTAACAGTTTTGACTCATTCGAGTTGCTATTATGACTATTTTATGACCACTTTTAATTGGTCATGTAACCACTATTCCTATGATAATGGAGGCTTATTATGGGTGATTAATTGGCCGTTAATCACTCATAAAGTCCATTGACTAGGAGTGAGTATTCTCTACTATAAATAGAGATGGACATCATCAGCATGAAGACATGGTGAATAACGAGGAAAAACAAACAAAAGGGTTAAGCACTTATGCGCAAGGGTTATTGATTTGTGCTTAATTCAATAACAAACATTTGGTCTTATCCCAAGTAGATATTCGTGTAACCCAGGCATATGATCGAATAGTTTACTTTGAAAAGTGATCACACGATTCCAGGTGATATCCGGTAACCACCTATTGGTATTTTGCTGCTTTTGATTATCTTACCTCTGCGGGCTTTACCCCCAACAAGTTTGACTAGTAATGTGATTAGGACATTTCTTGGCGAATAGTTTATTGATGTGTTAATGATACCTTATATAGGAAAGGTGTGACTATATGAAAGAAAATTGATGCTTAGTTTATTAGCTACGGATGGAGGTAAGTACCTCATACTAATTTAATTAGCATGATTACTATGATACAACCTCATAGTAGTCTATAATTGAAAATGCTTATAGTTGTTATTGACCTTACATGTTGTAATTCTTCTGAATGCGTTACATGAGATAGTAGTTAAAGTAAAAAATTATGTGTTCGAAATGTGTTATGGAGAAAAGTAAACCAAGTTGAATGACTATGAGTGATGATAATCTAATACTTATTAGGTTGCATTAGATAAATAGTCATGTGCTGATGCAGAGATATGTTCAAATTGATTTGTTAGAATGATGTGAATGTTTGTATGAGATACAAGCCAAGTGGAATGCATAACAAAATTGTATATCTTAAAGTATTATGTATCAGTGACTTGTAAAGCTAATATGATTAGTATGTTTTGATTAAGCTATGTTGACTGTATCATAATATGTGAATAGGCAAAGTGATATAGAATGTGAAAGTGTGAAGTTATGTAAGTGAATAGCTTAAGTGTTTATTATCAAGTTTATACATGTAAATGGGCAAAGTGTTAAAGAATATTGTTAAAGTGTAAAGTTATATAAATGAAGAGATGGCATCAGGAATCTCGAATTCAACTAAGCAACCCAGATGCCTTTTCAAGAACCAAAGAGACCTGAATTTGTGATAAGTTCAGAAAACTATTGATGAAAAGGCTTTAATGTCTCAAGAAGTGACTAAATTAGCCGATTTGCTTACACCTTAAGTTATTTCTTATAAAAAAAGACATTTTTGATACCATAATACAAATCTAAACAACATGCTTCTATAATTAACTAGGAGAACTAAGAATCGATTATAAGGATATATTACAAATTGTTAATTAAAGTGTGAAGTTATATATATGAACTACCAAGTGCTTATGTGTGAAGCTTACTTATGTGAATAGTAAAAGTGTTAGTCTTAAAGTGTGATGTTTATATGTCGATTATGATATGAAATAGAATCCCTTTATGGTAACTTAATAGAACCCTTCGGAATAGTCGACTTAATGCTAAAGTACGAAGTAGTTTTGCTAATATGTGTGGATGTGCTATATGAGATAATAGTATGAGGTTATGTGAATGAGATTGTGTTAAGGATTACATGTTAGAAAATGGTACAATGTGAAGTTTATATGACGATATGTCGTAAATGAATCATGAAAGGTGTGGCTAAGTTGAATGTGCTTGAATTGTGTCAAGCTAATAAGATAAAGTATGAGAAAGTGTAAGGTTAGTTCATTATAAAAGTTGTAAAGTATTATGTTGAATGTTACCCCTTCGGAGTATCGAAAGAAGCCTTGACGGTAATGGTTAGCACCGTTAGGGTAAGGGACTAGCAATGTACAACGGTTAGCACCCTTTGGGGTAAGTGTTAGCACCCTTCGGGTAATGGTTGCGAATAGTTACAATGTTTTAGGAGTGTAATATAGTATGTAAAGCTATTAATTGTTACATTGGTATATTAAAAAAGGTTGATATTGAGTGGAAAAGTTATATAAAAGTTTAACTAGATGTGGACGGAAATTGTTATGTATATATTAGCATATAAAGGTGTTAATTGGTAGTTATGTTAAATTATTACCACTTGCTTACTAAGCGAAAACTTATTCTTTAGTTTTTAACATTTTTGTAAGTTCTCAAGTATGCTTAGGTAAACTAAGGAGCTTGTGACGGTTAGAAGGCGAAATGAATGTTATTCGTGTGGTTTGCTTATAGTCGTGAGTAAGTCTTTAGAACCATGATAAGATACAGTTGTATCCCTTGTAAAGATCGGGGTGTTTTGAAAAGTAAACATGTTTTAATGTAATGGGTCAAAAGTGAACCGAATACATTTTGTAAATATGTCTTTCAATGAAATGAAGATGGGACCATTTTTGTTAGTGTTGAGAGAGTTTGAAAGTCAAAGGTTAGAAACGGGAAATTTGTGAATCTGTGAGTCAAAGAAGCATTTTTAAGTTTATGATACAAGCTCCATATGGGTCCGCTCAAGTGTTTCATTGGCATATGTAGACCGGTACATGAACATACCAGAACCAATACGAAGAGCAGGAACGCCAAGAAAATAGTTGAGGGGACCAAGATCAGTCATAGCAAACTCAATGTGAAGCGAAAATACCCGCTGAAGTAGTGGTGAGGAAGAAGCTACCAAGATGATGTCATCCACATATATAAGTAAATAAGCAACCTCAGATCCCTGATGAAAAATAAATAAAGTCGAGTCACATTTGCTGTGGTGAAACCTGACTCGTGTGTCGTAGCTGAAAAAAAGACACGGTGTGCCTGTTTAAGTCCATAAAAAGACCGTTGCAGAAGACAAACATAATCAGGATGATCCAAGTCAATAAAACCATGCGGCAACTGATGCATGTAATAGTCTAGATAATGAGCCATGAAGAAAATCATATGAGGGTGATGCAGCTAGTGTCATGGATCCAAAGGGAAAAATGTCCTTGCAAATGTAGCATGACGAGAAAGAATTATCCAATTGGTGGCGAGGTTGAGACAAAGATAGCCCCAATGATTGGAAGGGTAACCAAGAAACACACAAGGCATATATCGAGGTTGGAGATTGTTATTAATGTGAAGATGCGGACAACAAAGACACCCACATATGCGAAGATTATCGTAAGTGGGTTTGGTATTGTAAAGTTTAGTGTATGGGTTGTCATTATTGATGGCGGTCGAGGGTAATATATTTAAAACATAAGTAGCCAAGTGCAAAGCTTCGACCCAATATATAGGTTGCATGTGTGCTTGTATAAAAAGTGTGCGAACAAGGTTATTTATAATTTGAAGCATGCGTTCCGATTTCTCATTTTGTTTAGAAGCCTTAGGACATGAGAATCGAAACAGAATGTCATGCTTGCGGCAAAGGTTATGAAAACGGGTGTTGTCAGATTTTCCTTCATGGTCATACTGCAAAGCCTTAATATCAACAACAAACAAATTATTTACATATGCACGAAATTGAACAAAATTATCATACAAGTCAGATTGTTTCGTAATGGATAAACCCAAAGAAAATGCGAGAAATGATCTAAGAAAACAGCATAATATTTTATTTCACTGCCACTCGTAATGGGTGATGTCCACACATCCGAGTGTAAAATTTCAAAAATAGACTCAACACATGACACCGAACTATAAATTGGTAATTTAATATACTCGCCAAGCTAATAAGCATGACACAAAGTGAATTGCTTTGTTTTATTACAAGAAATTAAATTTCTAGACTCTAAACAACGCAATGTCTTCACTGGGATGCTCGAGGCGTTTGTGCCACGTGGTAGAACTAAAAGAAAGCAATGCAAGAGGGGTGGATGGTGGTAGTTGATGGCGAACAGGGTAGAAGTCTCTGCTTCTATCACAACGGAGAAGGACCTTGTGGGTCCGACGATGCTTCACAGAAAAACCAAATTCATCAAATTCAACATAAACTTTGTTATCTTTAGTAAACTTACGAACATAAATCAAAGTTTTAATTATATTAGTGTAACAAGAATATGATGAAGGTGTAATGGTTTTTACGGTGTTGGAAAAAACTATGACGAGTGTTAGTAATGAGTATGAATTAACCATTACTAAGGCCATCCATAATGGGTCATGCTGGCATACGTATAAAAGGACAATATATCTACATGGACACCGTTTAATCCAGGAGCTCCAGATGGCAAGTTCGTGTAACTAGGGTTCAAGTCTGTACACACGAACATTAACTCTTGAAAGTGGGGTCCTCCATCATGAATTTAATAAAATGAATTGAAATGGAACATTAAATAATTAGTTATATAGGATGATGTGTTAGTTTTTAGATTTTCTTGGTTAGAGTTTGATATTTGGGTATACAATCATTCATATGGATTTGATGTGATTATCAAATGTGTGATACGACACTTTTGAATCAAAACAATGAATCATTTCTAAAATTCGATTCCACATAAAAATGGATGGTATGAGCCTATTCCACTTACAAGTGGGGCCGCTTTTTTTTTCATCATTTCATTTTCATCAAATTTGTACGACATGTATATATCATTTTAGATTGCTTCCTTATTTTAATATATAAATAATATTTTTTATTTAAAATTTATTATATATATTTAAATTAATATCATTTCTCTCTTCTAAAACTACCCCAAATTCAACTCCTATACTAAATCCAAATCCTAATCCAACCCCACTTATAAACCAAAAGGACCCTTAGAAGTTTTATGGGTTGTGACAAATTTTATAAAGAAGAGAGTAATAGCTATTTGGCACAGTATAGAACTTAAAAAGTGTGTTGCATTGAGGATGCCCTAACAAATATAGAAGGATAAATGCTAGAATTACAAACAAAATTAAGTATACATGTGTTGTCTGCCAAATGTGATGAAGCCCCTATGTCCATATGCCAAGCTGGTCCCGCAATATCATGGTCTAAAATGCTTGAAGAATATAGCTTGGTATGGATACATATAAGGATAGCCACCGATAGCTAAAAAACCAAAATGAGGTTGTGAATAAGGCTGAACTTGGGCGGCCGCACGATGTGAACAATGGACTAGGAAGCCGAGCTATGGGGCAAGCGGATGGAGCGAGTTGGGCCATATGGGCCAGACCTTGGACTGGAGTAGCAGCCATAGACAAGTGAGCCTAAGGGTGTAGCCGTAGAGGTGCAACATTAAACCGGTTTTAAAAAAAACCGACACGGTAAATCGAAACCGGTTTTTCCTTAACCGAAATCGGTTTTTTATAACTGAACCGGTTATACCGGCTTTCAGTTTTTTCCTCCGACCGGTTTTTACGGTTATGAACCCGGTTTAAAACGGTTCTTTCAAAAAATCGGTTTTAACAGGTTTTGGTTTTTTTTGGTCGAAATAGCCTTTTGGTTTGAAAACCGATAAAAACTGGTTAAAACCGGTTTTGGAAACCAGTCAACAAAGGTCAAACATTACCGTTGGGTTTGAAAACCGGAAAAAACTAGTTAAAACCTGTTTTAACCGGTTTTGAAAACCGGTCAACGAAAGTCAAATTGTCTTTGTTGGATTTGAATAACTGGAAAAATCGGTTTTAACCGGTTTTTACCGTTTGAAAACCCCTTTTTTTGAATTTCGCACATTACGTTAGGAGGCAATTTCTAGCCGTTTTTTTGTTTTGTTTTTGAATTTTAGAGGTTTTTGAGGCATGAACTTGTAGTATAAATATGTGTATTGGGTTGAGGTTGAAAACACATCAAAAGCTCTCAAATCTCTCTTTAATCTCTCTAATTTCTTTATAATGGAAAACTCACAATCACAATCACAAGCTTCCACTAATCCCTCCGTTGGATCTTCCTGGTCACGAAAATAATACACAAATGATGATGTTGCTCTTGTTAAACCAACTACATGAAAAGGCGATGTTTGGTCTAATATGGATTTGTGTATTATGAAGGATGGGAAGGAAAAGGCGCGTTGCAAGAAATGGGGGGGGGGGGCTTTTATTCTTCCTCGGCTAACACTACACTAAGAGGTCATATAAACAAATGTACCGCGGTACCCTAAACGTCGGAAGGTACTATTGGTGAGGATGGTCGTACTTTTATATATGATAATGATGCGCTTCAAAGAGATTTTACGGGGTGGGTCATTCAATATACGCTTCCATTCAACCACTTCGACTACGCCAAGCTTACGGAGATCATCAAAAAGAGGCTACGCCCGCGGTATAAACAAGTAAGTCGTACTAAACTTAGAAGTGAAGCTTTTAAATTATGGGAAACGGCTAAAAAAGATATTATTAATAGTTTTCATGAATATAAATATGGTGTTTCTATAACTACGGATGTTTGGACCACACCACATGGTACGACAAATTCTTATCTCGCTGTTACGGCTCATTGTTTAATCCCAAATCTTGGTTATTAATGAAACGAACAATTGCTTTTGCAATGAAACACACCACATGAATAGCTTACTTTAGAAAGTGATCACACGATTCCAAGTGATATCCGGTAACCACCTAGTGGTATTGCTGCTGCTTTTGATTATCTTACTCTGCTGCTGGGCGCCTTACCCCCAACAATCAAAGTAAACTATTTTGTGATAATCAATGGCTGCTGCTGCAATGAAACACGTGGCTTCAAACTTTGCCAAGCTTGACAAGTTTGAAGGGGTGGATTTCGGAGATGGCGAAAAAGATGCACTTCTTGCTTTCCGGCATAAGCGTGGTGTATGTGCTAACCACTCCTATTCCTGATGATGGGGATGATGTGACAATGGAGCGGATCGGAGAAGAAGCAAATGGGAGAATGATGACTACATTTGTAGAGGTTTAATTCTCAATGGTATGTCTGATTCTCTATTTGACATTTATCAGAACTTTGAATCTTCCAAAGAAGTATGGGATTCCTTGGATGCCAAATATATGGATGAGGATGCATCAAGTAAGAAGTTCCTTGTAAGTAATTTCACAAATTACAAAATGACTGATTCAAGACTAGTTATGGAATAATACAATGAACTTCTTGGTATACTTGGAAGGTTTACACAACACTATATGCACATGGATGAGGCTATTTCAGTCTCTTGTATCACTTATAAACTTCCTCCTGCTTGGAAAGGTTTCAAGCATACCTTGAAACATAAGAAGGAGGAATTAACTCTGGTTGATTTGGGCAATCATCTGCGCATTGAGGAATCTCTCAAGGTGCAGGATAATGACAAGCCAAAGAGTAGCAATGCTCCTGGTGCATCTGTTGTCAATATGGTGGAGCATAACAACTACACCAGGTACAATGACAACAAAGGCAAACGTAAACATCATTATAACACAAGGCGGATCCTAACAAGAAGGCAACACCTACTTGTTGGAAATGTGGCAAAACTGGTTACATTAAAAGGGATTGCAAAGGTGTTAAGGTTGGTGGTAAAGCCAATGGATCATGCACTAATGGTTCAGAGAGTGGTGGTTCTACCAACTCACTGAAAGGTCAGAATATGTTTAATACTACCTCCGTCCCAAATTATAAGTCCAGTTTGACTTTTTGACTCAAACTTTGACCTTAAATATTTTTGTTTGTATTATATAATACTTGATGCAAAATATATAAATGGATTGTGTTTTAAATGTATTTTCATCTGGTATAATTTTCATCAAGTGTTATATAATACAAATGAAAATATTTAAGGTCAAAGTTTGAGTCAATAAGTCAAACTGGACTTATAATTTGGGACGGAGGGAGTAAGTCTTTTCAGATTTATTATGTTACATATGTATCTGAATCTTATTATGTGCAGGATGAGGATGTTGCGTGGTGGGTTGACTCTGGTACAACAGTTCATGTGTGTAAAGATAGAAGCTGGTTCAAGACTTATGAGTCACTGAATGATGTTTCTATTCTTCACATGGGAAATGAGTCAACAGCCTTGGTGCATGTTCCTGATATAAGGTTGTGTAGATCTTAAGTTTAGTTCTAGAAAGATTGTAACTTTGTATAAAGTTATTCATATTCCTGATATAAGGAAAAACTTGGTTTCAAGTAGTGTTTTGAATAATCATGGATGTAAACAAGTTATTGAATCTGATAAATTTGTTCTATCTAAAAATGGTGTGTTTATTGGTTTTGGGTATTTGTGTAATCAAATGTTCAGGCTTAATATGGTCACTGATAATGTTAATTCAGCCTTTGTGACCACCACTAACCTGACTGACTCTACCCTTTGGCATGCTAGACTTGGCCATGTACACTATAAGAGGATGCAAGATATGTCTAAAGATGGGTTAATCCCAGCATTTGACATGGACACTGAAAAGTGTAAAACTTGCATGTTGACCAAGATAACTAAGAAACCTTTTCAAGGTGTTAAGCGTGAATCTAAGCTCTTGGAGCTAATAGACAGTGACCTGTGTGATATGCATGCCACTCCCTCTTTGGGGAATAAGAAGTACTTTGTGACATTTATTGATGATGCTTCTAGGTTTTGTTATGTGTATATGTTACATACTAAGGATGAAGCATTAGATAAATTCAAAGTATTTAAAACTGAAGTTGAATTACAACTTGGGTCTTTGATCAAAAGATTAAGGACTGATAGGGGAGGTGAGTACAGGGATACTCAGTATTTTCGTCGGTTGGTATAATCCATGAAACGGCTCCCTATACTACTCAAAGCAAAATGGTATTTCGAAAGGAAAACAGGTACGAAGGAGATGGTTAATTCCATGTTGTCTTATTCAGGATGAGTCAAGGGTTCTGGGGTGAAGCTATGTTAACAGCTTGCTATTTATTAAATAGAGTTCCCAACAAAAGGAACAAGGTTACCCTTTATGAACTCTGGACTAAAAGGAAACCCAACTGAACTATCTCGGGTTTGGGTTTGTAGGGTGTTGTAAGACTCCCGATCCAAATATGAAAACTTTGGGTGAAAGAGGCATTGATTGCATCTTTGTTGGATATGTTGAGCATTCCAAGGCTTTTAGGTTCTATGTTATTGAACCTAATGAATCTGTTTCAATTAAATCCATAATTGAATCAAAGGATGCTAACTTTGATGATAATAGATTCTCATTAGTCCCAGACCAAGTCGAGGATTCCTAATGGAACTCATGACATTGGTGTATCAGAGGTCCCTGATGAAGAGCCATCAGTGGTCCCTGATGAGGTTGTGGTTCAACAACCTAAACCTATGCTCAGAAAGAGCAAAAGGGTCAGGAATCCAAAGTCATTTGAACCCGATTTTCAATTATACTTAATTGAAGGATGATCCAAAGACATTTGAAGAAGCTATGAAGTCCCATGATATTGCTTTCTAGAAAGAAGCAATTAATGATGATATGGTTTCCATCATGGGCAACACCACTTGGGTGTTGGTTGATCTACCACCTAGTTGCAAACCTCTGGGTTGCAAATGGATTTTCAAAAAGAAAATGAAAGTAGATGGAACTATTGAAAAGTTCAAGGCTAGACTAGTCATTCAAGGCTTTAAACAAAAGTCAGAGATAGACTATTTTGATACTTATGCCCCGTGACTCGATCAGTACCATAAGACTGATTGCTTTAGCATCAATTCACAATCTGATTATTCATCGATGAATGTGAAAAAGCCTTTCTTGAATGGTGAATTGGATGAGGAGGTTTATATGAACCAACCTCGGGGCTTCATCTTGCCTGGCAATGAAAACAAGGTGTGTAAATTGATTAAGTCCCTTTATGGACTAAAACAGGCACCTAAGAAATGACATCAAAAATTTGATGAAGTGGTTTTGTCTAATGGTTATTTACTTAACCAGTCGACAAATGTGTATATAGCAAATTTGATGAATCTGGTAAAGGAGTCATCATTTTCTATATGTTGATGACATCGTCGATCTTTGCACTGACCAAAATCAGGTTGACCTGACAAAGGAATTTTTGTCATCAAGGTTCTCCATGAAGGATATGGGGAGGCTGATGTTATCCTTGGTATAAGGATTAAACATGAAAGTAAAATAATTTCTATCTCTCAGTCTCATTATATTGAGAAGGTGTTGAGGAAATTCAGTTTCTTTGATTGTACTCCAGTGAGTACACCTATGGATAGTTATGAGAAGCGATGCCTAATAATGGCAAGGCTGTATCTCAACTTGAGTATTCTAGGGTAATTGGCTGCTTGATGTATGCCATGACTTGTACAAGACCCGATATTGCTTTTGTAACAACCCCAAATCTCGGTCAGAAGACTTAATCAAGTTTTCGGGCGATTGGATTGGTATCTCACACAAGTATAGCAAACAAGATAGTCATTTTCATTCAAAACCGATCCCAAATTTAAGTATTCAAAACATTAATCCAAAAGTATAAATATCGTGCCCTAAACATGATTTAATAAAATAGGTCCCCATAATTTATCAGAGTCAAATATGATCCTTGAACCATGCCTTCCTTGCCAAGCTTCCACCGATCATGTATTCCAAACATCATTCAAATACCTGAGAATACATGCTAAAAGGTCAGCTTACGCTGGTGAGTTCATATGTTTAAATTCAACAAAATCATAGTGGACCTGTAGGAGTTGATTTGCTATGCAAGACCTAAGATAGATAGACACCGTTCACAAACCGATCCTACCCCGATCACCAACCATATCTTGCATCCAGGGATTACTCGGGCCCCGCGACTCTAGTCCAACACAGTCGTGGCAACCTCCGAACAATTGCCAACCCCGGACTAGGTCGAGGTAGAAGTCTATTCTTAGCTAGGCACGGCTAACATAGTAAGGCAACGACTACCGCACATCTATCTAAACACAAGCACGTAGCAAATCCAAATAGTTTAAAGGTCCAAAAACAGTAGCATGATTCTCACCCTAATTTAGTTAAAAACATAGATACAAGTGGGGCTATGAAACTCACCTCAAGCAAGCAACGTACGAATAAACACTAGCAGTAGATAACAGGTAATCACGGCACAACAACTATCGACTCGACACAACCTATTAATGTAAACTCGTTTTAATATATAATTCCCAAAATCAACATTATCTACCCCAATGTATTCCATTTCGTTATTTCCAAAGACGTCTCGTTTCACCATTTAATCCTAGTGTTTGGTATCCTCATGTGGGTGTATCGACTCAATATGATATGAATGCACTCAAACAACTAATATGCAACACTACGCAACACAATATGTAACTCAATACAACACAATATGTAACTCAATGCGACACAATGAGACATCTAAGCGATAAGCTCCATAGTCCAATAAGTTTCGGAATAAACAGTAGACCTTATCGAATTCGTCAACTCGATAAGCTCAATTATTCATTCGTACGCTATTATTCCATAAACGGTCGCATCCTAACGAGTCATAAGGATAATTCACTCATTAATAAGGTTACCCAATGTACCTAGCAGACTCTTATTAGATTCGTCAACCTAATAAGTCTCACGCTACCCATGGATCAACACTATTAACGTTAGGTTATCCGTAACGCATGCACACAACATAAGTAAATAAATACTTGAAAAATAGTATTAAATGCCCATAATTGGTATATTTCCATAAACGTGTACTTCGAAACATTAATTACTTATTTATTATAAAACATTTCCATTTTTAGTCGTTAGTTTTTATTTAAAATAGTAAATAACAAGATAAATCTTGTTATCGATATTTTTGGTATAAAAACCTTTTTACTATTAATGTTTCATAGTCTATTAGCATTTTCATATATATATATATATATATATATATATATATATATATATATATATATATATATATATATTTCGTCAAATTCCAATATTAGTTTCATATCGTTATTCATTTCGAGTCCACAAGCACGAGTCATAACTTCTCGGCTTTTAATCAATCTATAGTCCAAACTATACTAAAGTCCATGTTACGGCTTTGTCGGAGTCAACTATTGACCAAAAAGTCAAAGTAACACCGACGTAGCTCAAAGTTGACAATTATATATAGTAAGTCCAAATTAAAAGTCATAATAGCGCAATTCAATCCCAAATTAACTCCAATCAATCTCGCCAACCAATCAACCAACCAAATATACCCGAAACCAATGTTATGACCTTAATGGTCATGACACGGTCGCGGTTAAGACCACGTGAACCAAACAAGCTCTAGAAGCTTTTCGGCTCCACGCGTCTCATCCAAACACCAACAATATCAACCAACAAGCTACCACAACGACCCGACCCGGACCCTTGGTCCAAGTAGGCCACACACGCACCCCAAGGTGGTCGTACGTGCCCTAAGTGACTCGTACACCACTCCTAACCCATCCAAACATCACCAAATCAATCCCACAACATCCAAACACAATCAATCAACCTCCAATCATTAACCAAACATCAAACCCATCAACTATTCTAATCAAAAACCTAAAACTTAACCTAAAATGCAAAAACCCAACAATATGAGACACCACATGATACCAAAACACTAGCTACATGTTTAATTAGGTGTTAATTAGATTTAATCCCATGTTTCAACCAAAAGCCCCAAAAATTTGTGACATGTACGAACTCTAGAAGGGTTGTACGTGCCTTTTCTATGCTCAAACAAGGTGTATTCAAGTCCCTTTTACCTTTTCCAAACACGAATTACAAGGTCTATGCTCAAACAATGTAATAGTCTAGATAATGAGCCATGAAGAAAATCATATGAGGGTGATGCAGCTAGTGTCATGGATCCAAAGGGAAAAATGTCCTTGCAAATGTAGCATGACGAGAAAGAATTATCCAATTGGTGGCGAGGTTGAGACAAAGATAGCCCCAATGATTGGAAGGGTAACCAAGAAACACACAAGGCATATATCGAGGTTGGAGATTGTTATTAATGTGAAGATGCGGACAACAAAGACACCCACATATGCGAAGATTATCGTAAGTGGGTTTGGTATTGTAAATTTTAGTGTATGGGTTGTCATTATTGATGGCGGTCGAGGGTAATATATTTAAAACATAAGTAGCCAAGTGCAAAGCTTCGACCCAATATATAGGTTGCATGTGTGCTTGTATAAAAAGTGTGCGAACAAGGTTATTTATAATTTGAAGCATGCGTTCCGATTTCTCATTTTGTTTAGAAGCCTTAGGACATGAGAATCGAAACAGAATGTCATGCTTGCGGCAAAGGTTATGAAACGGTGTTGTCGATTTTCCTTCATGGTCATACTGCAAAGCCTTAATATCAACAACAAACAAATTATTTACATATGCACGAAATTGAACAAAATTATCATACAAGTCAGATTGTTTCGTAATGGATAAACCCAAAGAAAATGCGAGAAATGATCTAAGAAAACAGCATAATATTTTATTTCACTGCCACTCGTAATGGGTGATGTCCACACATCCGAGTGTAAAATTTCAAAAATAGACTCAACACATGACACCGAACTATAAATTGGTAATTTAATATACTCGCCAAGCTAAGAAGCATGACACAAAGTGAATTGCTTTGTTTTATTACAAGAAATTAAATTTCTAGACTCTAAACAACGCAATGTCTTCACTGGGATGCTCGAGGCGTTTGTGCCACGTGGTAGAACTAAAAGAAAGCAATGCAAGAGGGGTGGATGGTGGTAGTTGATGGCGAAATGGTAGAAGTCTCTGCTTCTATCACAACGGAGAAGGACCTTGTGGGTCCGACGATGCTTCACAGAAAAACCAAATTCATCAAATTCAACATAAACTTTGTTATCTTTAGTAAACTTACGAACATAAATCAAAGTTTTAATTATATTAGTGTAACAAGAATATGATGAAGGTGTAATGGTTTTTACGGTGTTGGAAAAAACTATGACGAGTGTTAGTAATGAGTATGAATTAACCATTACTAAGGCCATCCATAATGGGTCATGCTGGCATACGTATAAAAGGACAATATATCTACATGGACACCGTTTAATCCAGGAGCTCCAGATGGCAAGTTCGTGTAACTAGGGTTCAAGTCTGTACACACGAACATTAACTCTTGAAAGTGGGGTCCTCCATCATGAATTTAATAAAATGAATTGAAATGGAACATTAAATAATTAGTTATATAGGATGATGTGTTAGTTTTTAGATTTTCTTGGTTAGAGTTTGATATTTGGGTATACAATCATTCATATGGATTTGATGTGATTATCAAATGTGTGATACGACACTTTTGAATCAAAACAATGAATCATTTCTAAAATTCGATTCCACATAAAAATGGATGGTATGAGCCTATTCCACTTACAAGTGGGGCCGCTTTTTTTTTCATCATTTCATTTTCATCAAATTTGTACGACATGTATATATCATTTTAGATTGCTTCCTTATTTTAATATATAAATAATATTTTTTATTTAAAATTTATTATATATATTTAAATTAATATCATTTCTCTCTTCTAAAACTACCCCAAATTCAACTCCTATACTAAATCCAAATCCTAATCCAACCCCACTTATAAACCAAAAGGACCCTTAGAAGTTTTATGGGTTGTGACAAATTTTATAAAGAAGAGAGTAATAGCTATTTGGCACAGTATTGAACTTAAAAAGTGTGTTGCATTGAGGATGCCCTAACAAATATAGAAGGATAAATGCTAGAATTACAAACAAAATTAAGTATACATGTGTTGTCTGCCAAATGTGATGAAGCCCCTATGTCCATATGCCAAGCTGGTCCCGCAATATCATGGTCTAAAATGCTTGAAGAATATAGCTTGGTATGGATACATATAAGGATAGCCACCGATAGCTAAAAAACCAAAATGAGGTTGTGAATAAGGCTGAACTTGGGCCGCTGCACAGAACGGAGCAATGGACTAATTTGCCGAGCTATGGGGCGGATGGAGCGAAGTTGGGCCATATGGGCCGACCTTGGACGGAGTAGCAGCCATAGACAAGTGAGCCTAAGGGTGTAGCCGTAGAGGTGCAACATTAAACCGTTTTTAAAAACGACACATTAAACCGAACTGCTTTTTAAAACCGGTTTTCCTTAACCGAATCGGTTTTTATAACTGAACCGGTTATACCGGCTTTCAGTTTTTCCTCCGACCGGTTTTTACCGGTTATGAACCCGGTTAAAACGGTTCTTTCAAAAATCGGTTTTAACGGTTTTGGTTTTTTTGGTCGAAATAGCCTTTTGGTTTGAAAACCAAAAACGGTTAAAACCGGTTTTGGAAACCAGTCAACAAAGGTCAAACATTACCGTTGGGTTTGAAACCGAAAAACTAGTTAAAACCTGTTTTAACCGGTTTTGAAAACCGGTCAACGAAAGTCAAATTGTGCTGTTGGATTTGAATAACCTGGAAAAATCGGTTTTAACCAGTTTTTACCAGTTTTGAAAACCCCTTTTTGAATTTCGCATCTATCCGTTAGGAGGCAATTTCTAGCCGTTTTTTTTGTTTTGTTTTTTTATTTTAGAGGTTTTTTAGGCATGAACTTGTAATATAAATATATGTATTGGGTTGAGGTTGAAAACACATCAAAAGCTCTCAAATCTCTCTTTAATCTCTCTAATTTCTTTATAATGGAAAACTCACAATCACAATCACAAGCTTCCACTAATCCCTCCGTTGGATCTTCCCGGTCACGAAAACAATACACAAATGATGATGTTGCTCTTGTTAAACCATCTACATGAAAAGGCGATGTTTGGTCTAATATGGATTTGTGTATTATGAAGGATGGGAAGGAAAAGGCGCGTTGCAAGAAATGGGGGTGGGGCTTTTATTCTTCCTCGGCAAACACTACACTAAGAGGTCATATAAACAAATGTACCGCGGTACCCTAAACGTCGGAAGGTACTATTGGTGAGGATGGTCGTACTTTTATATATGATAATGATGCGCTTCAAAGAGATTTTGCGGGGTGGGTCATTCAATATACGCTTCCATTCAACCACTTCGACTACGCCAAGCTTACGGAGATCATCAAAAGAGGCTACTCGCCGGTATAAACAAGTAAGTCGTACTAAACTTAGAAGTGAAGCTTTTAAATTATGGGAAACGGCTAAAAAAGATATTATTAATAGTTTTCATGAATATAAATATGGTGTTTCTATAACTACGGATGTTTGGACCACACCACATGGTACGACAAATTCTTATCTCATGTTACGCTCATTGTTTAATCCCAAATCTTGGTTATTAATGAAACGAACAATTGCTTTTAAATTATTTGTTATCCTCATACGGATCTAATTTAAGAAAAAATTTACATAACACTTTAACTGAATATAATTTAGATGATAAAGTTTTTACGATTTCTCTAGATAGTGCATCCAATAATACTAGAGCTATGGAATTGTTAAAATTACGTATAAAACCCATTTTAGATGGTGCTTTTTTTCATTCCCGCTGTGTTGCTCATGTTATAAATTTATCCGTGCAAGCGACATTAAAAATATGTGAGAGTTTACGTTTGAGATTTAGGGGTATGTTAACAACTATATATAGTGCGAGCAATGAATGACAATTGAACTATAGACGTTTTCGTAAAAAATGTGGTGAAGCACCCCCAGGAATGGCCTTTGATAATAATACTAGGTGGAATTCTACTTGCATTATGTTTGAAAATATATTACGACAACGTAATACATTAAATGCTTTTAATGAATTACTTGTTGAAAAAACCGCTCCACTCGATGGATGACCAAGATTGGGATCGGCTAAATGCTCTAACTATTTTTTACAAGTTTTTAAAGAGGCAAAAACTATAGTATCGGGTGTTTATTACCCAACTAGCTCATTAGTTTTAAATCAAATTTATGCTATGACGGAAAAATTAGACGAATTAAAAAACTCACCTACTCAAATGTTTAGAAAAATGGTTAAAATTATAAAAAAGAAATTTATATAATATTTTGCTAGTTTACCTTTTGTTTTTACTTGTTCCGCCGCACTTAATCCATGTTTAAATGTCAGAGGCGTAGAAATTTTAATAAGAAGAATAACGGAAAATTTAGACTTATCATTTGAGTTAGACGGTGAAGATCCCAACTATATAGAATCTCAAAATTTTAAATTTAATGATTATTTAAAAAAATTATTTGAAATTTATGCAACAAATATGGTCAACAACAAAACCCAATTCTTGACCCAATGCGGGCCGAATCGTCTCAAATGACAAGGGACATTAACATAAACCTTTATAATACTTTACGTGAAGACGCTACAAAGCGTCAACGATCATCGGCCCCAACAAGCGAGTAGGGACAATATATGGCTACAAACTTTTTAGCAACTTTAAGTCCTAAAGAGTTTGCAAACTTTGACATTTTGGCTTGGTGGAAAGAAAGGGAAATCCAATTTCCAATTTTATTCGCTATGGCTCGTGACTTATTAGCGGTCAAAGCTTCGACGGTAGCTTCCGAATCGGCATTTTCTACTAGCGGTAGAATTATATCGGAAAGAAGGTCAAAACTAAGCCCCGAATCCGTGGAAGTATGTGTATGTTTGAAAGATTATATGGACGGAGTAGATAGGGTACAACATGTAAGATCGTTGGAAGGTCCGATTGAAGAAGTTGAAGAAACTATTGCAAATGAAGAAGTTGAAATATGGATATCACCTCGACTACGAATTAGATGAAGGTGAATTTGAAGCATTTGATGTTGAAGACATTGATGTAGATGAAGTTTGGGAGAATTTAATTTCTTGAGTATAAACGGGTGATGGCAATGCCGAAGCTCGATATACTTGAGTACACTAATATATTTTTGGGTGATGGCCATGCCGAAGCTCGAAATGTATTAGTATTTATATATTTTTAGTTTTATAATTGCATTCTTTAAATAAAAGTTATGATTATTGATAAGGATTTAAAAGGTACCATTTTGAGGGTCAGTTAAGCCCTTAATTGATCACTTTTGTATCCGTTACTACCTAATTTCGTTCCTTTTCACTTTTTAGGTCTCTTGAAGGCAAATTGCTGGAATGACACTTATTCGGATGAAAAGGCGCGATTATACGAAGAAAATGGCCAAAGTCAAGAATCGAGGCACTCAGGCTGCTGGAACTGAAGGGGACGGCGTCACTGCTTAACTGCGACGCCCACATGTCTTGTGACGATACAATAGCCAAATTGCTTATTTTCAAGTGACGACATCAGGTTTTAAAAGAGTAGGGCGTCGCAGCTCAGACGGCCTAGATTTGATCCAGACGGCTTCAGAGATTGAAGGCGACGACGTCACAAGCATAAGGTGACGCCGTCACAATGTTAACGTGGCCAAGACGAAACCCTAATGATGGCGACCCGACGGCGTCACAATCTAAAAGGTGATGCCGTCGCGATTGTAACATTATATATAGAAACCGAATTTTTTAGTTTTCAGTGTGTAGTTTTGTGGAGTAAAACCTAAACCGAACCAAGGCTGTCTTGTACAGTATTTTAGGGTTCCATACCCTATCTTACATCAAGATAAGTGTTTTGCTTCATTAATTCAAGTATGTATTCAATTAATTGTGTGTATGCTTGCATGTTTCCCATGTCCGGCTAATTTACTTGTGTGTTTGCTTAGGGAATATGAAACTTAATTATTGAATATTGATTGGTTGTCTCTTATCTTAATTGTTAATGATCTAGTATTGCGATAGGTCATCCGTTGTGTAGTTAATGCTTGATTAATCTTTGTGAACCTTAGCTTATAGTTACCTAGAGTCATTGTAGGCTAAAACCTCCGAAGAGTACCTTAGTGTTAAGTTTATAAATCCTAGAGATTTTGTAGGCAATAACCTTTGGTAGTTTCAAAGAGTTAGGGATAAACGCATACCCTACGACCTTAGACACACAACGCGATTAAGAATAAGGACGTGACAATTCAACCAGCAATAGGAGATAATTAAGGAGTAATAAAACCTACGTAAACACATGTATATGCAAAATTACAATAAAAAATATTCGAACAAATTATGCCAAATGTCGTATCCTTTTTCAAAGACATTGATTCCCAAATGACGTATCATTTGATGCTCTTTAATAGATAATTTTTTATTTTTTGATGATTTTTTATAAAATAGTTAAAAAATCGTAATAATTCGCGATATAAATCGTAATATATTTTTATATTGTATAGATATCTATCTATATATATATTTAAAGATTGAGTCCCATGTATTTAATATTATGTATTAATGCGGCCCAACACAAAAAAAGCTTAAATATATTTAAATCCATTACATAACAACAAATTACAAGTGCTCCGGTGATTTAAACATCTTTTGTGAGTCAAAAGACCCGGGTTCGAGTCTCATAGTGAGCTGGTTGTTAGAAAAATCGTTACAAATCTTTATCGCTTCATCTAAATTAAGTTAAATTTCTATATTAAATAAGATTAACTAAATTGAGTTACAAAAATCGTTACAAATCTTTTCGGCTTCATCTAAGCATTAATGAGTAATTTCTATATAAAAGGGCACTATAGGCAAACTTTCGATACTATATGCACACTACGTCGATATGACAATACCCCCATTATACACGTTGTGTAACAAATAATACGTCAACAAAGTAGTATTTAACTCATGCGAGATATATGAGCACATAAGTCGTCCGTAGTAAGAATTTTAACTACATATGTGGCATTATCATATATACATGATTACACTAACTTTACATGTACGCGGTATTGACAGGAAAATGCTACAACGTTTGACACCAAAGAATAATATAGAGTGTTACTTCATCGGTAAACATAAGAGATTACATATGGTAATGCATAACTATGATGAGCAACTGAAAAAGATTAGTAGTGAACTGTATAAGATTATGCTTGCATCACTTGCGTGAAGAATGCATTTTTGTTGGTCAAATAACAACATTGGTACGCTACACATAATGTAGGAATAAAGTCACCGATAAAGGTAAAATAACGCTCTTTTGTAGCGGTGAGTGTTAATACATCCAATTTGAACAAATAATTTAAAAGAGTTTGCTAAAATAACAATATACGTCATATTAAAAATATCACGTTGAATAATAAATAGAAAGAAAAAAGTACATAATTTTTGCTCGAAGCTATTCGTAAATTATAATAACAAATAAAACAGTTAGTTTTAGACAAAAGATAAAAGTTCAATAGTTTATCGAAAAACAAAACTGGTGCATTGCACAGATGGAATACCTCGTATCATTAATAGTATAATGTAATAAATTGACCTTCTCTCTATTTCCTTCCACCCAAAACCCTCTACTTTCTCCCACTGACCTCTTTTATCTATTGCGAACATTTACGAAATAATTACGACCCATCTTTCAGCACCCGTTATGAACCATTGCCTACTGCAAAACCTTTACGTTCCACCGCCCATTACGAACCCTTCATTCCTCTTACCCTTCTTCCCTCTCCCTCTCCCTCTCCCATCCTTTAATTTTGAGCATGCTCTTCAACCTCTAAATTTATAAATTAACCTTTCTTTTTGAAGTTTCTCTTTTGATAATTTAGATTTTAGACTATGGCTTATTTTTAGTAATATGAAATTATTGTAGCGTTAACAAAATCACCTTTAGTTTTGATCCTTTTTTCTAATCAATCACAAGACTCTATTTTAAAATAAAGCTCTCATATTAAAAATGGGTAAACTGATGAGGTTTTTCCCTGTTAATGTTACTCGGGGAGAGCGAGTCTTTTTGACTTAAATGTACGCAACCAACAACGTTAAACTTAGAATCGTTTCAAACCATTTCCTGACCTCTCAAAATATACTCATCTAGCGATGTTTGCACCTTTAAACTCTTGTCAGGAATCTAAGGAGCTCATATTGATATGACTATTTTTAACGGATTCATTTTAGAATTTTTAGTTTCTCGTATGTATAAAAAGATTAGCCATGGTCAATGAAAATATGATTGGGGTCTTCTCATAACGGGGCAGGTGAAAGTTGGTCCCGTAGGTGTAAAGGGGTGGCAATTCGGGTCGGGGTTAGGTTGGCGGGTTCGGGTTGACAGGTTGGCGGATCAGAAATCCTCAACCCGAACCTAACTCATTTCAATAATCAGGCAACTATGTCAACTCTAACCTATTTACACATAACTCGAACCTGACCCATTTAACCTGTATATATACTTGGGTTGGTGGGTTAAATAGGTTAAACGGGTTTCGGGTTGACCCATGTAACCTGTTTAGATACTAAAGTTGGCACATTAAACAAGTTAATTAGGTTAAATGGGTTTCTGGGTCCACCCGTTTAACCCAATTAATCCATTTAATAAAATATCAATAATTTTAATTTAAGAAAAAAAATCTTAAACGGGTTAGCTGGTTGACCCGTTTAATTTATTCTCAACCCGAACCTAACCTATTTAATAAACGGGTTAGTGGGTCGACCTAAACCTAACCCGAAATCTATTTAGACTCAACCCGAATTTGTTAATTTTGTAAAGTTGAATATCTCGTTGATACTGAATAGGTTACAATAGAGAATATATAAGCTATACAAATGGGCCACTAATATACACATAAGCCAAGACTACATGCAACCGGGCTTGACCCATTAATAATCCGCTAAAAATTTTTGTGTCGATTTCATGTCGGGTTTCGTGCGGGTCAAAATTGTCACCCCTAGGTGTGACGGGCTGGTTGCATGTACAACAAGCATAGGGTCGAATAGCTTACTTTAGAAAGTGATCACACGATTCCAAGTGATATCCGGTAACCACCTAGTGGTATTGCTGCTGCTTTTGATTATCTTACTCTGCTGCTGGGCGCCTTACCCCCAACAATCAAAGTAAACTATTTTGTGATAATCAATGGCTGCTGCTGCAATGAAACACATGGCTTCAAACTTTGCCAAGCTAGACAAGTTTGAAGGGGTGGATTTCAGGAGATGGCAGAAGAAGATGCACTTCTTGCTTTCCGGCATAAGCGTGGTGTATGTGCTAACCACTCCTATTCCTGATGATGGGGATGATGTGACAATGGAGCAGATCAGGAGAAGAAGCAAATGGGAGAATGATGACTACATTTGTAGAGGTTTAATTCTCAATGGTATGTCTGATTCTCTATTTGACATTTATCAGAACTTTGAATCTTCCAAAGAAGTATGGGATTCCTTGGATGCCAAATATATGGATGAGGATGCATCAAGTAAGAAGTTCCTTGTAAGTAATTTCACAAATTACAAAATGACTGATTCAAGACTAGTTATGGAATAATACAATGAACTTCTTGGTATACTTGGAAGGTTTACACAACACTATATGCACATGGATGAGGCTATTTCAGTCTCTTGTATCACTTATAAACTTCCTCCTGCTTGGAAAGGTTTCAAGCATACCTTGAAACATAAGAAGGAGGAATTAACTCTGGTTGATTTGGGCAATCATCTGCGCATTGAGGAATCTCTCAAAGTGCAGGATAATGACAAGCCAAAGAGTAGCAATGCTACTGGTGCATCTGTTGTCAATATGGTGGAGCATAACAACTACACCAGGTACAATGACAACAAAGGCAAACGTAAACATCATTATAACACAAGGGCAGATCCTAACAAGAAGGCAACACCTACTTGTTGGAAATGTGGCAAAACTGGTTACATTAAAAGGGATTGCAAAGGTGTTAAGGTTGGTGGTAAAGCCAATGGATCATGCACTAATGGTTCAGGGAGTGGTGGTTCTACCAACTCACTGAAAGGTCAGAATATGTTTAATACTACCTCCGTCCCAAATTATAAGTCCAGTTTGACTTTTTGACTCAAACTTTGACCTTAAATATTTTTGTTTGTATTATATAATACTTGATGCAAAATATATAAATGGATTGTGTTTTAAATGTATTTTCATCTGGTATAATTTTCATCAAGTGTTATATAATACAAACGAAAATATTTAAGGTCAAAGTTTGAGTCAATAAGTCAAACTGGACTTATAATTTGGGACGGAGGGAGTAAGTCTTTTCAGATTTATTATGTTACATATGTATCTGAATCTTATTATGTGCAGGATGAGGATGTTGCGTGGTGGGTTGACTCTGGTACAACAGTTCATGTGTGTAAAGATAGAAGCTGGTTCAAGACTTATGAGTCACTGAATGATGTTTCTATTCTTCACATGGGAAATGAGTCAACAGCCTTGGTGCATGTTCCTGATATAAGGTTGTGTAGATCTTAAGTTTAGTTCTAGAAAGATTGTAACTTTGTATAAAGTTATTCATGTTCCTGATATAAGGAAAAACTTGGTTTCAAGTAGTGTTTTGAATAATCATGGATGTAAACAAGTTATTGAATCTGATAAATTTGTTCTATCTAAAAATGGTGTGTTTATTGGTTTTGGGTATTTGTGTAATCAAATGTTCAGGCTTAATATGGTCACTGATAATGTTAATTCAGCCTTTGTGACCACCACTGACCTGACTGACTCTACCCTTTGGCATGCTAGACTTGGCCATGTACACTATAAGAGGATGCAAGATATGTCTAAAGATGGGTTAATCCCAGCATTTGACATGGACACTGAAAAGTGTAAAACTTGCATGTTGACCAAGATAACTAAGAAACCTTTTCAAGGTGTTAAGCGTGAATCTAAGCTCTTGGAGCTAATAGACAGTGACCTGTATGATATGCATGCCACTCCCTCTTTGGGGAATAAGAAGTACTTTGTGACATTTATTGATGATGCTTCTAGGTTTTGTTATGTGTATATGTTACATACTAAGGATGAAGCATTAGATAAATTCAAAGTATTTAAAACTGAAGTTGAATTACAACTTGGGTCTTTGATCAAAAGATTAAGGACTGATAGGGGAGGTGAGTACATGGATACTCAGTATTTTCAGTCAGTTGGTATAATCCATGAAACGACTGCTCCCTATACTACTCAGCAAAATGGTATTTCTGAAAGGAAAAACAGGGTACTGAAGGAGATGGTTAATTCCATGTTGTCCTATTCAGGACTGAGTCAAGGGTTCTGGGGTGAAGCTATGTTAACAGCTTGCTATTTATTAAATAGAGTTCCCAACAAAAGGAACAAGGTTACCCTTTATGAACTCTGGACTAAAAGGAAACCCAACCTGAACTATCTCAGGGTTTGGGTTTGTAGGGCTGTTGTAAGACTCCCTGATCCAAATATGAAAACTTTGAGTGAAAGAGGCATTGATTGCATCTTTGTTGGATATGCTGAGCATTCCAAGGCTTTTAGGTTCTATGTTATTGAACCTAATGAATCTGTTTCAATTAACTCCATAATTGAATCAAAGGATGCTAACTTTGATGATAATAGATTCTCATTAGTCCCCAGACCAAGTCAGAGGATTCCTAATGGAACTCATGACATTGGTGTATCAGAGGTCCCTGATGAAGAGCCATCAGTGGTCCCTGATGAGGTTGTGGTTCAACAACCTAAACCCATGCTCAGAAAGAGCAAAAGGGTCAGGAATCCAAAGTCATTTGAACCCGATTTTCAATTATACTTAATTGAAGGATGATCCAAAGACATTTGAAGAAGCTATGAAGTCCCATGATATTGCTTTCTAGAAAGAAGCAATTAATGATGATATGGTTTCCATCATGGGCAACACCACTTGGGTGTTGGTTGATCTACCACCTAGTTGCAAACCTCTGGGTTGCAAATGGATTTTCAAAAAGAAAATGAAGGTAGATGGAACTATTGAAAAGTTCAAGGCTAGACTAGTCATTTAAGGCTTTAAACAAAAGTCAGGAATAGACTATTTTGATACTTATGCCCCTGTGACTCGTATCAGTACCATAAGACTGCTGATTGCTTTAGCATCAATTCACAATCTGATTATTCATCAGATGAATGTGAAAACAGCTTTCTTGAATGGTGAATTGGATGAGGAGGTTTATATGAACCAACCTCAGGGCTTCATCTTGCCTGGCAATGAAAACAAGGTGTGTAAATTGATTAAGTCCCTTTATGGACTAAAACAGGCACCTAAGAAATGACATCAAAAATTTGATGAAGTGGTTTTGTCTAATGGTTATTTACTTAACCAGTCTGACAAATGTGTATATAGCAAATTTGATGAATCTGGTAAAGGAGTCATCATTTGTCTATATGTTGATGACATGCTGATCTTTGGCACTGACCAAAATCAGGTTGACATGACAAAGGAATTTTTGTCATCAAGGTTCTCCATGAAGGATATGGGGGAGGCTGATGTTATCCTTGGTATAAGGATTAAACATGAAAGTAAAATAATTTCTATCTCTCAGTCTCATTATATTGAGAAGGTGTTGAGGAAATTCAGTTTCTTTGATTGTACTCCAGTGAGTACACCTATGGATAGTTATGAGAAGCTGATGCCTAATAATGGCAAAGTTGTATCTCAACTTGAGTATTCTAGGGTAATTGGCTGCATGATGTATGCCATGACTTGTACAAGACCTGATATTGCTTTTTGTAACAACCCCAAATCTCGGTACAGCAGAAGACTTAATCAAGTTTTCGGGGCGTTACGATTGGATTGGTATCTCACACAAGTATAGCAAACAAGATAGTCATTTTCATTCAAAACCGATCCCAAATTTAAGTATTCAAAACATTAATCCAAAAGTATAAATATCAGGCCCTAAACATGATTTAATAAAATAGGTCCCCATAATTTATCAGAGTCAAATATGATCCTTGAACCATGCCTTCCTTGCCAAGCTTCCACCGATCATGTATTCCGAACATCATTCAAATACCTGAGAATACATGCTAAAAGGTCAGCTTACGCTGGTGAGTTCATAGGTTTAAATTCAACAAAATCATAGTGGACCTGTAGGAGTTGATTTGCTATGCAAGACCTAAGATAGATAGACACCGTTCACAAACCGATCCTACCCCGATCACCAACCATATCTTGCATCCAGGGATTACTCGGGCCCCGCGACTCTAGTCCAACACAGTCGTGGCAACCTCCAGAACAATTGCCAACCCCGGACTAGGTCGAGGTAGAAGTCTATTCTTAGCTAGGCACGGCTAACATAGTAAGGCAACGACTACCGCACATCTATCTAAACAGTCAAGCACGTAAGCAAATCCAAATAGTTTAAAGGTCCAAAAACAGTAGCATGATTCTCACCCTAATTTAGTTAAAAACATAGATACAAGTGGGGCTATGAAACTCACCTCAAGCAAGCAACGTCGTTTAATAAACACTAGCAGTAGATAACAGGTAATCACGGCACAACAACTATCGACTCGACACAACCTATTAATGTAAACTCGTTTTAATATATAATTCCCAAAATCAACATTATCTACCCCAATGTATTCCATTTCGTTATTTCCAAAGACGTCTCGTTTCACCATTTAATCCTAGTGTTTGGTATCCTCATGTGGGTGTATCGACTCAATATGATATGAATGCACTCAAACAACTAATATGCAACACTACGCAACACAATATGTAACTCAATACAACACAATATGTAACTCAATGCGACACAATGAGACATCTAAGCGATAAGCTCCATAGTCCAATAAGTTTCGGAATAAACAGTAGACCTTATCGAATTCGTCAACTCGATGAACTCAATTATTCATTCGTATCGCTTATTATTCCATAAACTGGTCGCATCCTAACGAGTCATAAGGATAATTCACTCATTAATAAGGTTACCCAATGTACCTAGCAGACTCTTATTAGATTCGTCAACCTAATAAGTCTGCTACCCACGTGGATCAACACTATTAACGTTAGGTTATCCGTAACGCATGCACACAACATAAGTAAATAAATACTTGAAAAATAGTATTAAATGCCCATAATTGGTATATTTCCATAAACGTGTACTCGAAACATTAATTACTTATTTATTATAAAACATTTCTATTTTTAGTCGTTAGTTTCTATTTAAAATAGTAAATAACAAGATAAGTCTTGTTATCGATATTTTGGTATAAAACCTTTTATTATTAATGTTTCATAGTCTATTAGCATTTTCATATATATATATATATATATATATATATATATATATATATATATATATATATTTCGTCAATTTCCAATATTAGTTTCATATCGTTATTCGTTTCGAGTCCACAAGCACAAGTCATAACTTCTCGGCTTTTAATCAATCAGTAGTCCAAACTATACTAAAGTCCATGTTACGGCTTTGTCGGAGTCAACTATTGACCAAAAAGTCAAAGTAACACTGACGTAGCTCAAAGTTGACAATTATATATAGTAAGTCCAAATTAAAAGTCATAATAGCGCAATTCAATCCCAAATCAACTCCAATCAATCTCGCCAACCAATCAACCAACCAAATATACCCGAAACCAATGTTATGACCTTAATGGTCATGACACGGTCGCGGTTAAGACCACGTGAACCAAACAAGCTCTAGAAGCTTTTCGGCTCCACGCGTCTCATCCAAACACCAACAATATCAACCAACAAGCTACCACAACGACCCGACCCGGACCCTTGGTCCAAGTAGGCCACACACGCACCCAAGGTGGTCGTGACGTGCCCTAAGTGACTCGTACACCACTCCTAACCCATCCAAACATCACCAAATCAATCCACAACATCCAAACACAATCAATCAACCTCCAATCATTAACCAAACATCAAACCCATCAACTATTCTAATCAAAAACCTAAAACTTAACCTAAAATGCAAAAACCCAACAATATGAGACACCACATGATACCAAAACACTAGCTACATGTTTAATTAGGTGTTAATTAGATTTAATCCCATGTTTCAACCAAAAGCCCCAAAAATTTGTGACATGTACGAACTCTAGAAGGGTTGTACGTGCCTTTTCTATGCTCAAACAAGGTGTATTCAAGTCCCTTTTACCTTTTCCAAACACGAATTACAAAACCCACTTGAAACCCTAATGATTCGATTCTTGATTCGAAGATTTGAAGGTGCTATGGAGGTCCAAATGGAGAGTGTAATATATGGTTGGAAAGAGGAGAAAGAGAGCTTCAAAATGGTGGTGGAGGTGGGTGATCACGCGCCAGAGGGTGGCCGGACAGTGGCGGCGGCGGTGGTGGATTAATTAGGGTTAGGGTTTTATTGTTTGAGGGGAGAGAGAGTGTTAGAGAGAGAAAGGTATGTGTGTGTTTTTAGTGAGAGAAACAAAGGTAGCAAATGAGGGAGGGTGAGGGGTATATATAGTTGGGACAAGGGACTAGAAAATAAAGAGAGGCGAGGGGAGGGGTGGCCGACTAGGGGAGAAAGAGAGGGGCCAAAGGCGTAATTTTTCGTAAACTATCCCGTTTACCCATTCCTGAGCTCATATATTGTCCCCCCGAGTGTCCCACGAAGTTCATTCGACTTTCTATTATCGTTATTTATGTTTTTCCATGAGTTTTGACTATTTATTTGCCAATTTTTCGAGTTACTGTCTAAAAGTTACAATATTTCTCGTTTTAGGCTTTTCTAGTGCCGAATCGAATAGTGCCTACCAAAGAGAGTTAAAACTCATACGATAGCTCGTCCATTAATGAAATATATCATAAAAACCAATACACGATATAAAATCAAGTCATGGTCGATAAAAATAGTGTTAAAGGCAAAACTCGGTTTAGTTTAACGTAATGCGGTTACCTAAAATAGACTTCCTAAATTGCCAATTGTCACACTTTTGCAGTGGGTAAATTGAGCAGGTATACTAGTAATCCTAGTGCTCATCACTAGCAAGCAGTTCAGAGGGTACTGAAGTATCTGAAGAGAACTATGGATTATAGTCTCTCATATACTGGTTATCCTTCAGTATTAGAAGGAT
Organism: Chrysanthemum makinoi; assembly: GCA_910596185.1. Lineage (NCBI taxonomy): Eukaryota > Viridiplantae > Streptophyta > Magnoliopsida > Asterales > Asteraceae > Chrysanthemum > Chrysanthemum makinoi. The sequence continues at coordinate 298,564,509 of OU343217.1, read as the reverse complement.
ACACTGATGCAAGTTGGATCAATAACACTGAAGACAATTTGTCTACCAGTGGCCGGGTATTCCTACTTGGTGGAGGTGCAATTTCTTGGGCATCCAAGAAGCAAACTTGCATCACCAGTTCAACAATGGAATCTAAATTTGTGGCCTTAGCACCTGCTGGTAAAGAAGCTGAATGGTTGAAAAACTTGCTTCTTGAGATTCCATTGTGGCCTAAACCTATAACACCTATATCTATCCGTTGTGATAGTGCAACTACATTGGCAAAGGCTTATAGCCAGATGTACAACGGGAAGTCTATACACTTAGGTGTCAAACATAACATGATTCATGAGCTTATCATGAATGTGGTGGTATCTATAGAGTTTGTAAGATCTCAACACAATTTAGATGATCACTTGACGAAGGGATTAGCTAGAGACTTGGTTTTAAAGTCTGCTAACGGGATGAGTTTAAGTCCAACTTAGTCACTGAATGCTAAGACACCCAACTCACTCCTAAGGAAACTTGGGAGCTGAGTTCAATGTGGAAAGCTAAATATTCGGTGGACTGAAGCACATGTTTTATTTACATCCCAAGGTTGTGCTCAGAACCTGCTGAAAGGAGGATGAAGTATTTATTTCTTAATGGTTAATTTTATTTGAAAAAGTGCTTGGCAGGAGCATGAATAAAGAGGAGCCACCTATGTGAATGATGAAGTTTTGCCTCTTCAGGGAGCTTTTGGAATTTTGGCTCTTGCAACATTTATGAATTTGGATATGGACACATGGCTTGTAAAGTGTCAGGAGCATTTAAGTGTTTGAAAACTTGTGTATATTTTATCTTCAAGTATTCAAATGGGTTGACGGGTTAAATTCTTAGAACACCCTGATTCTCGAATATTTGAACGTGTAATATACTAAGATGGAAATTCAATCCTCAGGATATTTTCGTTTATGCACATGTTTTGTTTGATGTTTGGTTTTTCATGCAAAGGAAGTGAAATAAATTTGGGGAGGATTGTTGGAAAATTTAGTGCACTTGTGGGATTAGTTCATACCTGGTTTTGGGTAAGGAGGTACGGAGTGTACACCCATGAGGTCCCTGAACACCCTGACTCAATAGTGGTTAGTACTGCTAGTGTAGTAACTGATGGTTCCTACTGGTAGTTTATTGGTTTCTGCTGCTAGTGTATTGGTTACTACTGCTAGTGTAGTGACTGATGGTTCCTACTGGTAGTGTATTGGTCCTGATGCTAGTGTAATGGTTCCTACTGGTAGTGTTGCAGTGATTAATTTGTAACAGCTTTGACTCATTTAAGTGGCTATTATGACTGCTTTATGACCACATTTAATTGGTCATGTAACCACTATTCCTATGATAATGGAGGCTTATTATGGGTGATTAATTGGCCGTTAATCACTCATAAAGTCCATTGACTAGGAGTGAGTATTCTCTACTATAAATAGAGATGGACATCATCAGCATGAAGACATGGTGAATAACGAGGAAAAACAAACAAAAGGGTTAAGCACTTATGCGCAAGGGTTATTGATTTGTGCTTAATTCAATAACAAACATTTGGTCTTATCCCAAGTAGATATTCGTGTAACCCAGGCATATGATCGAATAGTTTACTTTGAAAAGTGATCACACGATTCCAGGTGATATCCGGTAACCACCTATTGGTATTGCTGCTGCTTTTGATTATCTTACCCTGCTGCTGGGCGCCTTACCCCCAACAAGTTTGACTAGTAATGTGATTAGGACATTTCTTGGCGAATAGTTTATTGATGTGTTAATGATACCTTATATAGGAAAGGTGTGACTATATGAAAGAAAATTGATGCTTAGTTTATTAGCTATGGATGGAGGTAAGTACCTCATACTAATTTAATTAGCATGATTACTATGATACAACCTCATAGTAGTCTATAATTGAAAATGCTTATAGTTGTTATTGACCTTACATGTTGTAATTCTTCTGAATGCGTTACATGAGATAGTAGTTAAAGTAAAAAATTATGTGTTCGAAATGTGTTATGGAGAAAAGTAAACCAAGTTGAATGACTATGAGTGATGATAATCTAATACTTATTAGGTTGCATTAGATAAATAGTCATGTGCTGATGCAGAGATATGTTCAAATTGATTTGTTAGAATGATGTGAATGTTTGTATGAGATACAAGCCAAGTGGAATGCATAACAAAATTGTATATCTTAAAGTATTATGTATCAGTGACTTGTAAAGCTAATATGATTAGTATGTTTTGATTAAGCTATGTTGACTGTATCATAATATGTGAATAGGCAAAGTGATATAGAATGTGAAAGTGTGAAGTTATGTAAGTGAATAGCTTAAGTGTTTATTATCAAGTTTATACATGTAAATGGGCAAAGTGTTAAAGAATATTGTTAAAGTGTAAAGTTATATAAATGAAGAGATGGCATCAGGAATCTCGAATTCAACTAAGCAACCCAGATGCCTTTTCAAGAACCAAAGAGACCTGAATTTGTGATAAGTTCAGAAAACTATTGATGAAAAGGCTTTAATGTCTCAAGAAGTGACTAAATTAGCCGATTTGCTTACACCTTAAGTTATTTCTTATAAAAAAAGACATTTTTGATACCATAATACAAATCTAAACAACATGCTTCTATAATTAACTAGGAGAACTAAGAATCGATTATAAGGATATATTACAAATTGTTAATTAAAGTGTGAAGTTATATATATGAACTACCAAGTGCTTATGTGTGAAGCTTACTTATGTGAATAGTAAAAGTGTTAGTCTTAAAGTGTGATGTTTATATGTCGATTATGATATGAAATAGAATCCCTTTATGGTAACTTAATAGAACCCTTCGGAATAGTCGACTTAATGCTAAAGTACGAAGTAGTTTTGCTAATATGTGTGGATGTGCTATATGAGATAATAGTATGAGGTTATGTGAATGAGATTGTGTTAAGGATTACATGTTAGAAAATGGTACAATGTGAAGTTTATATGACGATATGTCGTAAATGAATCATGAAAGGTGTGGCTAAGTTGAATGTGCTTGAATTGTGTCAAGCTAATAAGATAAAGTATGAGAAAGTGTAAGGTTAGTTCATTATAAAAGTTGTAAAGTATTATGTTGAATGTTACCCCTTCGGAGTATCGAAAGAAGCCTTGACGGTAATGGTTAGCACCGTTCGGGGTAAGGGACTAGCAATGTACAACGGTTAGCACCCTTTGGGGTAAGTGTTAGCACCCTTCGGGGTAATGGTTCGCGAATAGTTACAATGTTTTAGGAGTGTAATATAGTATGTAAAGCTATTAATTGTTACATTGGTATATTAAAAAAGGTTGATATTGAGTGGAAAAGTTATATAAAAGTTTAACTAGATGTGGACGGAAATTGTTATGTATATATTAGCATATAAAGGTGTTAATTGGTAGTTATGTTAAATTATTACCACTTGCTTACTAAGCGAAAACTTATTCTTTAGTTTTTAACATTTTTGTAAGTTCTCAAGTATGCTTAGGTAAACTAAGGAGCTTGTGACGGTTAGAAGGCGAAATGAATGTTATTCGTGTGGTTTGCTTATAGTCGTGAGTAAGTCTTTAGAACCATGATAAGATACAGTTGTATCCCTTGTAAAGATCGGGGTGTTTTGAAAAGTAAACATGTTTTAATGTAATGGGTCAAAAGTGAACCGAATACATTTTGTAAATATGTCTTTCAATGAAATGAAGATGGGACCATTTTTGTTAGTGTTGAGAGAGTTTGAAAGTCAAAGGTTAGAAACGGGAAATTTGTGAATCTGTGAGTCAAAGAAGCATTTTTAAGTTTATGATACAAGCTCCATATGGGTCCGCTCAAGTGTTTCATTGGCATATGTAGACCGGTACATGAACATACCAGAACCAATACGAAGAGCAGGAACGCCAAGAAAATAGTTGAGGGGACCAAGATCAGTCATAGCAAACTCAATGTGAAGCGAAAATACCCGCTGAAGTAGTGGTGAGGAAGAAGCTACCAAGATGATGTCATCCACATATATAAGTAAATAAGCAACCTCAGATCCCTGATGAAAAATAAATAAAGTCGAGTCACATTTGCTGTGGTGAAACCTGACTCGTGTGTCGTAGCTGAAAAAAAGACACGGTGTGCCTGCTTAAGTCCATAAAAAGACCGTTGCAGAAGACAAACATAATCAGGATGATCCAAGTCAATAAAACCATGCGGCAACTGATGCATGTAATAGTCTAGATAATGAGCCATGAAGAAAATCATATGAGGGTGATGCAGCTAGTGTCATGGATCCAAAGGGAAAAATGTCCTTGCAAATGTAGCATGACGAGAAAGAATTATCCAATTGGTGGCGAGGTTGAGACAAAGATAGCCCCAATGATTGGAAGGGTAACCAAGAAACACACAAGGCATATATCGAGGTTGGAGATTGTTATTAATGTGAAGATGCGGACAACAAAGACACCCACATATGCGAAGATTATCGTAAGTGGGTTTGGTATTGTAAAGTTTAGTGTATGGGTTGTCATTATTGATGGCGGTCGAGGGTAATATATTTAAAACATAAGTAGCCAAGTGCAAAGCTTCGACCCAATATATAGGTTGCATGTGTGCTTGTATAAAAAGTGTGCGAACAAGGTTATTTATAATTTGAAGCATGCGTTCCGATTTCTCATTTTGTTTAGAAGCCTTAGGACATGAGAATCGAAACAGAATGTCATGCTTGCGGCAAAGGTTATGAAAACGGGTGTTGTCAGATTTTCCTTCATGGTCATACTGCAAAGCCTTAATATCAACAACAAACAAATTATTTACATATGCACGAAATTGAACAAAATTATCATACAAGTCAGATTGTTTCGTAATGGATAAACCCAAAGAAAATGCGAGAAATGATCTAAGAAAACAGCATAATATTTTATTTCACTGCCACTCGTAATGGGTGATGTCCACACATCCGAGTGTAAAATTTCAAAAATAGACTCAACACATGACACCGAACTATAAATTGGTAATTTAATATACTCGCCAAGCTAAGAAGCATGACACAAAGTGAATTGCTTTGTTTTATTACAAGAAATTAAATTTCTAGACTCTAAACAACGCAATGTCTTCACTGGGATGCTCGAGGCGTTTGTGCCACGTGGTAGAACTAAAAGAAAGCAATGCAAGAGGGGTGGATGGTGGTAGTTGATGGCGAACAGGGTAGAAGTCTCTGCTTCTATCACAACGGAGAAGGACCTTGTGGGTCCGACGATGCTTCACAGAAAAACCAAATTCATCAAATTCAACATAAACTTTGTTATCTTTAGTAAACTTACGAACATAAATCAAAGTTTTAATTATATTAGTGTAACAAGAATATGATGAAGGTGTAATGGTTTTTACGGTGTTGGAAAAAACTATGACCAGTGTTAGTAATGAGTATGAATTAACCATTACTAAGGCCATCCATAATGGGTCATGCTGGCATACGTATAAAAGGACAATATATCTACATGGACACCGTTTAATCCAGGAGCTCCAGATGGCAAGTTCGTGTAACTAGGGTTCAAGTCTGTACACACGAACATTAACTCTTGAAAGTGGGGTCCTCCATCATGAATTTAATAAAATGAATTGAAATGGAACATTAAATAATTAGTTATATAGGATGATGTGTTAGTTTTTAGATTTTCTTGGTTAGAGTTTGATATTTGGGTATACAATCATTCATATGGATTTGATGTGATTATCAAATGTGTGATACGACACTTTTGAATCAAAACAATGAATCATTTCTAAAATTCGATTCCACATAAAAATGGATGGTATGAGCCTATTCCACTTACAAGTGGGGCCGCTTTTTTTTTCATCATTTCATTTTCATCAAATTTGTACGACATGTATATATCATTTTAGATTGCTTCCTTATTTTAATATATAAATAATATTTTTTATTTAAAATTTATTATATATATTTAAATTAATATCATTTCTCTCTTCTAAAACTACCCCAAATTCAACTCCTATACTAAATCCAAATCCTAATCCAACCCCACTTATAAACCAAAAGGACCCTTAAAAGTTTTATGGGTTGTGACAAATTTTATAAAGAAGAGAGTAATAGCTATTTGGCACAGTATTGAACTTAAAAAGTGTGTTGCATTGAGGATGCCCTAACAAATATAGAAGGATAAATGCTAGAATTACAAACAAAATTAAGTATACATGTGTTGTCTGCCAAATGTGATGAAGCCCCTATGTCCATATGCCAAGCTGGTCCCGCAATATCATGGTCTAAAATGCTTGAAGAATATAGCTTGGTATGGATACATATAAGGATAGCCACCGATAGCTAAAAAACCAAAATGAGGTTGTGAATAAGGCTGAACTTGGGCCGGCTGCACAGTAAACGGAGCAATGGACTAGGCTGCCGAGCTATGGGGCAGCGGATGGAGCGAGTTGGGCCATATGGGCCAGACCTTGGACTGGAGTAGCAGCCATAGACAAGTGAGCCTAAGGGTGTAGCCGTAGAGGTGCAACATTAAACCGGAACTGTTTTTTTAAAAACCGGTTTTTCCTTAACCGAAATCGGTTTTTTATAACTGAACCGGTTATACCGGCTTTCAGTTTTTTCCTCCGACCGGTTTTTTACCGGTTATGAACCCGGTTTAAAACGGTTCTTTCAAAAAATCGGTTTTAACAGGTTTTGGTTTTTTTTGGTCGAAATAGCCTTTTGGTTTGAAAACCGAAAAAAACTGGTTAAAACCGGTTTTGGAAACCAGTCAACAAAGGTCAAACATTACCGTTGGGTTTGAAAACCGGAAAAAACTAGTTAAAACCTGTTTTAACCGGTTTTGAAAACCGGTCAACGAAAGTCAAATTGTGCTGTTGGATTTGAATAACTGGAAAAAATCGGTTTTAACCAGTTTTTACCAGTTTTGAAAACCCCTTTTTTTTGAATTTCGCTACTGTTACCGTTAGGAGGCAATTTCTAGCCGTTTTTTTTTGTTTTGTTTTTTGAATTTTAGAGGTTTTTGAGGCATGAACTTGTAGTATAAATATGTGTA